>JAPZDV010000014.1:14155811-14226907 GCA_029814665.1 Acanthurus lineatus | reverse complement strand
ATTGTTTACATTTACATTTGGTTGCTTGCAGTTTTCTTCATTACCTTTGTTTGCACATGGTAATACTAGTACAAACAATACTGGATTAGCATGAACAAACAGCGAGAATGTATTAGCCCACGTGCTTATTAGTGTAACGTGCATGGTGCAAACAAAACAGGAATCCACTTGTAAATGCACCGCTCCCTGATAGGGATGCATGCTGTGAATTATTCCAGCCTGAAAAGTTTTTATCATGAACTGTAGTTTTTTTTTAAACTCATATGACTGAGAAAGGCTAAAATGTAGCAAACAAGGATGTGAACAAGGATGAATGGCTAAGTATTCCAAAGATCTGACCTGAACAAATTTTTTTGTCATCAATATTTCAGTAAAAGACAAAAAACAGTACTGACTCATCAAATGTTAATTTAATTATTGTACATCGAAAAGCTTCTTAAACGTAGCTTATAAAAACATAATGAATTCCTGTTTTTAAACATCAAGTCTCTTTTACTCTTCATGGAAAGACTTTCTGGTAGAGCGGTAGCATAATGTGTTTTATGGCTTTGGAGGAGCTCATGAAGTCTGATAAAGTGACCCTCATGATGTTAAGAGTCTAGAATTTTTAACATATATAAAAAGTGAGCAGGAATAGTTTAAAGGTTTACAGTAAAAGAAGAACTGGATTGTAGGAATTGTAGGATCCTGTGTTATTGAAGCTTGTGTCACTCTAGGGATTAAAAGTTAGGATATCTCAGCCTCTGCTGCACTGTTCTTTTTTATCTGCTGGTGTTTTATCTGTCTCTTGTGGAGGGAAGAAGTAAGTGCTACATAAAATGAGTCAATTTTAAGACTGCACTTTTAATTGTTTCAGTACTAAACTAAAGTTGACAAATAGTAGGAAACAGGAGGTGAACAGAGGTATCCTTTTTTGACCCAACCATCCACTTAAACCTCGTACACGGTTTTGCTGTGTTTCTATATTATCAACCTATGTCCACATTTGAAAGTCATCGCACACAGCAAATTTAAGTCTTTATCAAGTAACGCAGGTCGACCTTTCCTGTTGTTTTTCCAGAACCCTAAGCTCGTAGATTCCAGATTGGAGATTTAGTCAGAAAATCTCATTTAATAATCTTGAGGGCATTATTGCAAAAGGCTTCTGGTAACCATTCATTAAGTGAATTAATTCCATCAAATGATGAAATGACAGCAAAGAAGCCAATTCATCTCTAGGAAACACATTCAAAGCATACATGTGTCTGTGCTTCTCCATGACCTTGGGGCAGGGATATCCAGGCTGTTTTGGTGAAGGTGAATCATTAGTTGTTCATCTGAACTGGTAGGAGTGTCAGCCCAGCGGGTATGACGGCTGAGCTGTTCACTTACTAAGTCAGGCTTGTGTCCTGACCTGCCTCAGCTTACTGCAGATGCACCAGATGCACAGCAACAGGGCAGAAAGAGATTAATTAGTAATACTAAATTGATAAAAAAAAGGACAGTTTATGCTCTTAATTACGGGAGGGAAAGTTATGTAGCAACCAGAATGTGTTTCCAGGCTGGAGAAACATCTACATGATTCACCAGGTGTGGAGAGCAAGATGTTTTGACTGCATCAAGATAACTAGTCTCAGTATAAAGTCACTTTTAGCCCTCCATACTTTTCATCTTCATACTTGATCTTAAACTCAACAATCTATCTCCTGTATGTATGCCAAAGAGGCGAGTGCAGACAATGTGTCTGCTTACGAAAGCAACATCTTCCTCAGTGAGCCAATGACAACTCTTTGCCTTTTAACAGGGTGACTTTATTGCTTGAAAAGTGTTTATCCAGCACATAAAAAAAGCCTGCAGACATGCTAAAACACACATTTAGGGCACCAGGACTTCTCTATTGAGTTCTCAGACAAACCGGCAATCCTAGCAGTACCAACACACCCCTGCCTCCAGTCTGATTAGCAGACATAAGTGTGGCCTCAGTGGCATTGTAAAAAACTGCTGGCATGAGACAGTAACAGCAGGATAATGTGTTTACATTAACAGGGTGCTAAAGGGAAAGCTTTGTGGTGGTGAAACTGATGTGTTTGAATGATCGGATAATGATGGAGGTGGATCTACCTGTAGTTGGCTCGAGCAGCGTCCGGCGGGCTCAGGGGGAATCCTGATCTCATCGGGTGACATGTTCCTCACCTTTTCCGAGAATAGAGCTGGCAAGGAGACAAAAATGTATACATGAGCTTTTATATGTTTGCACTTGAGCGGCTTTTCCCCCTCTCTCCCATCTTACAGGTCTTAACATGCTGAATAAGAACTTCCTAAGAAAACACTGATAAACAAACACAGTGATGCAGGTAAAACAAATTTCATTATTTGAATGAAGAGATGGCAGAATAAGAGGGATGACGGGATGTGGATATGCACTGCAGACAGAGCTTCACTGTGTGATATGAAAACACTGCGGGGGAAGTTCTGAGCATGTTGTTGTTCATCACAGTCCCACATTTTATTCCAGTGGTTTTGCAGGGCAGTGTTTTATGATGAGTGCACGCTCTGAGCAGGGAGTGGTCGTTGTTGGGGCATGTAAGGAGAAGGGAGGCTCCTTTCCCCTCCCTCCTTCCCTCCCTTTGGACCCATCCCTGTTTTGCTCTCCCTTCTTGTCTTGTCTCTCTCTGCTCTCTCTAACTGCTTGCAATCAGCATTCCTTCATTGCCATACCTCTCCTATCAGACAGTCTTTACAGTCAATCAGTGCTATCAATCACGCTCTGGAAAAGAGCCGCGAGCTGTGTGCAGTTAATGTGTACATGTGTGTTGTGTGTGTGCGTGTGTAAATGCAGAAGCTTGTTCTTTCTGATATTCTGCGCAGACTGTCAGCGTGTAGAAACTTGACTGAACATAAAATAACTTTCTGAAGTGCTTTCTTTAAGCTTAGCTGTGCTGAACATCTCATTTTACAAAACATGAGAGGAAAATTCCACAGTAACGTAACTTTTGCACTACTGAGTATCAGCAACTTGTGATGTGATTTACTGAGGAGACCTCTATGTTTGAAATGTTCTTCTCTTAAACCCCATAATCCACTTTCACTTGAAGTTACAATTTTCAACATGTGTCACATCTTCCTCTAAAAATTCTGTATATAACACTTAATAGCACAGACTGACAAGTAATATTTTTTAGGCAGATGGTAAAATCTGTAATAGAGAACTTTGATTTTTTAAAGTTATTCTGATTGTGACACCTAACATGAACAAATAACAATAATTTACTCGAAAATATTATTCTCTGAATACTCTAACAAACAAGACTCAATACTTTTTTGTTACCAAGTTAAAAGTGTTCATCAGGTACCCAAAATTGTTGTGCACCAAAGGCTGTAAATGAATGTCGCGACAAATTTATAACCTTGTTTGTGTGTTATTTTATTTGTAAAGTATAAAAGTATTTCAAAATGAAAATGTTAAAGTTATTAGTGAACTGCATGTGCTTGTTCAGTGATGGCTGACTGACAGAAATATATATCCTGATGTTTTGGATCCTGAAAATGCTGACACTGTTAGGTCCAACACTTCAGTCAAAGATCAGGTTCAGTGGCTGTAGTGCTTGCAGTCTCTTTATGCTGGCTACAATATTTGTGTTGACATAAACACTGCTGTTCTACAGAGAAGCAAATCCAGGCTTAGGGTCTGTGCCAGAGCTGAATCTCCGAGTGTTTTCCTGCAGAGGATGCCGTTGTAGACTGATACACTGTTCCTAGCAGTCACTCCCTTCACTATCTTTTCTGTTTTTGCTTTGGTCTGCCGATCATGTGGAACAACTGATCCACACGTGAGCACATTGACCTGCCACCCTAATCTTTCTTGTGTCTGGGAGAAGTAGGAGGAGAAGCACCTCCCTCTCCATTTGCTACATCACTGATAAGGCTTTGATTGACTTTCTCCACCAAAGCAAGCGGGCAGCATTGTCTTTGTTGGCTGGACACATAAGAAACGTTAAGCATGTATGTATGTATGCAGGCTCACACATTTTTTGAGAGCAAATAATAAGCAAGTATAGAGGCATATAAAGATAATTTTTTTTATGAGAATCTACATTCTTCACATATTAAATGTAGCCTCAAACAATAAAAAGCCTGACAGGGCAAGTCAGATGAGTCACAAGCATCAGGTGGTAGCTTAGTGTTTCATTTAACTCTCTATCAGATTCACACACATGCACAGTGTCACAGATAATTACACACCACAGCTGCACAGGGTTTTAGCACCGTGGAAGCCTGCTAATCCACTCTAGAAAACAAGAGATTTGCTAATAATGTTGTTGCCTTGTTGGACAAACTCTAATTTAAATACCAAAAGAAACTCTGTAGCCTAAACAGTGCAAGAGGAAGTGTGAAGAAATCACAGGCTGAGGAATAAATATCCCTGTTTATAATTCAGAGTGAGAGAATATTCTCATATAACAGCAGTACTGTCAGAAAGGACATGGAGACACCGTAATAGACAGAGGAAAGATTATACTCTGCATCAAAATTACCATCTGCCCTCCTGAAAAACAGACAGAAAGTCACAATCTGTGCCCTGAGGGCCTTTTTTTGGACAGACGGACAATGTCTGTCCCTTCAGTGAACACACAAAGAGCTGTCTTCAGCCTGCTGACAGGAGGCCTTTTGCCAGACACACTGTGACATTTACTGTCGGAGGAGCCGAGCTCTGCTGCAGTGATGCCAAGTGTTCGGAGCCCAAACTGTGAGTCACACTCTGCAAATACAGCACACTGATGGTGATGTTTTGTTTTGTTTTTTCCATTTAAAAAAAACAACCTCTAGTGTGTTGCCCTCTACTTTGCAACTTCTTTTTTAGTCTGCAAGGAACCAGAGGAGTGGAATAGCGGATCTGTGGGAAAAAGCCATCAAGCTCATTTAGCTTCTGCTGTCTTTCCCATGGAGTGTTTGGGCCAATCTAAAGGAGGGATTCTTGCTTTAGTACACTTTTAGACACACAATAGCAGCATGCAAGATGCAAACAGTAGTTTTACACTTTCACTGTAACGCATCTCTTTTTTTTATCATTTTACTGTTAGATGATGATAAAGTGCTGCACTGCATAAACTGTGCCATTATCTGCATCCAGCTTTGGGACTGTATTAACTAACAGCAGGGAGGAATGAGCCAAAAGTGATTGTGTCTGACAGACTGGTGTGAGAACTGCTGCTGACTGCATCACTCATATCCTGTCTGATGTCCTCTTACACATCTGCACAGGTCAGCCATTACTCACTAACCACTGCAAGTTCCCTGTGTTAGAATATCATAGCCCATCTGTCATTTAGTGACAAAGAGGCTTTTATAACTCCCCTGGGTCTAGTTAGTGAATCAGACACTAAGTGCAACAACACCCAAGAGACACAATTAAAAGTAAGTTTGGTTCTTACGCTGTATTCTACTACTGTATCTCAACTTTCTATGTAGTAGTTTATTATACATGCAGACTCATCCAGATGAGACTGTTATATGATTCTTTTTATCAGCAAATAAAAAAACCTATAATTTCCAATCAGGATGTACCAAATACTTAGACACTCAAATTATAAATCAAAATCTGATTGCATGGGCTACAGCACTATTGCTGGTGTTAAGGTGGAGATATACATGCTTTTTAGCCAAACATTTGCCCAGACAAGCAGCTTCATTGTGAACACAATTTGTTCATATACTTAACAATTTACTACATGTGATACAGGAGGACAACATTAGTGGGAGCATCTGAGCACTCAGCGCGCAGAACTTGGGGATCCCAAAATGCAAATTTAAGAACATAATGACACTTTGTGAGGTTAACATTTGTTAATTCTGAGAACATAGCAGAAAAAGCTATAGAGGTGCCTTCATAGACTTGGTCGTAGACTTCTTAACACTTTGCCATGGTTGCCTTCTGACCTCAACACTGTCATATCCCCATACTACCCCCAACCATTCACATGAGTATTGCATCTGCAGATGTACACAACCACTGCTCCAAACAGCCACAAGACATGAGGAAGCTTTCATGTGAATAGAACAAATAGTAAGAACTAAGTTTATCTCCAGCTTTAGGATTGTGGAAATTAGCATGCTGGTCA
This sequence comes from Acanthurus lineatus, assembly GCA_029814665.1. NCBI lineage: Eukaryota > Metazoa > Chordata > Actinopteri > Acanthuriformes > Acanthuridae > Acanthurus > Acanthurus lineatus. The sequence continues at coordinate 14,220,809 of JAPZDV010000014.1, read as the reverse complement.
AGTTAAAAGAGGCAACATTCAAAAGCCTCATTAGATCTCTTAAAACTGTTGGGCACTGTAGTTTTTTAAAAAAGATTAATAAGTAAAATGTTGTAAATTGTTTTTTTGAGATTAATCTCAGCTCTCTCAGCTTAAACCAATAAAATGGAAGATTTATTATATGTCTTTTTAATACCACAAAGCATACAATCAGTATAGTAGCTGAAATGATTTAAATGAATAAATGTGAAGTGGTGCCAAAAAAGCAGCAAAACAACAACAACAACAAAAACTTTAAGCTACTACTATTAACTTTATTCATGCTTTTTCTCAAAGAACAGCTTGCTCTTTCTGAGCTGATGAGCTTCCTGCTGTAGATAGCTGCAGTATTTTTTCACAGGTCTGAGGGTGCAGATTTAGATGTCACAAAAACGGACAGAACATCCTGCTGCAGACAATCCACTGTCCCACCAGTACAGTGCCTTGACATTTAACTGGTACATAACAACCCCTGACAGCCTGTAATCAGTGACATTACAATAAAACGTCCTATACCATTAGATGTCTACCAAGGCCTTTGTCAAAAAAAGACTTAAAAGCTGTAGTTATATCGTAGTACCCATTTGGTGCCTCAGTGACAGTAAGACGGCGCATGTGAGACTGACTCAAAAATAAACTGCAGTGGCCGTGTTCACTTCAGTTACAGAAGATGTCAGCTGGTACAACAGTGTGGCTTACTGATGTGTAAGCCTTTGTGTAAGACTCTTTTGACAATAATAGAGCTCGGTGGCACAAAGGAATATAGTAAGTCAGGCTTTAGATTCACACACAATAGTTGTCAGTAGGATCAATTTGTTTTTGGCTTTGTTTTTTTTTTTTTGAGGGATTTGTTGATGACAAGGGCCAGCCTTATCCTCTAAGACTTGGTCAAATATATGTGTGTATGCGCAAGTGTATTTGTACTCACCAACTAGCTCATTGGGGTCCTTTCTCTCTTCTTCTGGGATCTGCAAAAGAAAAAGAGAAAAAGAGAGATACACGGGATATTTAGGTCTCCTTCAGACAGGAGAATCTAATCATCAACCCCTGGCGAAGGGACATATTCACAGCACTGGCGGTGGATATGATTAAATGACTTTCTCAGCTTGGATATTGTTATTTGCAATGGACAATAAGTGAGATGGTGAGGTGAACCAGCAGTTTTTGTGAAAGATGTGGAGCCTTCCATTTCTACATGAAACCTACAAATCAAACAGGTGCAATGCAATAGACTGAACAGAATCAAAGCAGACAGGAGAACAGTTTCTAAGAGGTAATGGAAACCAGAATAGTACATTTGAGCAGTTTCCAGTGAATACTTGAGCTCAGCAGGAGGAGGAGTCTCATACAGCCTCTAAAATATGCCGCCCGTTGTGCCAGCACTGTGGGCATAACACAGGTTCGGCACAAAGGAACACTGCTGTTATTCACATGCATCACGCCGTCACCTAGCAACTGCACGGGCACATCAAAGAATTGTCCTGAAGCTGGCTGAAACACAAGGAGGAGGAGAAAAGGGAACAGAAAGACAGCAGAGCTCACTGGCAGAAACCCAAACTGGGAAAAAATAAATGGCACCTGCTTTTTGAGACAGAACAAAAAGTACTCTTCATTTTACTGATCCACATCTGAAGCTTTTTTCCACTTGGCCTCTCTTCACAGAAAGGTCAGAGGCCTCAATACGTTATAAAACTGCAGCACAGGAGCTGGTGCGATTCATTGTCTTCTAAATTTTTCAGAGTACAAAATTTGAATAAAGTTCAGTGCTAGGTCAGGCTTACTTTACCAAAGCAAACTGTTAGCAATAATTCAGCCACACCTTTCTGTTACAATCATTAACAACACAGGTGTTAAGAGCACTGACTGTCCTCTAAATGTTAGTGGAAGATGGCAGGGAAACAAATGTATTGAAACAAAGATATTTTTATTCTATTCTTCCGATGACCTAATTATTTTAGAGATTTCAAAAGCTTTTACGCTTTCACTTACATTTTGACTATGCCACGACAGTTGCATACTGGATTTGAGATGACACTATAAAAATAACTTGCAGGTAATACTCTATTTTTACCAACAAACCCCATCTTCAGGCTCTACCCATACTGTGCACATCATATAGCCATTTATGTTATACAAACACTATTGCCACATGGACTCTTAGCCATTCTTAAAAAGCAAAAAACCCAGAGTTAAACGAGACTGCTCTCTCAGTGCATTTCTTCTCGTTTATTTTTTGACAACAGTGGGCAAAACTTTATGAGTTTATTTACAGCACTGCAGTCTTAAGCCTCCAAAATCAGAGTATAATCAATACTTTTAATCCAGTCTTAGCAAAAAAAGCAACGCAGACTTACATCATGGCTGGTTTTATTACAGGACTGCAGTATTAGATTTCCTCAGGGCTTACAGCTCTGTCTGTCTTCCTTTAGTATTTTATGTATATTTATGTATATTTTAAGCACCATGCAGGAAAGAAAATCTTCTTTTGCATAGGAGATTAGGTGGTTGTAAACAGATCTGACAACCATGTAAACAAACAGCCTTTCTTAGCCTATTAAAGGGGAACTCCACTCACTTCACACATTGAGTTTAGTTTACTTGTTTACAAGGGTGATAATAAGTTAAAGCAGCCGTATAATGCTTTCTGTGGCTAGTCAGACAAAAAAAATAAAAAACAAAAAAACAAAAAAAGAGATAATATCACTTAGTAGGTGTGGAGGGGTTCTATAAAATATGCTGTCCCATTGCATTATTGGTAATGTAGGATCCGGTAGCTTGACTCATACTAAGAAATAAGTCTTTCAGTCATTCTGTCATAAACCAACATTTTGGTGCTGAACTATTGAAAAGACAAACACTTTTACAGAGCCCTGCCAGCTTAAGTCCCGAGATCACATGACTGTCTGCAATCCAGCAGACAATCCCAACATCATAAATGTTTAAACAGTATTCAAACCAATCAAAATCTTGCGACAGCCATAAACAATACATTTCTGTTTAACTATCATTCTAAAAGTAACCTCAGAACAGGATTTAGCAACATGTCCAAGATTTCCTGAGAACTTAATCACTTTTGCAAAATAAGGCCAAAGTTCTGTGACCTTCTTAACTACAGTTAGCCAGAACTATCAAAACACCAACCGCCAGCTGCCTTTCACAGTCATCAGATAAGAAGGAACAACAGTAATAAAATGTGAAGACGTGGTGTGAGTTTATAAAGACACTCTCTTTCACTCTTTCAAATATTAAATCTGAAACTAAACCAAAACATTAAAGATAAGTTAGACACCAGACTTCTGCTGCCACAGGTTACAGTATATATATGACACGTTACAGTCAACCACTCGGGGTTCGTCGTAATACATACTGAATATCAGCTTATAGAGTTAACAACACTGTTTTAATGACTTCCTTGGAATTCTTTCTCTTCCACAGAAATAACTCTCCACATGTCAATACACGCATTATTGGGAAATCACATCACAACACACAGGTACAATTACTGCACAATTAAATTCCTACTTTTCCAGCACTGTTATCTACGCTTCATTCAACTGCATACGGAGGAAAAGAAAAAATTAAAAGCAATACCTTATCAGATTATGATTAATCAAAGACAGGTTGTAAAACAAAGCCTCAGACAGAGCTGACATAATGTGATGTCTATTGTTTCTGCTTGTTAGGTTTGTGACTCACTCCCAGCTCATTGACCTTTACCAAACAGCACAGCAGGAAGCTGGCATGCTCTCCAGCTTATAAAGCTTTCGAACACATACAAACACACACAGGGTGGGGTTAGTATGGTGTGCAAGTCAAAGCAGCGTGCTCTTGAAAAACAACACTGTTTATTGAGCTCTTCGTATCAGAAGAGGTTTTATATTCACATCAAAGTGCATCAGTCAAGCAGCTTAAAGCATAGTTTTAGTACAAAGTCACTGAACTGGTCTCACCTACAAAAAGTGCCTTATTTATCATTTGAACGTTCATCTGGCATAAATAAACCCACAGCACCACCTAGTGAGCATGCTCCTTCATAGCATGTGATGGCAGCTTTGAAAGTGCCTTGTCTTTGGGTTAGTCACATAACAAATAACAAATTAATCAGGCTGGATTCTTTTTTCAAATCCAATCCATCCCACACCAGCTGGGTGTTGAAATACCTCAACATCATCTGCGTCCCTCCCCTCGTCAGTTTCGTCCATTTCCTATGAAAACAAAAATGCAGAGGGTTAACACCGCAAGGATCAAAAGGAGTTTAGACCAGGAGGGGAAACCAAAAAGCAGTACAGGCCAGATCACAACCAACAACCAGCAACCAGCGAAGAACAGCTAAACCAGTCAATCCTTTTTTCTAGGTCCATTAGTTGTGGTATAAAATCTTTGTTATAGGACAATTTTAAACATTCTGTAAGCCTGTTTGAGGGTATTAAGTCTTTTCACAAAAGGCACATTATATATTTCAATTGTTTCAATGTAACTTATAAGGGGTCCTTCACTGATTTAACAGGTTAAAGTCAGTTTATTCATCATGAGGAACAGAACTCAGTTAGTGGAAAAAGATATATAATGTCTCTGTGATTCGAGATCAGTTATAGTTTTTTATGTATGTCTGTTATTGGACAGCAGCTGAGGGAAAAGACTAGATTCCAACTGGCAGTATGGCAGCAGCCATGTGGCATGTGCTGTAATCATTTATTTCCCAAAATGCTTCCAGGGAGGTTTCTTAAATTTGAAAAAATAATCCTTATGATGGCACTTGGATAACCTTGACTTTTACTGAGATTTGACATTTTTAATAGAAAACATGTATTGCAATCTGTCGGTAAATGGTCTGAAAAAAGGACGAGAGTGAAAGATGATAGTGTTTTTGACAACATTAGGGAATAAAAGTCGGGATACCTCTGCCTCTGCCATTGATGTTTTGTTTTGAATATGTTACTACTGTCTGACAGCATACATGGTTGTTTTTTGAGTGCTACAACATACTTCAAATGGTAAAAGTCTATAATTAATACTAATTAGAAAAATGAAAACCCCAGTTCACTGTAATTTAAACTGTAACCACAACTGTAGTTGTGTTATTGTTGTTGTTGTACACTCATTACTCTATGAACAAGTAATTGGTTACTCACAGATTACTATAAATACATTTTTTTACTGTAAAAAAAATATGTGAGTTCCGTGTCTGACTGGAAACACAAACGAACCAGTGTTAAGCCAAGTAAATAATATTTGTTTATCACTGGTTCTGCTAGTGTTTCTGGTAGGACATGGACCCCCTTTAAATTGCTTTCTTTTTACTAAATAGTATGCTATGGTTGTCAGGCAACATAATACTCAGTACTTATATGTGTTGATGACATAGACAAGATATAAAATATGTATCTAAACAGACAGATGTAAAGAGCGCAACATAAATATAATTTTCAGCTTTAAAGTTAAAAAGATGCAAATGTAAATATGTATATGCTGTGTTTGGAGTCTTTTTAGTAGGTTAAAGTATTATTATATTATTATATTGTATAATTATAATATTATTATATATCATTCTATAAATTATTATTATAATAATAATTTTAAATACTATTGTATTCATATCCTATTTATTTGCAATCACAGTTGGGTTTAGAAAATGTCAAAAACATCATAATCTTCTAATGCTTGCGGTAACATCCTCAAATGAGGCAAAATATCTCCAAGTTTAACTTTATTTTATCAGGTCACATCACTCAAGGAATGTTATTAGCAGTATCACAATTTATTTTTGTTGATAAGCCTAATTGCCTTCATACCTTCATTCAAGAGTGCATAGTGTTTTAATATAACATTTTTTACCTCAAGTTTAGAGGTTTTATTCTTCTTTGAAACTGAAATTCTGTTTGGCTGAATGAGGCCCTGACTAAATGTAAAAGTAGACTATCACTATTATGAACAATAAATCCAATATGGTTCACTCTCTAAAGACTTTCTATTACTGGTTCTTACAGTGATTCATTCCAAAGGAGATGGGGCAACAAAATCCCTATCACCTTTCAGCAGTATGCACATGAACTGATGATGTTTTGGTGATTACAAACACATCACAAAAACATCTAATCTTGAATATAAAGCAGCTATAGCCACAACCAAAAGACAGTGGTGCAATCCTATGAGACTCCTAATTCCCCCTGGAGATCAGTAAGACTCAGATCATCACATCCCATCATGAGCATGTCTAATACCACCACAGTCTCTAACAAGACACCCAGCGCACTGATTTATCTGTTGCTTAAAGCCTGTGACGAAATTTCAGTGAAATCCAACTGAATGGTCAGTAGAAATAAAACCTAAAAGACATTTTGTTTCTAACAGCAATATTCACTTTTTTGGAAAAAATCAGAACCCATATACTAACCGAGTTGCTTTCTCTGCTGTCTTCATCTCCAGAGGCCTTGTCATCTGGTTCCTCGGTTCGGTTCAGGTCATCATCCCCATAGCTGTACACCAGACTTGCTGTGCGCCCTAGATAGGAAGAGGCACAGAGGCACAGAGGCCACAGAGAAACGCAAATATCAGGTAACCGGAAGAGACAAACAGCATCAATGGCAGCACACAATAAAATAAGACAGAATTGAAGTCTTGGTTCAGCATAAGCTCCTTTCACATACGCACGCAAACACACAAACAAACAAACAAACAAAAAATATCTAACATCATAGTTTTCTGCGGTAAGTAACGTCACATAACTTCAAAGCAAAACTTAGGACCTCTATTTGATAGACCCTTTACGTTTTTGAATACCTTATGATAGAGGAAACATCAACAAGACCACCTCAAACCCACAAGATACTGCTGAAGCAATTAATGTTCCACACTTTATCTTTTTACATTCACGGTTCGCATAACAAGTCTAGAATGTCTTTGAAGTAAACTAGCTATTTTAGCTTTAAGCTAACGTCAGCTACCACATGAAAACAGGGTGAATTTGCACAGCAATAGACAGAGTTTCTAGCCAAAGTAAACAGAACCAGTAAAACAATGAAATCTGTTATCATATCATTTAATACATACCTGTATCTTCTGGTTCGGGGTCTGAGTCAGGTTCTGAATCATCTCCATAGTCTGCTAAAGAGGAGAGTAAAGCACTCTTTTTACCGCTCGCCATTGCCGTATGCGTCGCATAAACGATTGGTCGCAGGGTAATAACGTAATAACGTAAGGGTAATCGTATTGCGTAGGCACCAGTGTGGCACTGGGAGATGTAGTCAGTACGTTTATTTGGTAATGTTGAAGGTTTTCAGTCCGTAGTTTGAAAAGGAAAAGTGTTCAGCATGACACGCAACCATTTGATAATAAATAACCACCCTTTAAGTATTCCCTTTTCAATTGTAGGCCAAATGCTTTGATTATGCAATCAAAATATTAGTAGGCTATTACAGAATCACCACCATAAAGAATGAAAAAGAGGCGAAAATATTGTTTGAGGCCTCTCTGCACAATAATGTGTAAATATGTGCTCAAAGCTTTTATATCTCTTGATTCTTTTTTTTTTTATCTGCTGTAGTTGTATTTAAAAAATATTTTTATTTTAAAATACTCACTCTTAAATATTCATGCACCAACTCAGCCTCTGCTTGGTCAAACTTAAGCCTTTTAAATGTTTGAAAAACATGAGATACTTTTTTAAAATGAATTACGAACAGCTTCCTGTTGAGGAAGCATTGATCTGATGATTTTTAGGTTGGACATCCTAATGAGAAGTAAGAATCCAGTTGCTTTGATTTCAAAAGCAGAAATGTTATTGTAATTCATTGTGAAGCAGGAAGTAACTAAAAATAAAAACTGTAATTATTTTTATACACCTGTAGTGCTTGAAAAATTAGTGACTGGTATTTTCCATGGTAGGTTGGAAATGGATAATTCTAGATAATCACTGCTTTGCACAAGTTTTGACATAGGATGGTGGATCATTTTAATATCACATCAAGTACTTTTAATTGCAACTGAATGACATTTGAAAATAACATTGTTTATTGTATCATCCCAAATTCAAATATGAAAGTGAAAACAGCAAGGAAAATCCAACATTACAAAACAAGACCAAGAATCTTCAGAATAGCCAAAAGGTGAACAACTACATGTAGACAGATCTCAATAAGGTCAACATTCATTTTAAATTGTATGCAGGAGTCAGTTCTCTTCACAAGGTTAGATCACCCCATTCTTCTTCCTCTGGCCTTTTTTCGGGCCACTGCAGCATCCAAACAGCAGAGCGAAGACAATCAGAGACAGAACGGTCAGCACAAACAGTCCTATGACCACAACGCCTCCCACTGCCCATGGTTCATGATGGAGCCGATACAGGAACCATTCTGCCCAGTCCTTAGGTGACTCTATGAATTTCTGCTGCTCAAGTACACTGCACAAGAAGATACAAACCAGATAAAGTTCTAACAAAGATATAATGTGAATATTAAATTGATAAGATAATGCTAGTGGACACAGTTACCTGTATTAAAACTATACACAGCCTATGGAACCAAACTATCTGCTAAAGATATTAAGCCATATATAACTATAAAACATTTTTAAAGCTATCATGCTTTTATTAGCATGTTTCATTGAGATTTGCTTATGTAAAGCCATTGTTCCTAACACATTCCTGTTCAGGCACTCACCTCTCCCCGGTCATGTCCCACTAAATGATCCTCTCACAGCTCAGTGACTCCCAACAGTGTGTGGATAAACTGTGCGGTGTGTGAAAACAGATGGTTTCAGCTACTGTTCTAATCCACAGGCAGCCCCTGAAACTTTTCCACTAAAGCCACTTAACATTACAGTTGACTTTCGGTTTACGCACAGAGGAAGTTTTCTGTTGGTCCTACAGCTCACCAGTTGCTCTGTTTGGGCAGGGCAACATACTGTGAAAGTAGCTGCTCCTGGTTAATGTTTACTCAAAATACTGACTGCTGCAGGCCAAGGAGAAATCTTGTGATAAGGTATGTAAACATTGGTGCAGTGTTTTACTGGCAGATAAAAAACTTGTTTTGAAGCAAAAAAAAGATGCAATTGCAGGTGGAAATCCATGCATACACATGAGATCATACAATGCTCTGACAGATTTAAATTTGCTCATATTAAAAGAAATGCGTGAGTATTTTATATTTATTTTTTAAATACACTAATCGTTTATTGCATTTTAATTACATCCACAAATACAAAATTGCATTGCCTCAGTAAAAATAATGAAAAAAAAAACTAATTTACACTATAACCAGAAAACATCTCTAACTCTTGTATGTCAGGTAATGAACAACTCATATTATCCATTGGAACAATTTGCAAAACAGAAAAATCTCCAACATGCCAGCAGAGGGTGCTCTGCCCTTTTAGACTGTAAAGTCACCGCTAAAAAATAAAAACTACAAGTATACTACATACACATGTTGGAATGCCTGTACATTTCCCATTTTTTCCCACATTCCTGATAAATATCTACAGGATACCAAATTAGCTTATTGGCAAAAATAGACATAAAGACTTATTGTGACAAAAAAAACACAAATTAGCTGTCTTTATTGTATCTTTTCTTTCATCGCGCTGTTCTAAGGTTTTATTGTCAGGAAAGGCTGCCACACAGTGTTTCATTGTCCTGCTCTGTAATGAGTCTTGATGACGTGTGCCACACAGCTGATTTATATGGATTCCAGTGGCATGGCTGTCTGGATGTGGATCCAGTCTCAATATCAGTAACTGGACATATCATGGAAATATGTCCCCATCCTTCCCTTGATGAATCTCCTTTGATTACTTCCTCCAGGATATTGATACCCTGAAAAAGAGCATTTCCTAATTAAATACAACATATCACATGGGTTATTACATGAAGGATGGGAGAAAGAATGGTAGTTACATTTTGAGTCTGTTCTTTGTCTCAACCTCAGACGGGCTGTAGTGGCTGTACTCTGGAAGCCTGGTATTTTGGCTTTCCACAGCAGCAGCAGTGGACGCATGACAGCACGATCATGAGGATAAACGTGGCTGAAAGGAGACACAGGGTTAAGGATGGAAATTGGGTTAGTGCGTTGAAAGTTGAGTTAGCACAGGCTTGAGAGAGAGTTGTGTATCATATTTAATTTTATGAGGCTCAACTGACTATCATCTAACCCTTCAATTTCTCAGCTTTGTGAAGTGTTTCAGTCTCTTTCAGCTCATTATTTTGAGTATCTAACGACTGCACTGCAAGCTGCAGCAGGCACTTGATTTCAGCAAAGCAGCTCTGATAAACTGACTATTCTCTACCTTTCCAATTCAAAAGAAAGTTTAATAAAGAAAGCGACCAAATAGCTAAAGACCCAGATATTTTCCCCCGGAAATAATGGAATCCAAACTAAATCTGAAAAAAGATTCCCTTTAAATGAATAAATGGATTATGTTCATGTTTACAGCTGACTTGCAGGGTTACCCTTGCTAATTTAGATTCTTTAAACATCATTAAATGTATCTGTTTCCTATTAGTGCAGCTGACATAAAGAAACTCACCAACAAATAGGATGAGCACGAAGAAGGCTCCCAGCTCCAGGGGGCTTGCTTGTGGGAGACCCTGTAGTTTTATCCACACTTTCTCAAGAATATCCAGCACTTCCTCTTTCACCTCCATGCTGATTCCCACAAGAAGATATGACCAAAGGCTTGAGGTTTTGTCTTCAGGAAGGGAAATGTGTTTTTATAGAGCTCACAGTTCTTTACCTACAAACAAAGAAGATACAGTGAATGAAAGAGAGTGTATTGGACCTATGGAGAAATGCTCTGAAAGTAAAAATGAAAAAGTTATTTTGATCTCTAGCTCCACCCTTCAGTACTGCAATTTTATACCTCCACCCTGCAATTACCCCTCAAGCTGGTGCATATATGCCTTTTATCCCTAAAACTCCACATGCTTTGTGAACACTCATTCATTACATATCAGCACCCCTAATTACCCCACTGATTAACTTCCTGTTCATGCACTCTTATGCGTGTGTGTGGACACATCATGTGTCTACGTCGTGTGTGAATATGGACAGAGTGTGACTCTCTACTCAAGCCTGGGTACATTGAAGCCACCGTCCTGCATGTTCAGTTTATTTTAAACAAGGCAGACTATTTTAGGCCTGACATTTCAAGACTGAGGCCTGTCATCATCCCTGGAGCAGCTGTGTGTGGGAGAGATCCCACAGGCTGGTACTAGACGGGCCATACAGGAGACGAGGACAGAGGGCTGTGAAATAGCAACCCGACAGGACACTAAAGACAGCAAGTCATCAAAAATAAACTCCAAATGGACATGTGTGACTTAATGATTATCTAAGGAATTGAATTGCTTTAAGACAAGTGTTTATTATGGTGTGATTAGGGCAGAAGTGTATACTTTGTATTTATTTTTTACTTATTGTAGAACATTAAATAAAATGGATCAGTGGTGGTAGTAGTAGTAGTAGTAGTAGTTGCAGTATACCATTACAGTGTGCACAGCAGCATGCTAATACTGTGCACTCTAAAATAAATTATATATTTAGCCATACTATACTCTATAAAAAAGAGAGGAATAATAACAGTAGTAGCAAAGTTAAAAATCATATTTTCTGTATTTTTAGACAGATTTTTTAAGCCCATAGAAATTGAATTATGCCTAAAAAAAATACAGATACTTAACTTTTTTGAGAGCAATCTTCAGATTATCATCAATTGATCACAGATAATTTGGACTGCTGTTGTTCAATAAGTCAGTTTCATGAAGTGTATACAAGTATGTGCTTCAAAGGCAGCTATAATATACCAAGCTAGATCAACTGCACCAGAATCAAAAGCAGAGGTCAGTTTAAGTTACAACACTTTGCTAAACTACTTTTTTCTGAATCATTATTTTTTTCTCCATCATAACCAGATATAACTGCGCCTACTAGCGGCTATATGAAATAACGGGGATTCATCAAAACAAATGCTTTTCCGTTCGTCACGGCATAACTAAATGACAAAATAACTAATAATAACGTTGCCAATAACTGAATGTAGAAGTAAATTCAGTTTTAGCTAGCCTAAAGCTAGCCGCGGCTATTTACTGAATCTAACGTTAATTTAGTTCAACTCTCTTTCTTACCCGACCCAAAGCAGGTGTTACACCACCGGACTCCTGTAAACAAAACGCCACGTGTATACGTTAATAACAGAAGTTGCTCATTTACTTAAATTGTTAATTTTGATCTATTTTGAATGTCAGAAAAGATAGCTCCGTTTGCGTTGTTTACTGTAAGTTACCTCAGAATTCTTGTCAGGCAACTTGCGTTGTTAGGCAACAGTTTAACAGGAAGGAATTCGATTCTGAAGGTTTGGAGTTTATCAACATGTGTAAACTTACTGGCCAATACAATATATTCTAAACCTCACTATATTTCACTTTAGCGTGCGGTATCTAGAGCCTTCTTAATGTATGTGAGAAAGCAACAGTTGCACAAATCAATGAATGCAGACACTTTATATTTACAAACGGTAGATAAAAACCTCATGGCCATATATGCCAACCGTAGATGGCAAGGAAAGTACAGGAAAATACAGATATTTATTTTAATATATAACCATCAATTTTTTTTTAAACCCCATCATTAAACAGAAGTAATTCAGGTTTTGCAGCTCTTGATGTTGCTCATTTGTTAAGGAAGTGTATGTGTGTCACAAAACAGCTGTTTTACATTGATTGAGATACCTTTTTTTTTTGGTTAGCTTGTGGTCAAACTGTTCTGGTTTTGAGATTAAAAAAAATGCGCAGCTCTGCAGAAAAAAACATCATAATGCAGTACAAAATATATATACATATATTTTGGAAAAACAGTTTTAATTGAGTTTGAGTTCAGAAATCGCTCCCCAGTAATTCCTCACATATTTATGTGGTTATATATGCATACACCTACACACACATGTACGTTTATATTTTTTGATGGGTGTGTACATTCTTGTTTTGTGTGTGGGAACCTCTCCAGCTGATAGTGAAAATGTGAACCACCTGCCAGAAATGGTCTAAAGAATGTCTGACCTTTGCTGCAGGCTCTCTTTGGTCTGCAATGTCCTCTTGTCTTTGTCCCTTCACTGCACCCCCACATCATGTTTTATTATTAGCAGTACATGTCAGAGACCATATCATGCTATGAAAGAGTTGCTGTGATTAAGAAGGTAAAAATGTTGCCTTGGGTTGTCTTTGTGTTGATAATGAGAGTGTCACTTAATTTTTTTTTTTCCAGATTTTAGTAAACAAGTTGTAGTTGTTTTGCTTCACTTGCAGATAACGACAACAGTTGCTTAAGAAACCAAAGATGGCAAGAAGTTTGAGATGCACTGACAAGTAGGCTAGTAAACAACAAAAGCAAGAACAGGCTCTTACCTTTGCAGGGCATGTGAGCAACTTCACTCAAAGAACTTCACTGTTTCTACTTGGTAACTCCTCTGTGAGAAAAGAGAAACAAACCCCAGCTGTACATAAAACTGTCCCCACGATGTTTCACAGACCTCAACTTCTCTTCCTTGTCTTCACCCTCCCCCTCTTCTCACTCTTCTCATTCGTTTTTTCTGAGGCTGGTTTGTGGTGCCTGCTGGTCTCAGGCTCTTCATCTAATTAGCCTGCCTGCTCCAGTTTAGGCTAAGCGACCAGCTCACTGGATGTTTGGAGGTAATTTGACTCTTTCAGCAGATCAGCCGCCGTTTGACTGCAACTGTTCCTCCTGCGATGTGTGTCCACTTTCTCCCACTTTGACTACTAACTCCTGTTCTCCTGGAGTTTGTGTACCTCCTCCTCCCTTCCCTCCTCCTCCTCCTTTGCCCTCCCTCTGTCTCTCTCAGCCTCTCCCCCCTCCAACCCCTTCACAAATCGACTTGTTCACTGCTGCTTAGCCTCTCCCACTCCCCCTCACCCTCGGTCCTGTCTGTATATCTCACCCATTCACTGCTTTTTCCCCACTCTCTCTCTCTCTCTCTCTCTTGCTTGAGACCAGCTGTGCCAGGGCCTCCTTTTTGTCCTCAGTCACCGTGGAGACGAGGCTCCTTCTAAAGGAGCAGGGGGCTGTGTGTGTGTTAGTGTGTGTCAGAGTGTGTGTGTGTGTATGTATATGCGTGTGTGCATCCATCTGGTGTCCTGCCAGCTGACTTCCATTTTTTCTCGAGAGCATGTACGTTTGTATTTGCTAATGATTCTCTCTTATTTCCTCCTTGTACACACACGGGAAGTTTTATTACTGACGTTACTGATAAATCCATTCTGCGAGTTCCTCCTCCGTGCATATCGGAGAGGTGGGGTCTCCTGCTTTGGAAAGGGTCCTGTAACATGGAGGCTGAAAAAGAGAACAATGAGACTGTTCCTCTCTTTCTGTTGTTGTATGTTTTTTTTAAATAGAAGCCTGCGTGTGCTCTGATGAAAGTCGATTGTGTGCGTGACTACATGCATTAGAGGATATTTGGACTTTCCAAGCTATCCCCATTTATCCATCAATGGCTATTACTCATTTCCCAAAACTTCTCACAACAGAATGCAGAGTTCCTGGTATGGAAGTGTGTTAAAGTTGAAGCTGTTGAACAACAATGTTCAGCCTAAAGTGAAAGTCCTACTTTGGTCAAGAAATGGCACTGTCATACACTGTTTATAGATAGATAATTTGATAAAGTTGTTAGTAGTGTTAGCAAACAGATCCAGCAGACCAACAATATCTACAGTTGTGTTGTCAGCAACCAGGCAAACACAAAGCTCAATACCACCACGAGCTGTAAACACAACAGTAACATTCTATAATCCAATAAGGTTGGTAAGGCAAATGTATTGCCAAACATTAATCTGTATACACATTTAGTAGGCATGGATTTAAAAATTAGCATTAATTTAGCATTGATCAAGTTGTTTAATATCTTTCTTGTGTTTTTTTGACTCTCCTAAGAGAAGCATTTGGCTCTTTAGCTAAAATGTTCCACCATGTTGAAGAGCTAGTCACTAAATCTCTACTCTCTGGTGTTGGTAATTTAGTTTGTGTGTAGTTAGGGCCTGGTGGAGTGATACAGCAAGCACAGACTCCTGTTATCCCTGCACAAAAGAAGTTGATACTGCAGTCAAACAGTATATGCTGCTCAGACAAGCTTGCTGTGAGTTAAGGTCAAAACAGCTTCAGAACCAGTCAAAGACTATGGTAATTTACCTAATAATAATATTAATGTGATAAGAACTGGCTAAGAAATTGTTTAAGAAATTCGATATGTTCCTTGGGATGATGACTAAAATGCAGCATTCATGAATGCTGTGGTTAGTACACAGTTGGTTATCAGAGCTTTTTACTAAAACCAGCTGCTTGCTACGGCCAAAACAAGGCCATAAGAGCAGTGAACGTGAACGGGAAACAGTAAAACTGCGGGATGGAAAACATAAACAGTGAGCTGAAACATGCTGATTCTCTGTCGAGCTGTGGGAAACTGATGAGCGATAGTTCTCTGTGGATTCATCACAATGAATGACAATCTTCACACTGTGCCTACACAAAAATCAGTTACAGCTCTTTTCATTTTAATGTTCTGTCATGTCATTATTTATTTGTTTATTAATTGTAGTTTATCACATATAGTTTGTGTGTGTGTGTGTGGGGGGGGGTGTGTGTGGGGGGGGGGTAGTCACACTCATTGCTCATTGACTTCTCAGCACATGCATCACTAGCCAGAACAGAATTATTAACAGCTAAAAATGTGCAAAGACTAAAAACAGTGTTTGACATCCAAACTGTAGCAGTGACTGCTCGGGAACATGAGACTCAGCTTTCTCATCCCTGATGTGATTTTACATCTCATCTCCATTCTGAACACTATAGAGGACAAGATTGATTCATTGCAGGAAGGTCATTGACGTTGATGGAAAGAGTCAGTAGTTTATGAGTAAGCAGGGAGCACAGAGTGTAACAATGGGCTGATTTGCATTAACCCCAGTGTGATAGGATTGGGGGGGGTGTCCTGTGAATGGAGGCCAGTTGAGACAGTCTCCGTTTAGGCTTTGTTTTAGGCAGACTCAGTGTGAAACGTGATAGCACTTTAACCCTGTGACCTCTGACGCTGTCAGACACTGAATGAACCCCACACCCTTTCATACCTTATCTGTAGCCTTACTGAGACTGATTCACTCCACACTGATTCATCTTTACTGCACAGGAGTCACTATACATTCACAAATAACAACCTAAAGCCAGTTTCTGCATATACTTCTGGTTGTTTTTTTGTGCTGAACCTTATTGGCAGGAAATGACCACACAGATGATGCTTTGCGTACTATCTGGAGAAAATCTGCCTTGTGTTGTTTTAAATAAACACATGTATCTAAAGTAAGGGGCGTCTCGTCACAGATGGGTGCAGAAAAAAGCATTCATGCATTCATTTCTTGGAAATAATTCAGTAAACTGTTCTGACAAACAACAACACAAACATGACATACAATGTAAATTTAGAAATGATATCAAAAAGTCGTTCTCCACCTGTTGGACCTCAGTACTTGCCTGGTTGTTTTAGCGGTTAAACTGTGGTTGGTGAGGATGTTTATTCTTTATGCTCCTACCTGCATGAATACTTGAATATATTTAAAACCTTAGAGACTGAAAATATTCTATTAATTCTACCTATTTAAACAGCTTTGTGTTTTTTCTATTATTTTTTTCTGTTTTTATTACTGTTTTTTATAACCTTGCGTGTTTTTACAGCATACATGCCTCTGTAGGTATTTTAAGGTTCTTTGCTGCTCTGTGTGCCTCCCTGTAGGTCCTTTGGAATAAAAAATGCTATATAAATTCCAGAGGGGTATTCTTAATGGCTTTCTTTGCATGATTCAAAAGGAATTGTGCCATACTGCAAAGTGATAAGCTATATGTGAGCATAATTTGTGATAAATTATCAGAGCTAAGAAATTATTATATGGCTTTTCCTACATTTAAAGCCTTTATTAAACTTAGGGACGACAGTAGTACCATGCATGCAAAATATTATGCACAAAGTCCCAATTTTTGCAGGGTTAAACATTACAAAATCTCTGCCAAATTTCTGCACCAGTGTATTCTAATTTTCCAAGAAATCAAGAGGAAGCAGAACTGTAAAAGTAATTCAATCAAAAGAATTGTAACTGGCCAGAATCCAGCTTCATAGCAGCGCACTACTCATCTTCTTCCTGTGTTCTCTTTTTGAGTTTTTCTCCCAGCAGTATATTGTGTGGGATGATGAGCCAATAAAGAAAAGTCTGTTTTTGCCTCAATGTCTTTTCTGTTCTTCTATATCTGACCTAGAATGATTTCATTATAACTGAACTGCTGTTTGTTTTAATGGGTGTAGAAGGCTTGAGAAATGTTGAAATGAAACAAATAAATGAATTTATAGACAATAAAATGAAAAAACTCCAGAATGAAAAAAAACTTCTATCAGAGCCTATTGAATACAGTCATATTAAAATTTGTTGTCTGTGTTTTTCCTCTCTTTTTGGCAAATCAATTACTGTCAAAATATAAGGATAGTGGAAGGGGATGGAGAAACAGTCTCCAACCATAACTGTACAAAAGCATATTAAAAGAAAATTTACACTTAATAACAATAATAATAATCATATTTATAGTAGTAAAGAATAAAACCGCCTTTATCATGTTATTCCAGTATAGTTACTCCTGCTGTCTACTTAGTCTTTACCATAACAGTGCCATTAGCTACAAATAGCTCCATTAACTTACAAACTCAGGCTATTGGTACATAGAATGGAGGGTAAACAACCCGTTTCTGTAATCACACAAAACAATTTAAATTGCTAAAGAGGTTGTTTTTCATCTGCTTTCAGCTGAGACAAAGCTGCTCAGCAGATGTCTGTTTTCAATCTGATCTTTTTTCAAACATTTTTTGTTTCTGTTTTGTGCACCCAGAGTCAGGAAATGAAACCATTCATGAGAGTTCATACTGTGCACGTGCATATGTGCCAGTTCATGTCAATGATTCATGTTTGGATGACACTTTTCCAAATGTCTGTCACTTTATAGCATAATACAAGCCCTTTTACATACAGTCACACAGCACCATAATCACTGAAATCACTGAATTAATCGCAGGTCACATTTCCCTTTAGCTGTGCCCTCAAAACGTCCCATTCCAGTCATCTCAGCCACAGCTGACATTGATAAGACAACTATTTCAGTTTGCATCAAGTTATTCAGCCACAGCCCTCAGAGGACAAGCTCAGCTCGCAGCCGTGGCCCCCTGAAGCACAGCAGACTGCCATGCTGTCGAAAGAGTACAAACCAACAGACTGTGAGTGAGTCATGTCAGTGGATTTCAGACAAATTCATGTATTATTGACCCCATTATGAGGGATAATTTTAGGATCCACCATGTGCCATCAGCACAAAAATACACATAAATAATACTTATACAAGAATATTTTAAAAATTTTTAGCAACAAAAAAGTCTCCACATTTTAGATAACAATGTCTTGAATTGCCAGACCTGATAACGTGTCTCTATCATATTTAGGATTGCAGAAGATAAAATGTCCTTCAAGAGAGATATGACACAGGAAAGGTTTTCATGAGGTAAAATGCAGTAATTAAGTGTTTTTATCTAAAATGTGCAATTCACATTTATTCTAATTTAATTTATTAGAAATTAGACCAAGCAGGAGATCAGAAAACATGAGGAGCTAAATGTTCCCTCTTCTTACTTTCTTACTAAACTCTATCACGCCCTCTAGTGGCACACCACTATGCATGCAGCAGTAGTGAGCTGAATTATTTTGAAGTGGAAAGTCAAAGTTTAACTCCACTGTCCAGTCAGCTGCCAGGTATCCTAAAACTGACAACTCATAAACAAAGTCT
Organism: Acanthurus lineatus; assembly: GCA_029814665.1. NCBI lineage: Eukaryota > Metazoa > Chordata > Actinopteri > Acanthuriformes > Acanthuridae > Acanthurus > Acanthurus lineatus. The sequence goes on along the minus strand of JAPZDV010000014.1, from coordinate 14,201,925 downwards.
CACATTTCCTACAAGCAGGATTAAGAAACGTAATTGAACAGACACAAAACATCTACATATTGTTTACACAGTACTTTATTCACTTAAATCTGCATTGTATGTTTGATATATGGTGTCTGTCACATCCAGTGTCAGAAACTGTTATGCTGATGATGCTGATGATATGCTGAGGCTGATGGTGTCAAATGCCTGATTAGATTTGCATTTGCTTGTAGTTTGATGAGACAATTCCTGATTAAAATCCAAATTAAGCTCATTCTGCATGGGTTTACTTTCAAAAGAATTCTTGCATTACACCATTTTACAGCTATGGCTAATTACTGTTTAATTACATAGGGTTTTGTTTGTAATTAAGTTGATCACTGCATATTTCAGCACTGATATCAATCCACAACTTAATTAAGCTCTGGATAACTTATACAAACTAATATAGCTTAAAACATTAACCCTCTTCTTCCCATCCTGAAAAATATGAAAATACTTTAATAAATGAAAAAAACCCCAAAGAAATCAGAATCATAGAGCTAATATTTCTGCTCAGTGCTTATTAACTTCTGGTACCTTTGGATCTTTTGTCTATGTTTTTATTTGTTTCCCTTCACTCTTACAAGGTAAGGTTTCGCTCTTATTGACAGTGTTGACAGACTGACTTCAGGTCAGATTTTCCTCCATCTTCCTAAATACTTTGCAGATTAGGGAAAAAAAGCTTAGAGCCCACTCTGTTGCCATTTAGTAAATAAAGCAGATATTTCTTTTGGTAGACTGATCAAGAACTAATCAATTTCCCAAACCCAATTTGTTATGACCTCCTTAATATGACCTTATTATGAGTGAACAGATTTACAACAACTGAAGGTAAAAATGATCTTCAGCTCTGATCTGCTTTAGGTTTGTCTTGCAAATTACAGTGTTTCTGTGTATTCCTTCTCTTGCTGCTGAGAGGCTTCACTGGCCTCTTGTGGTGAAAAGGATATCACATTCATTGAGCTCTATCGGGGGCTGTTTACACAGTCATGATTTTATGCATAAAATGGTCAACTTTTGTTGTCGGTTGACCAGTTATTCATATGACAATGATGCATTTTGTCACCGCTGTTGCTACAATCTAAATTTTTCTAAACAATTTATGTAAAACTCAAGGAAAATGGCTATAAACATGAGGTAATGATGATGAACATTTGGCATGAGACAGAGGACCTGCTTGGTAACTGTGTAACTTACACAAATGAGCAGCAGAAAAACATGAATTTAAAAAGTCTTAAAAAAGCAAAAAGCGTCACCCTCAGATACACAAAATATACATTAAAAAAACATTTCTGAAGAGTGCAGCTGTAAGTTACTGCAGAATTTATGAGCAGTCGTGTTCTTTAATCTGATGTTTACCACCAAGACTCAAATTAAACATAAGGAGCATTTTCAAATACCGTCGTTTCTCTGAAGCAAAAAATGACACGGTCCCTTCCACTTATAGTCCACCACAACTGACTTCACCCACTGAAGACATTGTTATTTAACTAATTACTCAGTTTAGAGTCATAACTAACCCAAGCAAGAAGTCTCAAAGTGACATTTAAGACATTTAAGTCACAAAAATAGCCTGGTCTAAAATCAGTTGTTTTTCAGTCCTACCTCTTCAAGCTGTGTTTAGTACAACATGAAAATAAGGAAATGGAAAAAGGATGAATCATACCTGTGAAGAAGCTCCATGTCGTCCTAATCTACATTGTTATACTTGAGCCTTTTACACAGTTTTCTAGTCAGGATCAATTCAGCCTCTTTGGGCAGATTCTCACCGACAGAACAAGTGAGCCCATAACACTTGGGTTTGTCTTGACTGTACAAGTGTATCACATGTACAGCCATATCAAGAAACCTTAGAAAGGTAGAAAGGAAAATGTGTAAATGTAAGGTATCTTGAGCCTCCCTTTGGGCTTAGAAAGTGCAAAACTCTTGCAAAAAGGAACTTAACAATACCAGTCAAAAAGTTAACTAAAAGTTAAAATGCAACACGAAACATCATTTGCAATGCTGTCTGTCCTGAAAGAAGGATCCCACCACTTTAATTTTCCCTGAAGTTTCTTCTTTTTGTGTGTTAAGAGTTTTTTCCTTATCTACTTACTGACAGAGGGTGATGTTAGCTGTATCGATTGTATGGATCCTTGAGGCAGATTGTGATTTGTGATATTGTCAACAAATGTAATGATAATAAAACTGTCTTTATTGTCTTAATTTGATTAATTAAAGGAGTAAAATGCAGTAAAAGTACTTTGTTTCCTCTGTAATGTAGTGGTGTAAACAATAAAGTGAAATAAACTAAAAAATACTTAGGTAGAAGTACCTCAAAAGCTGTAACTTACAGGTTACCTTAGTTTCTTTTCATCATTTCTTTCTATCCTTTTCTCACCGGCTTCTCCCTGATGAACCCTGCCAGTTGTGTTTTAGGGCTCAAGTTGAAGTAGTGCTGTCAGTAAGATTTAAGTAAGACCCAGATTTACGGAAAAGATTTTGAGTTTTCTTTTAACTGCACAGCTCCATCAGTGTGCAAAGTGACTTAACTTTTAGACCCACACTCCTTCATCATGGATTGATCATTAACTTGTAAACGTGTAATGTATTCACTAATTTGCATCTGGAAATACAGTCAGAACCATCATGTTATGTAACGTTTGCATGCTGTCTGAATTTTTACTTTAATTGTTCAGTATCAAGTCACTTCTCTACAGATGTGCCATTACAACTGAATGAGTGATGTCATGTCATCGTACATGTAGAAATCCAGAGGGCGCACTTATCCGAAAAGCTCGTCGAATTGAAAGAAAATGTAGTCTTGGAGCTTACGAGCAGCACTTGAAGGCACCGCGAGTGTGCCGCTGATAACAGGGAGAAAGGAAGTGCTGTTATTGCAACATCGCTGCCACGTCTGAAGGATCCTCTACGACAGCAGCGGCAGCGGCGGCGGCGGCAGCGGCAGCGGCGGGTCTGAGCACCGGGATGGGCCGGTGCTGGGTGGTGGGGGGATGAGAGGGAGGGAACACAGAGGAGAGGAAGGAAAGAGGAAACACGTAGAGGCACAACACAACACAACACTCCCTGACTGAAGAAAGCCTGTGCGCAGCTCCGACCTGAAGTAGCGCCTGCTGCTTTTTTTTTTGAGACTTAAGCCCGCTGGATCTCTTTTGTTCCCACAGAGGGGCTTGTTTCTGCGGTTTTTCCAGGGGGTAGGTCACCGATGCTAAGCTCAGGGAGAATGGAGGAATTCGTGACCGAAGAGGAAGAGCCATGGTACGACCAGCAGGACCTGGAGCAGGGTAAGACACCATCCTCCCTCCTGACCGCAGCATCCTCTCTGTCAGCTGCTGGCGCCGGCCGGTCAGCTGGCCTCCACTTAACAAAGGCTTTCTGTCAGGGGAACAAGCGGCAGAGATGTCATTTACAAGCCTCTTCACAACACAAATAACATAAACATTGATGTGGATTCTTAAGAGCAGACAACAAAAAACAACCATCATTGACAACAATGCATTGAAAACATGCCAATTAGGGCCTGGTGGTGCTGGAGAAGCTGTTATCAGGCTGTAGTCTGCTTACAGTATATAGAAAAAATCCAAATAATATTAATATGTTCTATCCCTTATAAAGATCAGGTAAAAAGAAGATTTTGTGAAACTGATAGCTAATTAATTATATGTTGATTGACAGGAAATTAGTCCACAGTTTTGAATGTGTATCCAGCAAAATGCAGAATATTTTTGGATCCAGCCTCATGCTCTAAGTATCTGATATCATTCTGCATCGAATATTGTTGGGTTTTGGACTGTTGGTCAGAGAGAACAGAAAAATAAGGATTCAATTTTATAGAGGACACTTTCTACAAAAGTTTACAATGAAATTTTACAATTCCAAATAGCATATTTAAAATATTACAGATGGCAGGGCTCTGTGAAGTTCAACAGAATGCATCAATGATTTCAAAATTGGTTACTTCTAATTTCAGATGCACGTAAAGCCTAAATATACAAGAAAAGCTGTAATGTTAAAGTAGTGTGAGGGAAGAAAAAAATCCCATAGTTGGGTCTGTGGTTGCCTTTGATGGCTAGAAAATGAAAGGTCAAACACTGGTGTAACATAAAACTGTTTTAAGCCTTCAGGCTGTAGAGAGAAAGCTTTATACTGCTGTTTCCAGGTAATTTCATATTGTGTTGGTTAGCATTGCATCTAACTATTGTTTTCATTATTGATAAATCTGTTGAATCCTTTGTCAAATACTCTTTTGAAGTTTATTAAATTTAAGAAAACTATTTTAAATGCCTATCTTACATCTCAAAATGATGTTTTAAATGTTTTTGGTTTGTCTTCAAAACCCAAAGAGATCACATTTTCTGTTTTGTTAAGACCACAAAAAAGCAGCAAATTCATACATATGACAAACATCCAAAATGAAAAAATCATCCATTAAGCACTGACAACTGAGACAATTAATCAATTACCAATTAGTTGCCAATTAATTTTCTGTCAGTTGACTAATTGATTAATCCACAGCCCTCTCAAGTGTACAATAATCCTAAAATTAACTCAGCAAAGGAAGGAAAAATCTCACAAAAGCAAGCCAGTTGGAGTGTTTGCTATTTAGTCTTTTTCTAATTAACCTAATTCACAGGCAGCTTCTTAACCTCCATCTTTCCATTGAGGCCATCTGCTCTGTATGGCAACAGTATGAGTGAATCACAACTATACAAGTGAATCCATATGATCTGCATGCATCTGGGTCATTTGAAGGAAAGGAATCACTTGAGTATGCAACAGCTTCTTAAAAGGTTTCTAAGTGTTTTTTAATATTGATACAAAATGCAATGTAATGCCAGATAAACCTGGTTTCAGCCATTATCCATAAAGATGAAAACAGGCTTTTTTATGTTCCTGCTCGAAGGAAGTGACAGCAGTCAGGAACATTTTGGATGAGGTCACATTTTGTACTTTGAAGTGTCCTGAACATCTGCAACACACCATCAAATATGCATCGTAGGGCATTTGATCTTAAAATCCTGGTTAAACAAAGCCAGTAAACATGACTTGTACATAAATATATGCTTTTAATGCATTTAATTGCATGTTGAGTTACATGGCTCTTAAATGCAGTTTTAACCCTTTTTTTAAACGCAAAGATTCCTCACTCCTTTCTCCACCACTCACTTCATTTCCTGCCTCTCTCTGCATCTCTCAGTCACTCTCCTCACGGTGAGTAATTGCAATGGTACATTTCCGGAGATTAGATGGTGCTGATGCATTAAACCTGATTTAACCTGACTAGAAACATACACAGACATACATGCACCTGCAATCCTGACCTAATGGACTTGTTAGACAACTTTGTTCCTTTTGCATGAGTGAACCTGAGTATAAAAATAGATCTTCAGTGCTTTTTATATGAGAATACTGAGGAGGAAACTGTAAAAAGAGAGACAGCGGCAGAAGGGACAGACATTCATCAAAGTCAAAATGGCTGTTGTGAAAATGAGCAGTGTCTTCACGTGTGCGTCCATGCAGAGAGCTCTGTGAGGATGTCAGACCTCTCAGAGCTGAACTGTGCTTCAAAGCGCTGACTGTCTGAGCGCATCTCTTGTGATGCGACATTTCAGGATGCCATGAACCCTTCAGAGAGCGAGGCATGGCCGTCGCTGTGTTACAGTACCTTGTTGTCATGCAGGAGTCACTGACAGACTGAGCAGTGCTGTGTAAGAAAAAAGCTCTTTTGCAAGGTTTCATCCTAATTAAATGTAAAGGGAGGAATACAAAGTGAAATAAAATAAAAAGCATGTGAAATATTTTACTCAAAATAGTGTAAAGCTGAAACGATTAGTTGATTAATTGATTCTTCAGTCAAATGAAATGACTTTGAGAATTGTGTAATCTCTTATCTTAAGATGTTAATGATATGAAGATATTCATTAGATACAGCTCTAAAATAGTTTATCTCAGATCCTACCATGAGCTGCTGCTTGGAATCCATGATTTAAAATAGCTTACAATATCACTGAAATTCTGGAGTAAAAATTTTTTAAAACTCTCTGGAAAAAAGCACTATATACAGTTAGTAACTAGTACAGGAAAACAGGGACAAAATTCTTCAGTTTACAATCTGTTGTTAATTCTAATGTAAATTTTTTGAAATAACTTTGATTTAAATAATACTTTTAGGAAATAAAACTGATCAGTTAGGATGACTTTGTTACCCATGGAGAGAGTCTGACTGTTTCAGGTCTTGTTGATAAAGTCATTTGTACTCTGCTAAACTAATCTAAACAGTTGCTTGTTCTAGCTTCACGTCCAGTAAAACCATACAAGGTGGAATCAATCTCTTTTTTTTTACTGTCAGCAAGAGAGCCAAATGTTCACCTCCTCCTTTAATTCATTTGAGAATGAAGCTCTGCATTTGCAACGAACATTTAGCAGATGTCAAACTTGGAACGCAGAGTCCCCTTGTGGAATGTAAGAGATGGGATGCTGCAGTTCCAGCTCACATTTCAACTCTTAAAGCAGAAAAGCAGGGGGGTGGGGGGGCACATGGAAGAGGGATGCGTCTTTGTTTGGGCCTATTGTGTGTTAGCCAGAGCCTCTTCTGACCCGAGTCCAAGCAGAAAATACATGGCTCTGCCAGCAAAGACTGAAGGCTTTCTGGTTTGACATTTACGTCAGAGAGAGCTTCCTCCAATGCTTCTGTTACAGCTTAATAAGTGTTTATGCCACCAAAGCACCCAGTATTACAAGGCATGGTCTCAGCATTGACTATAAAATTATTGCTTGATACTACTGCTTTGGCTTGCCGTGCATTTCTGCAGTTTTTGGACGGGAAAGCAGTCTGCTGTGACACTAAATAATTCATTTTTGGACACTGAATGTTTCTCGGACCTTCTGTTAAGAAGTGAGGGCTGCAACTCAGGAAAAGAGGGGTCTTGTTTTCCACATTCCAGTAAATCTCATGGGTGATTTGCACGTATGAAAACTTCACCGCCTGTAGAATAGATCTGCATGTGCACACATGTATACCAGCTTCTTAAAAACACACTCAGTAGCTGATTTCATTGAAAAGATAAACAGAATTTGAATTGCCTTTGTGTCTAGTCTTTCCCATGTGTGTGAAGTGCAGCAGTGCTCTTTGAGCACACAGATACACTCCTGAGTGGTTGCAGCTGATTTCTGCAGCATGCAGAAAATGTAGCTTTCATACATGATGTGATTATGTCGGCGTTCCGGCCTCAGCGTTTGTCCTGTGTGGATCAAGCTTTAAGTCTGTCTGGAGCAAACAGACAGTTATCTGTGGCGAGTATTGACTTGCTAAGTTGTTTGCTGGTGCGCTGACTTGTTTCGATTGGTTCTCTTCCTCCTCCATGGTCTTGTCTCTGAGGCTATTGGCTGTATAGAGCTGAGTTTTCTTCTCTGGCAGCCAAAGAGAAATCAACTCTGAATGTGGACACGAACACAGGGTTGAGAATATCTGGTTTTCTTGATGGAACTTGATTCAAGATGTGTCAAATTAACAAAATGGAATATAAAGAGCATGTCAGTGGTTGTAAACCATGTGGTAATTCTATTTAGTTTTTGATTATGAGATGAATGCTGACCAGACAGACTTTATATTGACCATAACAATGATGCAAGATCAGCAGAGTTATTTTCATAAGACACAGGTTTTTTAATGCAGTGAATGATTTTGCAGGTGGCACTCTGCTCCTTATCCTTTAAGCTACTATTGCTTGCACTGCTAATGCTAACAACACAAATTATCTTGGTCTATTCCAGAGATATACTGCCTGAATATTTAAGAAGTTTGTGTCTAAATAAATAAGAATAAAGATGACAAGTTTTCAAAAAAACATAAAAACTTGAAACTTGAATTAAATCATCTTTTAACACATGAAGAACTGCAGCAAGCAGCAATCATGCTAATAAGCAGCTCCTGTTTGTACAGCCATCTGCTTGTAGTTCTTTTCACCACCTAACCCTGAAACAAAATGTGTCACGTTAGCTGCTAAATGCTTTGTTTATCACCTAGCTGCTAACTTGTTCTTTAGCAGAGAATAACAGCTGGTTGTTTTTGGGCTCCTTTCATACACTGCTTGGCTGCTAATGCCCAGGCCCCACAGGAATTCATTTAGCTCTCAGCACAGTGGGGTGTGTGTGTGTGTGTGTGTGTGTGTGTGTGTGTGTGTGTGTGTGTGTGAATTGGTCCACATGGAGCTGTTAGCAACTGCATGCTTAGCGTACTCCTCATTAGTGTAATGGAAGCAGGTGAGGACAGGACTGCCAGGTAGAAGAGGAGCATGGTTTACACAGAGTCTGACCAATGCTGGATTTTTGAGGATAGTGTAAATATTTCAAATTGATAAGACTGGATTAAAAGATCACATTACAGTACGTTTGCAGATAGTCACATTTTGCATAAACAAATACTGCAAACAATTAGCATTGATGTTCTGTCATTTTTGCTACTTATTAACAGTAATACATGTCATTGACGATATGGTACATCTGTGATACTGTAGGTTATTTCATTTTATTATTCAAGTTCCACTCAGCATATCAGTTGAGTGTTATGTTTAATTTCTTACCAGATCGTAAACTAGTATTAACAATTTTTTTCCTGAAGGAGGCGGTATTAACAAGCTGTAAACACAATACTAGCATGTTATCACCTTTTAATGTGGTTAGCATGCAGTTGAAGCAGCAGATAAGCAGTAACATTAGCAGTAATTCAAAGTCTTGACACCTGGTGATCATAAATCACCCGTCACATGTTCAGAGAGTAATTGATATCATAAGGTTACTTTTTGTTGAAGAACAGTTCAAAATGTGAAATATTTCACAATTTATGGTGAAAATAAACAGAGAAACGCATCAAATCCACACATCTGTTGAGATAGAATCAGGGGAGGCTTAGCATTTTTGCTTGATATGTGGCAATTGACTGAGTATAAAAATAGTTTTGATGAATGAATGAATAAATAACTTTGCTAATGAATAAATTAGTCCACATTGCTAGGTAGAAGTATATAAGACAGTGACTCATTCGGTAGATGTTTGGTGAATCCAGTCTGGTGGTGTGCCTGTGTTACAGCACCTGAACATCCTCAGTAAGTCTGTGTGAGCTACTGATTGAGTGCATGATTTCTGTATTTACTCCATCCCAGCATGGCAGAGCTGCACTAAAAGTAAAATGTTGCAGTGATGCAACGTCAAGATGATGAGTTGGCATCCGTCCTAGTGATCCCTATTCATTATTAAAGCCAGAGCCAGGACTCTATGAGGGATGACTTCATTGGCTGTTCACTTTAGTCCTGTGCTCTCTCTCTTTCTGAGAGGTCTCCAGCCACATCTCGCTGACTCAGACCTGACACTGTAGACAATCAGTACTGCTGAGTCAGAGCACAGTGAGAATAAAGAATGATGACTTTGGAGGTGCAATTACAGTCTGAAATCACAAATAAAAACAGCAGTGCAGTTCAATAAAGTAAAACAATGACTGGTGTTAAATGTGCTTTGTTTTTTGAAAAAGTTAGAAATTCATCATCAACAACACGCTATTATTTAACATGTTTAGTGTTAATTTTTTCTGCCGTTGTCAAAGTCTGTTGAATCCCAGCTTCTTGAGCGTCATCCTATTTTTGTCTAATCTCAGTGGAGAGGTGTCTCTCCAAATAATCTTGGCACATTTATATTCACCTTGACCTTCATTTTGTCAGTCAGCAGAGAGAGGAGGACCTGCAGTGAGACATGCTGCTGTGCTGGGAGGAGTACTGTGTCTCTGTCCTCCTGCTCGCCTCTCTCTATGATTAAACTGCTTCAGTGCAGACTGAGATAATGTGATGGACCCTTTGATCATTCTGTTCCAGACCCTGTTATAACCTTGCTTAAAATAGGCTAGAATAAAGAGGGCCCCATTAATCGTGACAGTGGGTAATCTACATTTTACGGCTGTATTGCCTCATCTTCTGTAAAATTAAATTTCCCCCTTTTCCCCCTTAGTTCATTCTCTGCTATTTTTGCACAGCCACCATTTTCTTTCTGACACACTTTCATTCCTACAATTTCTCCTTCATCCATCCTTATTTTCCACCCTCAGCTTCTTTTTCTGTCCTCATTCTTTGCACCTCTTTCTACATTTACATCTCTTTTGCTGCACCAATGACTTATTTACTAATCTTACTGTCAATTTCTTTCCAATTTGTAGACCTCCACCTGGCGGCAGAGCTGGGAAAGACTCTCCTGGAGAGGAACAAGGAGCTGGAGGACTCTCTGCAGCAGATGTACATCACTAATGAAGAGCAAGTGCAAGAGATTGAGGTATGAATGAGTCTGCCAAAACTGTCAAGAGTTTGTCCTGATTTAGACGTGCCAAGAAACACAGTGACAGGCCATATTATTGCCTATTCTGATATATTATGAGAATTTTTATCTAGTCTAAAAATTAGTTTTTCCTCACTCATTCAAACCATTAATTAAATTCATAAATTCCATTAAGTACAGTTATAAACTAGACATTTGGGAATATTCTTTTAAGAATAACAAGTGAGTGAGTTACATTACTTTCTAATTTTGTTGCACAATTTGTCACATTTTTAGAGTTTTAATGATGTTTTCAGTAAAAAATAAGATGACCATGCAAATACATTAATGTTCAATTTAATTTTTCATCTACTGATTTATGGGCCACATGTGTTGAGTGGGTCTCTAGTCTTTTGACTCGCCCATTCATCACACATTCATACTCTAATGGCAGGAGCCTCTATGTGGCTAAGTGCCAACCAAACCATCTGTGACACTTAAACACACACATACACATACACACCGCTGGAAAAGTCTACAGGAGCAGTTTGGGGCTCAACATCTTGTCAAAGGACAATCCAAAATTCAGACTGGAGTAGGCGGAGAGCGAATGACTGACCCTCTTTGGTCTTCTGACAGAAAATCTTGAGGAAAGAAAAACTACATCTTCAGATGAAGATCACATGATATGATTGAAAGCCACCTAATAAATCTGAGATTGTTTTGTCAAATTCAGAAACAGGTGTCAAAATTAATCAATACTGAATTAAAAAATCAGATATAAAGAGAAACATCCACATTCTTTTAAAGACTGATGCTGCTGTCAAATTATTGGTATATATATATATTCATTGTGTGTAGTGTTCATACTAAAGGCCTGTCTGTGTGTTTATCTCACAGTATCTGTCAAAGCAGTTGGAGGTTCTTAGAGACATGAACGAGCAGCACGCCAAAGTGTACGAGCAGCTGGATGGGACTGCCAGAGAGCTGGAACGCACCAACCACACGCTGGTGATGGACAGCAAAGCCTCACAGCAAAAGATAGAGAGGTGAGTGGGACTTCACTTTTTCTATCCACTGTTCCTTTATTCTCTTCCTTTACCTTCAAATGTTTGCCTCTATTCTTGGACCAGGTTAACAAACACCATTGAGACTCTGCAGAACCAGGTGGAGTCTCTCTCAGGACAGGTGGAGCAGCTCCGCTCCATGGAGCAGCTCCGGGTCAGGAGGGAGAAGAGAGAACGACGCAAGACCATCCACTCCTTCCCCTGCCTGAGGGAGCTTTGCACGGCACCCAGGTACTTTTTATTTTTTCCAAAGTCTGTGAAAGAGGATCACGTCTTCACAACAATAAAATATTCTGTCAGTAAAGGAGGGGTGGACAATCATCACTTTGTTTGAAGACACTCATTTATCTTCTCACCTTGCTTGTATTTTAGCACATACAAAAACTGCATATGCATTACAGGTCCAGAGGTGTGCTAAACAGTATATTTATGTGTCATGTTTTTAGGTATGAGGATGAGTTTGTGGTGGGCAGAGCTGAGAGTTTCTCTGTGGATGTGAAGCCTCAACCATTCGAAGAGGAGAACCAGCATCTGAGGGAGGCGGTATCAGCTCTACGAGCAGCTGTTCGGACTGAGAGGGGGCGTAGAGAAGGTGTGGAGAGGGAGTGCAACCTCCTCATTGCAGAGTTCTCCAGGCTGCAGACACGAGTCCAGGTAAGATTCAGATATGATTCATTTATCATCCATTTACAACACGATTGTTTTGTGCAAAGCCTAAGTAAGATAATTTTTACAGCTTACAGGATAGAATCTGTTCTTTAGGGCCCTGACACACCGAACCGACATCAAAGAACTAGCAACATGAAAGCTGATTGGTGCGTCCTATCCCATTGCTTGTGTTTTGGACAAGTTCTGCACTTGAACACACTGCAAAGACTACAGCTGACAGTTAAAAAGCGAGCATGTTCAGTGCCTGTGTAGGAGACAACTCTCCAGACCAATTGGTGGAAGTAGTCTGCACTTGTCCCACAAACTGTTGTTATGATAAAGCAGCATTTGCTAACCTTCACACTCACTCTTGCTGTCTCATTAGATGGCGACGTATTAAGACACAGGTGATTAAAATCAGAGGAAACCTGTAGATCAAATTGTGAAATTGTGTTTGTCCTTGCTGTTAGGATGCTGAGAGCTGCCAGGGGAGGGTGCGGGAGTTGGAGGTGGAGCTACAGGAGCTGCAGCAGCTACGCCGGGCTCGGACTTTCCTCCTGAGCAGCGAGGATGACGGCGTGACTCTTACCCAGACTGTCCTCAATAGCACCCCAGAGACCGACACCTTCCTGGAGGTGGAGGTCGGGGAGACGGGAGGAGGTGTGAGGGAGGCGACCGAAGGTGGAGGAGGTGTGGGAGGGGAGGCTCTCCCTGAGTCCAGCCCAGTGAGGAAAAGCTGCAGCGACACAGCACTCAACGCCATTGTTGCCCGTGATGCATCCGGCCGCAGGAGGGGAAGCTATGCTCTCCATGCCAACAGCGTGAGAAAGAGAGGGATGTCCATCCTCAGGGAGGTGGATGAGCAGTACCACGCCTTACTGGAGAAATATGAGGAGTTGTTAGGAAAGTGTAGGCGCCATGAGGAGAGCCTGTGTCATGCTGGTGTCCAGACTTCCAGACCAGTCTCCCGGGACCCATCCATGAAAGACTGTGCTATGGGCCCCACCCCGGCGCCTCCTCCTACACCCACTCAGTCACCCTCCACCCCTGAGGCCATTGAGAGCATCAGTAAGCAGGTGGAGGCGGTGGATAAGAGGCTAGGACAGAACACACCAGAGTATAAAGCCCTTTTTAAGGAGATCTTTTCTCGTATCCAGAAAACCAAGATGGACATAAAAGCTACCAAAGCTGCTAAGGCTAGCAAGTCTGGCAAATCTGGCAAATCGAGTAAACAGTAATGGTACACCAATTGGCTTGAAACAGGTTGTTTATGTGTTATATCAGTGTTGAGTGTTGGAGTTTGTGAACTTAGTGTGGCTTAGTGCAAAGATAACAAGGGGGTGCTTATTCAAAAAACACGAAATTTTAATTACAGATCAGTTTAATGTAGGTTAAATTAAGGCTGGTTTCATCCAGAACTGAAACCTTTCAGCGTACTGATCTGCATGTGATCTAATTTCAATCAATGCAGAATTCAGTCACATGTGTTTTATTAAGAACCAGTTGGAGTTTATTATCAAAATGTGTTATTTTATTCAGTGTTCCTGCTAACTGTTTGACTGGCTTCAGTGCCTCAGTACTCCCTGCATATACTAAAATATCACAATAGCAAATAGCAAAATGCCTCAAGAGCCTCGCGAATGCACTAAATGTTAAATCTTCACGAAAACACTATAAAATTGCATCTTCGATAAAAACACAGTTGAAAATCTAACTAATATTAACACAAAATGTATTTATTAGGTTTATTATAATGGACTCTACTAACATTTGTATAGTAACAGTGAGATAAAGATCGCTCCTCTCACAGGGCTGTCGCTTGAATGAACCTGAGGTGCTAATACTTCTCCTCTTAACACATATATCACTACACATATTATCAGTGTTCAGCATTTAAACAAGCCTTTAGTCTGGATGACTTTGCTAACCTCTCTCACCTCTCTATGTGTGACCTTACTTATACTTTTTTAGAGTTTGTGGTTCCTCACCTTTTTTTATCTAGCAATTTTGAGGAATATCTTTCTAACATTTTGATAGAAGGACTGAAGGATGTGAAATGTGAAGCTACAGCCACTTAGCCTAGCTTAGCATAAAGACTGGAAACAGAAACAGCAAGTCTTACTCTGTTGACAACAATAATTATTGGTATTGCAGGGGGATGCACCAGACCATTTCTTGGCAAGAAGCTTAAACCCCAAGTTGGGTTTTTTTACACCTTGTTTTTTCAACTGATAGCTAAAAACATTGCTTGTTAATAAGCAAGTTTTAGAAGTTGATCTTGTCAACTTTATATGGAGCTAATAAAGCTTTTCCACCTTGTCCAGCTGTTTTCAGTCTTAATAACTAGCTGCTGGTTGTGGCTGCAAAAGGCATAAGTGTGACATTGAGTGTCTTATTTAAGTGTAGACAGGAAAGAAAATAAGGGTATTTCCTTTAAAGTTTAACTTTGCTGAATGTTAAACAGTAGATCTTAAATTCTCTTTTTGTTAAGAGTGCTCAGAGATGCCTTTGGAGTTCAAGTGAAAAAGTGATGCTGACTAAAATACTTTACAACGAAAACGCAGACTGGAAACTTCACTTTATATTTTTAAACAAATACCTTCACCCTCCACTGTGTTAGAAGTCACCTCAGTTCTCATAGGAGAACAATATGTGTCTTCAACTGGACTGCTCATTTGGGGCAAAAATGAAACTGCGTAATCACATATAAGAAACATTTTTTATTAAGTAGTAAGTGATACCAACAGTATAGGCTGGATTTTTTTGCCTGTGGTGTTTTAAATATTTAAGAATGATGATCCCACTGAATGCTAATGAGCTGCTGTCTTGCAAAAGAAAATCTGCAGATTATTATTTTCACTGTCTCCTGGGCATTATAGATCTTTATTACACAGAATACAAGCATATTTAAGGTTGTTACGTAGGGATGTCTAATAAAGGTTTTGCACCATTGTAGGATATAAGTTTTTTTTTCTTTGTTGGGGAAACAGTTTTGTTTCTACATGTAACAAACAAGACAGTGACAAGTAGCAAAAGACATGAGAGAAGCATAATCATTGATTATCACTGGGATTGAAAAAAGGGGTACTGAATGATGACAGCATGGACATTGAAGACACATAAGGATGGGTGTTTTTTAAAGAAAGTGGTCCAGTAGGAAAACCTGATATTACAGTGATAAAAATATTCTTATGAGCTTTTATACAAGTAATTATTTTCTTTTAATTATATTAAGACAGAAACACTGTAGAGTAGAACAGTAAAAAGTATAGGTAATCAAACCAGGGCTTTTACACCTAGCAGTCTTACTAAACTATAACACTAACCTGCAAACATATCACACCTTTTTCACAATATAGGCTGCAGCACCTCTGCCTTTTTTCTTGGTAACCTCTAATGTATAAACCTTTGTTATAATGAATGTTGTTATTGCTAATTTTATATCTGATTTTTCAGCAAAGTTGAAGACATAGCCAAGCTCAAAATCTTTCATATGTGGCACAGCTGACACCTGAGGGGCTCTACACTGTTTTTGATTGATGTGTGCAAAAAGAGTGAAAGTTTGGTTGCAACCTGGTGCTAAAACTAAAGAGATATCCTGTAACCTCTGCAGGGAGCAAAGGTTAATTGAATGAAATGCATTTAAGGTCAGCAACCTGAGAATGATTCAAGCGTGTGAAGGGAGAAATGCAGTATGTGTTAGTGTAGACAAAAACAATACCAAACCAGAGCCTGTTATCATATTTATAGGCTCTCTAGGTTTCTGTACTGTAATGCCTTCTTTTGCACTTGAAAGTGCTCTTTTGCATATGTAGGATAATAAATATGAAATTATACCTGTGTATTTATTTGTATGTGACTGTTTCTTACCATGTTTTGTTTTTCTTTTTAAGTACCCATGTGAATGTCACTAACAAATTGTTGAATAAACCTATTTCATTTGCTTTACTTATATAATCCAGTTTAAATGTGTGCACTCTCAGTTAATATGGTACTGGCATTACGATTTAGTCTTCTCGTATCATTAATGAACTAAGACCTAATTTACCCTGTTAATAAAACATTGATACAATGTATCTTGTGCTGTTATAATTACTTTGTTTATAAGGTGTCAGTCTTTGCCCACATCCATAACAATACTGTTAAGTGGCGTAACAGCAGAAGTGTCTCATGGGAAAGAGAAAAGTCACTTAAGTGGTGTGTTTCTGTCGAGCTGCGTGCAAACCACATCAAGCTTGTCTGTTTCCCTAGTCTTTTGACCTGAAAATTTGGGCTTTTAAGAATGATAAACAACTGAATCATGTAGTAACTTTTCTCCTCTGACTTGTGCCAGTGATGCTGAAGTGGTATCACAAGAGGAAATCTGCCCCGAGCGGAGGTAAGTTAACATCTTGCCTGGACATGTTCAGCTAGCGTTAGCCACGAGGAGCAGACGACTTGTATAGGGAGATTCCGGACAGTGCTCGATTATCATGTCAACGCGTTTAACGGTATGCATATGACTGACTCTAATCAAAGTGCGTGTAACTAGAGCCCAAATTGACTCCAAATGCAGAATATCAGTGGTCTACATGCAGATAACTACTTGTACTGTATGTCCCCACTGGTGTGTCAATTCGACCGCGTGGCCTAATGGATAAGGCGTCTGACTTCGGATCAGAAGATTGAGGGTTCGAGTCCCTTCGTGGTCGTATTTTGCTTGTTCACCATAAATGTTCGTTATCCTTAATTACTCTTTAATGTGAAGAGTTAATTAACGTGTAGAAATGGTCTTTCTTTAAGGATGGATGGAAAATAAGAAGTAAGCCTGTCAGCAGCCAGGGTAGGAAGGACTCTAAAATAGTTTGCTCTAAGACTTTTCAACTACTATGTATATTAATCTATGTTTGACATCTAAGATGCTTACAAATTCTACCTTAGCTAGTGTTATATGTATATATGCAATTTATTGTGGCCACTGTGTGCTAGCATAATCTTGTCAAGTAGCACATATAAATCGAAAGATTTATATATAAATATCGAAATAAATACTTGTATAAGGAACGTCCAAAGTTGACTTTTCAAGTTTATTTGCCCAGTTCCCAATATCAGACACGCACACGTTTATTTCTAATAGTTATTACCATAATAGCTAGACTGAGGTACGTTGTAGCAGAGTGGCGCAGCGGAAGCGTGCTGGGCCCATAACCCAGAGGTCGATGGATCGAAACCATCCTCTGCTAAGTATTTTGTTCTTGGCTGTTCAGATGCAGCTTCCCTGACAAACGTTTAATTTTTTTAATAACCATTGTATCAATCTGCTTTAAGCTAGAAAACGTTAATAAAACTGAAAATACTTTTTATTAAAGAAACAGTGATGGTTGACTTGCATTGCTAGTCAGGTGTTTCTGTAACTTGTTCAGTCGGTGCAAAGGAACAAATAGAGAGTGTTTTAAACTTGGTAATGCGTAAATTTCAATCAGTGGGTAAGTCTTTGTTACTGTGACACGCTTAACGACACTGTATGATCGATGGGTGTTTAACAGAGTGTTTTATATATAAATAAATATATTTAGGGTTGAAATACAGCTCACTCACCTATGCTGAGCATTGAATCAGATGTGAAGCACAAATCAACAGTAGCAGTAGTTTTTTACTTTTAAAAAAACACTGATCCTCCTTTTTTAACAGTTAAATTTTATTTTACAGAAAATTAAAGGAAAAAGTAACATGAGCTACACATTTAAATAAGATGTAAATCTTGACCACACATTTATGGGAGGTAGAAACAACTGTGAAGCAGTTAGTCAAAATCCACTCGTCTGTTCTTTTTGATAGCTGAATGGATTTTCTTTTGGTTTAGTCGCTCCTTATTTCTCTTCTCTAATCTGCAGAACATAGTTCACAACAAAGAAAAACATAAGACACATATATTTAAGGTGGATAAAAGCAAATTATGGTCTGTTATTGGGTAATACCTTTGTGCCCTGAGTGCTATGTCTTCTTCTGTTGGTTCATGCGGCTTCTCACTGGCCTCAGCTATGATGGCAGAAATCTTCTGGATACAGTCAGAAAGGTTTCTCTGCTGACTCCTGCTCAGATCTGAGGTCACAAGTAATTCCCCAGCCTTATTGATGCGGTTTTTGTTCTGTGACAAGAAGCAGCAAGTTTCACAATGACAGGGATAAAAATCAGAAATTACAAAGGACATTTGAATACTCATTGTACTGCTGCTGATCCCTTTGTAAATAATAAGGGTAGATAAACAGTGGAAATTATAGAAATGGAATGTACATAGAGTAATACATTGAGACACAAAAGTGTTCAATTGTAATTAGCAATTTTGGCTTTTATTTTGATTCTGCTGCATTTGAAAACAAACCTTTTCAAAGATTTTCTGTCGAACATCTTCTGGGATCCAGTCTGCTGTTAGCACATGGAATCGGACCTCTGCTTTGGTGCTGACTGTGGATAAAGATGTCATTACAGAAAGAAACATGCTGTGCATTAAAGGAGAGGTTTAAGGTTCAAGACTTTGTACAAGCTCTGAGGAGGCACCTATCACCTTGGTATACACGCTCTTTCCTTACAAGGAATATTTTTTTAAAAATTAAGTTGAACTTTAGGAACCTTTATTGACGTGCTGACCACCAGGACCACTGCTTCTGCTGTAAGATACTGTCAGACGGTCTAAGAGCCAGGAGAAGAACAAATATTTTATAATATTTCATTATTATTTTAGAATTAGTATAATTATTTTAAAAATACTGAAAAAGAATGAAAACACTAGTATTATTCGGTTTTACAGAATATGAATTTGTATATTTACCCACTGGAATGTGCACTTGGGCATCCTGAAAAAAAAAAAAAAGAATCTATTGCTTTCAGTCGTCTGGGATGTTAGTCAATTGTACCGATTGTACCGTTAAGAGGCATTATCTGACTGCAATGCATAATTATATTGATTTGTTCCTATCTCAGTTTGCATCTCGTCTATCTTTCCTGTAGGGGACATCACAGCACATTACATCATTGACAGTGAAAATATTGTCACTACAGTAGTCTCTGGCGTTTTAGTGCTAAAAAAAAAATCAACACATCTTGGAGTGACGTTAGTATATAAAACGAAACCCCTAATAAAATCATTTTCCTGCCGACTTACTACTCTTCCATTATTCGTATACCTTGTAGTAAACTAAAGATGACATTTGGCGCCCTAACCATATTTAACCCTATGACCAATAAATGTACCACAGTAAACCCGTAAACTGATCACAAGGGGAGTCAGGTAATTCTGTTTCCCCTGTCCTTCTGTTACGAGTCTGTACATAAAGATCCTTCAATTTGCAGGGTTACTGGTAGCTTACGTGAAGGGAAGGCTGCTAACAAACCGGGTGTTTATTTGGGTTACCCACAACGTTTTACCTTTGCATATTTTAATTTGAATGAGAATTTTTCTTGTATCACTGAGGATACAGTTTCCACTGCGGTTGAAATCATATGCAATTATATAAAAGCTCGTCCGGTTAAGGTAGTTAACGTGACATTATTCATATAGAATAAAAGGTGGCTTTATTAGAAGTTTACTAACCTGTATCGTGTCTGTCCTTTGGGTCCCGTAACCATCACTCAGCTGTAATGTGTTGTTAGTGTAATTTATTCCAACACATCTTGGTTTTACATGTTGTGAAATCACGCTTACTCCTGCACTACGAAAAAGTAAATAAGAACGTCGTGCTATGTGCGCCGCCATGTTGACAAGACGTCACATGGGTGGAAACCAACTTGTCACGCAATGGCTTAATAGTATTAGGCGACACCATATATTGGGGAAAATATTATTTTAATAAGGGATTAGCACAAAAGAGGAATTGTTAAGACGTCTTGCCACGCAGCTGTTGTACATAGTCATATTCCTCTCTTCTGTTATTGAAAGCAGGATTCATGAAAAGTTAGGTTCCACCGAGATTTGAACTCGGATCGCTGGATTCAGAGTCCAGAGTGCTAACCATTACACCATGGAACCATATGTGTGGTGCAAAAAGTTTCGGTAAATGAATATCAGTGCATTAATATATCTACATTAAAAAGATATCGGAATTACCATAACTTAAATTCTTATTGCTTTAATCTGTGCAACAGACTATGACGGCATTTTTAATTTGGCTCGCCCACAGGGAGTAAAAATATTTAGAGTTCACAATTAATTGTAAAGAAAAAAAACACATATACTAATTTACAAATAGCTTTATTTTGCTAACCTTCAAATGTGATCCATCCAAATACACTGTGTATGTTGCTCTCAGTGGGAAGATTGAAAAGAATCTATTAATTAATATTCTATCAGAAACTGATGAATGACTGGGGGACAAGCATCGTTTGTAAAATCACGCAATGCTGTATTAATTTTCAAAGGAAGGGGACTTTACATGGGTTAAAGGAGAAGAGACACGCAACTGCATTGTTCGTTACTGGAAAAGAGAAAATTAATTATTATTATGATACAAAATAAAGAAAGACAGTTAATTACGAGGGGTTCACTGACCGGGCTGTGTCTCGATCGGAACTGGACAGAGACAGGTTTTAAAAAATATATGGAATTAAATTATTTAAAATATGAGAAGTAGCATCGAAAGTTGTGTGATAATCTAATAGGCGTTGGCCAAGACAGGCCTTATTATTCGTAAATGAAAATATGGTAAGGGTACAGGAACCCATGCTCGATGAGCGCTGTTGCAATACGGTACTCGTAAGAGGACGGACACTGCTTTGAGAAAAACAAACCATCTTCCTATATTTAGCTCTTTTTGTGTTACCTTAATTTCTGACATTAGGAGGTAACGTCCCTTTTTAAAGCAAGATTTTGATATATTACTAGCTAAGCAACGGTAGTTTATGTCATACGGCATAAGTTATCACTTTCTAGAAATAGCTTATAGTATTTTTAGCTAACCCTATTATAGATAGCTAACGTGAATGTTAGTAGCTAGCGCTAGTCACGCAATGTTATAAAGTCTTTTATCTGTCGTTAACCGTATACGTGTCGTGTGATGCTAGAAAAGTGATATGTCGCACACCGCAACATTTTGTACAGCGTGAAAGTTTTAGCTTGGGCGTTCCTAACTGAAGCTAAATGACGCAACGTTGTCGTATACACCCGTACCTGCCTGAACACCCACATTAACGCTATTGTGTAGCTAGTTTACAGACAAAAAGAGTTTAGGCTGATTGAGCAACACAGGAAAGTACAATGTAACAATAACGGATATATGCCTGTTGCCAACCACTGCAGCTGCTGCTTTGACAGTGAAGTCATGAGTGACTTGACGTGTCCATTGTTTAGGAGAACCCTATCCACTTTGTAGTAGTAAGAACATTAATCACTATTAGTGAGATATTTTAACGTGATCATCTGCAAAATGCCTGGACTCGTGGTGTTTGGTCGGCGGTGGGGAATCGCCAGTGACGACCTTGTTTTCCCCGGCTCTTTTGAACTCTTCGTCCGGGTTATTTGGTAAGTTGTTTGACTTCTTAAATGTACTTGACCCGCTGAGGAGAACTTTGGACCACCTGGCCTTCAGGCCTACTATTATTCATCGACTTGGCTCTTGTCATTTACCACTGTCATTGTCTTCTTAGGTGGATTGGCACCATGATCTTGTTCACTTACCACAAGGGTCGTTTTGATTGTAATGGAAGAGGAGTTCTTCACAGCTATTTGGTTGGACTGCTGGTTGTGCTGGCGCTCATCATCCTGTCGTTATGTGCCATTGTCTATGTCAGTTCCCGAGGTAAATCAGTTGTGGTTTGCCATGCAAGCTATTCCACGATGTAGTTAACATTAAAAGCTAACTACACATGAACAACTTTTTGTCGCAATGGTTGGCTTTTAAACTGAGTGATGTCCTCAGGAGCAACAGTGTCAAAATACAGGAAATTTGGCAATATGCAGTTCAAGAACTTTGCAAGCCATTTGCTGCTCTCACAATATAAATTAAAGTTTAGAGAATCAGACTCTTAGGGCATACACAACAAGTACAAAGTTGCTGTCCATATTCAAAACTGCTATAAGCCTACAAAAACTTCAACTCTATTGAAGCATGATTGCTCAAAGAAAGGAAGAGACACC
This sequence comes from Acanthurus lineatus, assembly GCA_029814665.1. NCBI lineage: Eukaryota > Metazoa > Chordata > Actinopteri > Acanthuriformes > Acanthuridae > Acanthurus > Acanthurus lineatus. The sequence continues at coordinate 14,179,782 of JAPZDV010000014.1, read as the reverse complement.
TTTGCCAGTATTAGAGTATATTTATTTTAAGTTTGCATGTTGTCACATAACATCTTTTTTCAGTTTCAGATGAGTGTGAGCGTATTTAAAAATATATATAGCATTGTGAAGTAATTGCTTAAATGTACTCCAACAAATGAAACACTGATGTAACAAGTTATTTGTAACATCATAATCTTCAACTTAATTCCATTTCTTTTAGCATCCATCTGTCACAGGTGCAAAACATAGAAACATTGTTTAAATATTTGTCTGATATATATGGCATGGCACAGGTACCATTACAAACTCTGGCCCACGGCGCTCTATCCCTGCACTGGTGTACCTGCGAGCTCTCCTGTACATCCCTGAGCTGGTTTGGGCCTGTCTAGGAGCTGTCTGGGTGTCTGATGACAGCCGGGGCTGTGATCCTGCCACAGTAGGTGCTGTCATTGCAGCTGTGGTTGCCAGGTGGGTTGCTTACTAGACCATGGTGTCAGCATTTTACAATTGTAAGAGATGTCTTGATCTAGCATCTTTCTTTTTGTTTCATGACAGCTGGATCATTCTGCTGTTCACTGCCTTGGGTGTAGTATTTGTGTTTGACCCGCTGGGCGACCCGCGTCCTCAGCCTGGTGCCATGGAGCCAATAGGAGTACGAGACATGGAGAGCAGCGAGGGCACCCAGTTCCTCTCCACAGCTCGTTCCCTGGCCGTCAAAGTGTGGGAGTGCAGGCTGCGGCTCCTGTGCTGTTGTCTTCCACAGGATGAAAGCTACAGAGCAGCCTTCTCCAGCATCGCCAAGCTCTTCAGTGGATTTTTCTCTGTAAGGGATGCTCTCTCTCCTTTGTCTGTCCTGCAGTTAGTGGGTTTGTGATAACATCATACAACCCCCTCTATCTAAGAAGGTGGTGCACTGTGTAAAACATAGTGCTTTTACATATCAATATTTAAATATAACATTAATATATGTTTTAGTGATTTGCCTCATCAGCTTCATTGATTTTTTTTTAAATATATGTTTATCTTGAATTTGAATTTGATGACTCAAAACAGGTGATACTTTACAAATATACAATGTACAAGTTCATGTACACAAGTTCATTGGGAACAGGTGATAGTATTATGATTGATTGGGAATGAAAGGGTTATCTTCTAAAGATTCAATTATTCACAAGCAAGGTTTTTTTTCCCAGTGTTCCAGCTCTTTGGGAGTCAGAGTTGTAGAAAATCAAGACTGCATAAAGCTGTAGTGCTAAAAGTGCAAGAATTACCTGGTGGTTTGATACTGCCTTAAAACCTTTTGTAATGCTCTCTGATATGGTGTATGTGTGTGTGTTGCAGGACACGGATCTGGTCCCAAGTGACATAGCAGCTGGTTTGGCTCTGCTGCACCAGGAGCAAGATAAAAAGGAGCTGAGCAGGGACCCAGAGGTCATAGTGGATCACAGCCCTTCCTCACCAATTGTAAGTGTAGTTGTCTTTCCTAATGTTGAGACAGTAGACCTCAGAACACATAAGATCATTGGTAAACCAGTCAGTGAAACAGCCTTAGTCATTTAAGTTTATAAAATAGAATCACATTTTTTAAATGTTTTCCTCTTGCTGATATGTCTTTTACCATTTTGAAGGGAGAAGATTTGGAGACAGAGTTGGAGAAGGCAGCGCACTGCATGCAGTTTGCTGCAGCAGCTTATGGCTGGCCATTGTACGTTTTCTCCAACCCCCTTACTGGGCCCTGTAAACTCTGTGGAGACTGGTATGATGCTCTTTTAAATTATCCCATCCGGTGGAACCTATCTGACAAAGTCACATGAACAGCTAGGTTATATAAACAGCTGCTGACTAAAGGTAGAATAAGGCTGCTCCTTAAATAAATGTTTTCATTGTGTGAAAGACTGCATTTTCTTCTGCCTATAGAGAAAACTTTGAGAGTGCAATAGATGAAAATAGTACTAACCCTTGAACCTAGAAAATCATAATCTTTGCAGAGGTTATTTTCCACTTTAGTGGTTTTGTCTAGGTGTATGCATCTTCTATAACTGCACTGAGCCACAGATTTTCAACATCATGAATACTATCCCTATCTTTTGTCAGTGTCAGTCAGAGTTAAAAGTCAAAAGTTTTCACAGCATACTTTTGTGTTAAAATAGCTTACACCAAATCAAAATGTGTGTATCAGCTGTAGGACTCGCGCAGCAGAGTATGACATTGTGGGAGGAGACCACCTTGGCTGTCATTTTTCATCCATCCTGCTCAGCACTGGTTTGCAGTACCGAGACTTCATCTACGTCAGCTTCCACAACCAGGTAGAAACTTAAGCAGTTGCCCTAATTAGAAATACTCATCTCTGTTCAAAGGCTCTTCCCAGTTTCATTCTTTAGATGTCCAAACCTGTCCAAGTGTCTCATTGATTCGGACTGTTCATTAGTACTCTGGGTTGTAAGTGAGTGGGTTTTGTTGCAGATCTATGAGATTCCTTTCTTTGTGGCTCTGGACCATAAGAGAGAGGCTGTTCTGGTGGCTGTCAGAGGAACACTATCGCTGAAGGTCAGTTGGGACTCTGACTCTTTTGTTTGTATGTAACGTCGTTTTATTTTGTTTCTTTTAAAATGTTTGTATTTTTTTACCTGTGCGTAAATTTGTTGATTTTTTAAAATTCACACATTTGTTTAAAAAAGGGACTCAAAAGTCTGAAGTTTAGTGCAAGTAAAACATACTTGCAATAAATCTGACACTTGACCGCATGCAGAGAAAAAGATGTAATTTTTAAACTGTACAACTGTTTCTCATTTGTTATGCTTGCTGTTCTTTCATTTCCTCTTAAGGCTTTGAATCACTTCTCTGTTTTTTTAGATGACTTGGTGACTGATATAAGAGTGTTGAAATGGAGTGATAAATATGGGTCACAGTTGATCTACTTCTGATGGCATGAGCCACTCAAAAGAATATCCCATGCCAGTCTGAGTTTCCCAGTTTATTGTTATCTCACACATTGTCCATCCTTCAGGATGTCTTGACAGACCTTTCTGCTGAATGTGAAAACCTGCCCATAGAAGGAGTGTCAGGAGCCTGCTATGCTCATAAGGTCAGTGTCTTTTTGAGTACAATACTCTTCACATCTTTGTAGATGTTTTCACCAGTCTCAGGCTGGAGGTTTAGTTATCACAAGTGTGAGTGTTTTTTAAAGAGATTTATGCATCTATGTCTCTGACTGCAGGGCATTTCCCAGGCAGCAGGTTATATCTACAAGAAGCTGGTTAATGATGGCATCCTGAACCAAGCTTTCTCCATTGCACCGGTAAGAAGAAAATGTAGTCAAAAACTACATTTCAGCTGCAGAAGGCATCGCTGTGTTCTGTCTTGGCTCCATCTTAGCTGACAAATCTGTTTTAAAAGCAAACAAAAATCTTCTGGTCCAGGTTTACAGCACTGGTACAGAAACATTTGCTTTTTTTACAATACTCTTTCATTAGCCTGAACCAAGACACACAGAATATCCATGTCTTGTGAGGGCTAAAGGCTACAGTTTAAAATGTGATTCTTCAAGTATCAATATTACATTCTCTCTTTATCACACTATCAGCTGGTATGTCCATTTCAGAATTGAATCAGATCTGTATATCATTCATGGCTGACTTTCTTTGACTGAGTTTTTATTGTTTATCTTTTTTCAATCATATTTCTTGCCTGTGTTACTTATTGTTAAATTGTGATATTGCAGTGTTGCATGGTGAGATTTGTTTCTTTCCATTTATTGTAAACAAATAACATTTGCTGGAGGATTACATTATGAATAACAAGTAATGTGTCTATTTGTCTTTCCTTATAGGAGTATAAACTGGTCATCACTGGTCACAGTCTGGGTGCTGGCACAGCCTCAGTGCTAGCTATCCTCTTGCGCAATTCCTTCCCCACCCTGCAGTGCTACTCTTTCTCTCCACCAGGGGGACTCCTGAGGTAAGGCAAATACCACAGTAACATAGAAGCAAGCAGAAAGAAAAGACAGTGTGGGTAGACCTTTGCTGGTCCCCTGTGTTTTTAGTCACTTTAAATGCAAAATGCAACTGCAATAAAGAGTTATTGTTAAAAATGTGAAAAAAGTCACATTATCTTTAAGAAATAGATCTTAAGTTGAATTTTTTTTACAGTCACACAGTATACTAATTATGTAAAACATATATTACAGCATACATTACTTTTAAAGCAGTATTTTAAGATACACTATTACCTGGCTTTTGCTATCACAAGTATGATTTTATTGGTCTAACTTCAAATATGTGCCATTCACATACCATCCATACTATGTTAGTTTATATTGTAACAGGGTTTTCTGTGTTTGTTATGTACAGTAAAGCTTTGGCTGATTACTCCAAGGACTTTGTGGTGTCTGTTGTGCTGGGAAAGGATCTGGTTCCCAGGTAAGATAAAGTGTCTTTACAGTAATTTCTTAATAGCCATTAGGATATATTCTTAATCAAAGAATCAAAGTTACACTTTGTCATAAATATTGTATGCTGATACTGATTAGATCATTGCCATTGTAGCAATTTAGTTTCTTGACATTATTCAGTGTGAATCACCTAAGGGAGATTCAATTTGGTGTGTTAGCAGCACTGCAGACTCCTGTCTTCAAAAGGCCAATATGAATGTGCTGTGGCGCACAGACTATTATAGACTACAGCGTGATGGAGTCTCTATATTTGGCTCTGGCCTGTTATTACCGGCACAGAGGAGGATAAAATGAGTGCAACTCACGCGCTCCCTTTTTCTCTGTTCTTTTTAAGTTGTTTTTCCTATGCCATATTCTCTCCTTGTTTAAATCAATCCGCACATTCTTTTTGTACAGATTAAGCATTCCCAACATGGAGGATCTGAAGAGAAGGATACTTAAGATAGTTTCCAATTGCAGTAAGCCCAAGGTAAAATCCATTCAAAAGCACTAACATTAGCTTAGATTTACACTTGAAACCATTTGTCAATAATTTTAATCACAAGGAGTAAAGTCACTTATTTCTGTGTGTGTGTTTTAGTACCGCATCTTGCTGCAGGGATGTTGGTATGAGTTGTTTGGAGGAGACCCAGATGACTTCCCCACTGAGATGGACAACAGGAGGGAGGAGGAGCTCAGCCAGCCGCTGCTGGGGGAGGAGTCACTGATAATTCGCCACTCATCATCCTATCATAGCCTGGCATCCGATGACTCACCTGCCCATGCAGCTACAAACTTACCTCTCTTCCTACCCGGACGTATTCTGCACATCACGGAAGATGGGCCGTCACGGAGGTCTGTTTACCGTTAACTACTCATTTAACTCACCAACAAATTTCTTGTAAATATGAGTTAGTGAATAGAAAATTATATGTATGGCCCCCTAGTGGGTGCAGGAAGTAAGACATTTCGGCTAAGCCAGTTTATTGATCCAGCGCTAAAAGCTGCAATATTTCCACCCTGACAGCAAGAATATCACAATACACAAACTGACATTTCAAGTGCATTCTTCACTTTCTCTTCAATTGACACCTCAGATCTTTTCAGTCTGTACACTTCAACTTCAGTCAAAACACTTTTAGATTTCAACTTTTTTGGGGGGTTAAACAAAGAAGAATTTTTCTTAAGTCTTCTAATTTTGCAACTTTCTTGTTCATTATTGACTCCAAAAATGATTTCACTGCTTAAACTTTAGTTAATCATTCAATATTACTCAGTTAACTCAATTGAACTGCCACTATTTTTTTGAGGACTTTACCTGAAAACTTCTGCTCAAGTCATCATCCACACTTTGACTGGCATTTCAGCTACTTGCAATTTTGAATTTTCATCTCTCTTTAAGTGCTTCCACATTTATACTTTGAATTATATTTTAACTTCAGTCAGTGCTTACACTTTGACTTCTAGCTTTATTCAGTGCTTAGGTCTAAATTAAAACATGCTGCATTTCCATTTTAAGTGCTATTGAACTTTTTTGGGGTAATTTTTACTCTGATCACCATTTCAGCCACTTACTGTTTTGGTATTTCACCAAGTGCCAGATGATTGTAGAGGCTAGCGTGAATGTGAACAATGATAGCAATTCTAGATGTAGTTTTAGGTGCTGTTGAACTGTATTACTGTGAGGGGTTTTATTATTTTGCCTACATTCAATGACATAAATTGGATGGACAAAATAAAAGGAACACCTCTCAGAATAACCAACACCTCTTTAAACACTTTCAAGAAAAGCTCACACATTTATCTACATATATTGCTTACTGTATTCCTTATATGTATCAGTGAAGAAAGAGGCCTCAGCTCCTGAATGACAATTTAGGGATAGATTTTCCATTAAATTTCCTTCTTCTTGCCTTTTCTTTAGATCCTGTTTTTCCCAGGTCCGGTACCGTGCAGACTGGTCTAATGAAATGGCGTTCAAAAGTATTTTGATCAGTCCCAGGATGCTTGCAGACCACATGCCTGATGCCGTGCTCCGAGCACTAAACAGTCTCACCTCCGAAAAGCCCTACTCTCTGTGCCCGTCGTCTTTAGACAACAACCAGCACAATACTATCTGAAATGTATGATAAAGACAGACTACAAATGTGCTCTCAGACTCTGCATTTGAAAGGTGGATTGTAATAGTGATGGAAAACATGGAACCATAGAGATTTACTAGTTATGATCTCTATGAATTAAGCTGACTTGTTTATATGTGGGAGCACAAATATGTTGTTATATTGCACTTTTAAGTATTTAATTCATATAATGTGTTTTATTTCAACTGTGGTTAACCCCATGAGCAACTTCATGCCATGGTCATTGAATGTGCGTTGTGTACAATATTTGACAGTGCTGCAGTTTTACTGTGATGCCAGCATTCTACATTTTATGTTTGTGTGAGTGCTTTAAGGCTGGCATAGACTGTCCACGAGGCACTGAAAGTGTCTGATGTTGTCTTCCTAATCTGTGGGAAAGCCTGTTGAGCAGTCTGATCCAGGATGCGAGAATCTAGGGGTAAGCTTTACTTAAAAATGTGGACTGAAGCATTGTGTCTTTACTGTGTAGTAACTGTGGTTCGTTTGTCTCGTGTTTCATGTCCTAAGACATCAGGGTGAACAGTGCCTATGCATAACAGAAAAACAAGTCAACAGAATTGCTTTACGGAAAGAACTGATAAGTGCAGCTTGTTTACAGGAAAGTCTTGTTCTGCATTTTCTACAATGCAGTTTGAATAGTGCATGATATTTGACAAACAAAAATATACATAAGGGGTAAAAGATTGTACTCATACATTCTATTGGAGCCTGTTTACCTTCAATGGACACTGCATCTTTTTTTCAGGTAATGTATCAATTTGAAGTTGAAACCAATTGATTTCACATTCTCAGTATAATGAATTGGATTCCTTGATGCAAATAAAAGCTTTTGTGAAACATACTCTCAATCCTTAATCTATTTTTTTAATAACCTAAATACATGCAGATCCTCACCTCAGCAACACAGCGTGTTGAGCTGAATGCAACTCAACTAAATTTTGTGGAAAATGTTTGACGACTAAAAAACTGGATTAATCACATGACCAAATTGGTCAGTGGATGGGGTGTAAATAATTGAGATGTTTCCAACGAAAAGACACTGAGGATTAGCTACACTTTTTACACTATTCTGATCCCACATCAGCCCTGTTAAGCATGTGACGCAAGCACGACGTCCCGTCACCAACACATGACATCTTCAAGTGATCCTCGTAATCTCCTATTACTAAACTTGGACAAAATATACCACAAGTACAAATAATCCGCACAATGTTAAAGTTGACTCATCAACTTATTTTACTTAAGACTCTGAACTTATTTATAAAGGACACAACAGCCCTAAAATATTTGAATATCTTGTGCTGTAGCTTTAGAGTGAAAGGGAGTAAATGTAGAATCCAAAGATAGTGACTGAAATAAACTTGCAAGATAACTAAATGACACAAGAGAAGTGGAAATAAAAAATTAGAAGTATACACTACCGCTATGCCTGTATATAGAGGTATAAGTGGTCCCACATATAATTTGTAGACTATTTCTTTCAATCAGTTGATACACGTTTTTTCCTCCGCCCTCAAAACGTCACACAACAGCAAGTATATATGACCTACACAGGATAGATGAAATTATTCATTTAGCCTCGGCATATAAAATAATGAGCTGATAGTGTTTTTTCCGATCTGTATTGCCACTAATACCTTAAAATGTTGTACTGTAGCTATCTGGCTTTTTCATCATTATAGCGCATTTGATGTTTTTTGATACCTTTATTGCTTTTTCAAGAGTTGCGAGGCTGAGTTTCTGTGTACCCGGTAACTTCTGAAATACATTTGACGTTGTTTTGTTTATGCAGCATTTACCACTCTGCTGAACTGAGTTCAACCAAATCTTTCCGACAGTACTTGAAGGCAGCAGCAGGAGCTCATCTGTTGGACGGGGAAACTAATCAGGAGCCAAGTAAAGACTTTTCAGTACTGCTAGCTACTGGCTAGCAAAGCTTTTAAAGTCAACCGTCCATACGACTTAGGGATACAGACTTTGTTTATGTGGTACAGTGTGTCTTCTGTACAACACGCAACGCTTTAGCTATGTTTTAGAAACACCGTTTTGTTGCGCTGAAAGTAGCAAGGCGGACAGCCTCTGGCCAGCTGAAGCTTGCGGCTAGCTCATTAACGTTAGCTGGGAAGTAAGTGCAAGTAGAGGCAAGAAAATGGAGCTGGACGACGTAGTCCTGTATCAGGACGACTCTGGCAACTCGACCATGATGTCCGAGCGGGTCTCAGGTCTGGCCAGTTCAATATACCGTGAGTTTGAACGGCTAATCGAAAAATACGACGAGGACGTAGTGAAGGAGCTGATGCCGCTGGTCGTCGCCGTCCTGGAGAACTTGGACTCGGTGTTTGCTGTCAACCAGGAGCACGAAGTGGAGCTGGAGCTGCTGAAGGAAGACAACGAGCAACTCGTTACCCAGTATGAAAGAGAGAAGGCTCTGAGGAAGCACGCAGAGGAGGTGGGTTTCAACACATAATTGCCAAACTAATTTATAACCCGGATTAGAAGTTAGATAAGAGGCGCGTATTATGCGCTTTGGCTGGAAAAGATAAAGCGCCGAACCCAATTCCGAAATCTGGCTCTTACTTGTTGCGATTATCACCAACCTCACATCATACTTCTTTAATCACGAATGAATATTTTTCAATGAAATACACACACCGCTATTAAATTCGGCATAGTTACAGAACCACACAAGCACTTTTTCGAAGAACAATTAACTCTTTTTACACATACTGGTTGTTGAAGTGAAGTTACTCGTCCCGGCCCTCTATTGCAGCAGCACGCAGATCAGTATTTTAGTTGAGGAAAATTGAGGCTAATCTTCATAGAAAATGTGGAAAAGGAATCAAAGTTTGATGAGTTTTAGAATCATCCAAGGGTTTGAAAGACTGGCCTTTAACGGGGTTAGGTCTGTTTGTTTGCCTGGGCGCAAATAAAATTTCTGAAGCACACACTGTACTTTGGCTGCAAGTTCATGTCACTATGGACGCAAGCGGCTCTCGGGACCCAGAGTTGAAACTGAAGCGGTATCAGCAACTGTGATTAAACTTGTCATATCCAAACATTCATTTACATTCAGCCCTGAGATATGTGCAAACCAATCAGCTATTTGTTTGTCAGCTGGCAGCTTTCTGTCGCCTCCGACGAATACAAACTGAATCTCAGTGATCTCATTCAGCTTCATGACTAATGACAGCAGTTCTCGTTTGATCAACCCAAATGACACTCCTACAGTATTGCCCTGGCTGCATTACTTCATCACTACTGTGGGCTTGGACAGTGAAACATTTGCAGTTGTTGTTAAAGCACACAGTCACCCAATGATAACTTTTTTTTGTGTATATTGTTATAAGGTCATTGCTAGTCCTGGTTTTGTTCTGCTGTTGTATTAGTGGTTTAAAGAGAAGTCCAAAGAAATAAAAAAGACTGCTGTTCCACAGTGGTTAAACAGTAAACCACAGGCACTACATCTGTATTAAATTGGGTATGCAACAGGCACAATGATGAGGTGAAAGCTGTGGATCCAAAGTGTGTATGTTTAGCTTCAGTAGCCTCTAAGCAAAAACCATAACTCTCAGCTTTGTGTGTGTACAGGAACATGTACGGTCATTTTCTATTGTTAGGTATGAGTAAGTATGTAATGAATTGTCCTCTCAACCAAAGGGCTAAGTCTGTGCTGTTACCGTAATGATAATAAGATGCACAGAGTAACAATGTTTGGGTGATTGTGGAAGATACAGGTGACAATGAGATTGCAAACTATCTGTAATACAAAGCAATACATGTTAAAAAAGAGAGAAGAATATTTCTATGATGCAGTAATTAAAAAAAACCCAATACAAATGTCCCATATTACAATATCTATACCTGCGTGTGTGGAGGAGTCATGAACCCTTGAATAAAAGAACTATTTTCTAGAACTTGAGGGGTCAGTGTTGTTTTAAAATTCATATCACACAAAAGACATCCACAAAGGATCCACAAATTGACCCTTGTTGAATGACTGCTGCAGCAGTAAGTTGAGTATCTTTGCTTGGTTGCAGTTCCAGGAATCATTTGGTTAAAACTCCTGCTGAGATTTAAAACTGAAACAAGTCACCAACAAAACTTCTGTTTGAATGTTACATGTATTATGTCATTCTCATGCAATAAGACCATGATTGTAATGTTTCGGTCTTTTTAGCCTATGAATGACAAGCACAACAGGTCACAAAGCAGTGCGTTCTTAATTTGTTTGTGATACTCAGGATTAGAAAATTACATCATAGTGTCTGTGTATGTGCAGTTTTTGCCACTCCTCGGTTTTTCCCAGTTGCTGACATTTAACTTGACAGCTAAATGTTGAATGACAAGCACAACAGGTCACAAAGCAGTGTGTTCATAATTTATGTCATGTTGTAACATGTTGCTAAAACTTTTAGACCAACCTGTGCCCACCGTATTTTCTACTGCTATGTTATGGGTTTACATTTGCCCTGTTCCCTCAGGCTGCCTTTTGTGAAATACCTCATTCCTTCTATAACTAACCCTTCACTCAGTCAGACAACCAGTCAGCTTTCATGTTTGTTTGATCAGTCATATTTCTATGCTGAGGTGATATCTCTTCCTTTGGCTCTACATCCTCAATATAGGAGAAGTCAACTTCTGTACATGTCAGGTAGAGAACTTGAGTAAACAAAGTTTTAATTAAGTTAATAAAAGTTAATAAAGTTTTAAAAATGGTTCAAATAAGTAAGCTATGAATTTTAAACTTTTTAAAATAAACTTAATTAATGCTCCTCTAAATCCAGTATAATCAAATAAGCAAATCTTGTTGCATATCGTTTCATATTTCAATAGGCTCTTTGTTGGTGTATTCAGCTGTACAGTCTAAGCATCATCTCTGAAAACTGCAGTCTCTGGCTTGAAATTTGGATTTGGGTTGAATTTGGTAAAACCGATAGTTGCACTATAAGTAAAACTGAAAAAAAGTCTTTTCTCATTCTTCCAGGAGGTATTTTCAGGAAAAACATTTTTTTCTTTACTGTAAATTGAGGTCAAGGATGATCAGCAGGAAATCTGTGAGAGGTAATTTTTGTTGATCCAGTGGTACATTTGAATGTGCATATAGCCATATTCATCTGTTCAACCACAAGAAGTCACTTTTGCTCCACCCCTAAACTTCACATTGTGCAACAGAGGACTTTGTCAGGAAAGAACTAGATGGAGAGTAAGGGTGCTTTCACATTTGAAAGTACTGATCAAGGTCTGAACATGGATGTATTCCATGGGTCTGAGCCAATGCTTGTGTTTTTGTTACAGCGCACATTTGGTCCTGTCAGTTTTGGTTTCACACTGCAATTGTGCGGATTAACTTATTGACTTTACATGACAAACCTACATCGTATTGTCATCAAGTACGTGGGTTTAGTGTTTCTACACTTTACATTGATGGGTTTGTTGCCGGGTGGACTTCAGCGTGTTGAAAATGCCTTGTTTTGTCGCTTGATTGTAGCTTGATTGTTGCTTGATGAGTTTTTTTCTAGTTGGCCCTTAATAAAGTCTCCAGACAAAATGTTAATGAGGTATTTGGTCTCCTTTCCCCCCAATGTAGTTCCCTGGCTCATTTTTTGTTTTGGTAAAGGTTACTTGGTTTTCTGTTTCCTGGGTAGCCAGCCGTAACTTCCTGTCATTGGTGTGAAGGTCACACAAACATATGCATGACTAGAGATGTGCAGATGCTATTTTTTCCCTTTCCGATACCGATTCTGATACAGTAACTTTGCGTGTCTGCAGATACTTGGCACTGATCTGATACAGTGCAATTTTTTTTTTGTGTGTTGTAGACCTGCACGATTAATCATTTTAGATTAATAATTATTAATCGCTAATGGGAAGTAGCAGTGTTTTTTTCTAATAAATAGATTTACATGGTGTTTATTTGGTGTAGGGGCTCATACTTCTTGATATCAAAATGATACATACCTCTGATAGTGCGTAAAGTGCTGGATCAACCTGCACAACCTTGCACTGCCTTTTCGCTTGATCTTAATTTATTATCCCTTACTCACTTGGACAACTGTGAGTAAGTTGATACTAGAGCCACAACACCCATGCAACTGTCTGATCAACTAAGGCCAAAGAGTAGCATGGCACAGACTTAGTTACTAATCTGCTCATTTGGGCGACAAGTCACTCTAGAAGCAAAGAAGCAGATTAATCTTTCTAAACAAACACATTGTAAGAGCCAAGTCCCGCTTTTTGCTGCTCCAAGTTCAGAGGAATACCTCCTTTCAGTAGTTTGTCTCAGCAGAGGAGAGGAAAAGGCAAGGCAGGAAATTCTTGGGTAAAAACAGCACTTCCCTCAGTTCTTTTGTCCAGTTAGGGTTGTCTTCTGACCTGTAGACCACAACTGACTCGCATATAATGCTGGATGATTGATTAAAGGGACTGACCTTGAGTATTAGCAAACTGTAACATACTGTAGCATAGCCCCATATGACATTAGCAAAATGGTCGCCTTAGGATAAGAAAGGAAGAACAGAACTGAGGCTTTAGCCATGCACAGTTTCACTTCAGTTTAATGTGAAAAATATTTTTCTTTTGGATGGATTTCCATGAAATTTTGTCATTGTCTCCTTTTGATGAGTCCTCTAGACTTTGGTGGTCTCCTCCAGCGCCTCCATGAAGTCATGGTTCTCTTTAAATATTTTAAAATATCCAAGGGATTGCAGTGATTTTTTTTGTTCAGATGTCCATGATTTCCAGAAGATGAACCTCATAATATAAGTAATCCTCTCTTGTGCCACTTGTAGGTAAAATTTGTGTATTTAATTAATGAAATGTATATGCCTACTGGATAAATTGGCACTGAAGACATTTGTGGTTGCCAGATGGTGAATTCCTATAGACTCTAAATGTGCCACCTTCATCAGATCAATATTTTATGTTTTCAATGCTTATTTTAAAACTAAATACCTGTGAAATTGATAACATTCTAGTCATTCCTGGCTGAATTTTGTCTATACTAATTTGGTTATACCAGCACACTGGCACACTAAACTAAGATGGAAACATGGTTAACATTATCCCTGCTTTTAGCATTGTGAGCATGGCTGTGCCTAAGTACAGTCTTATAGAGTTGTTGGCAAAGTTGTGGATTTTAATTTATTTAGACTGCAGCCAAATCACATTTGTTTCTCAGATTTGTTTCAGTGATCAGATCAGTTTGGATGTCCAGACATCCCCAGTCTATCTGCAGTGGTTGATGTGGTAATGACGTAAGCCTAGAAATGTATGCTGGTGACGCAGAAACTTCACCCCTAAAGTGCCGGCAGATCACTTATCACAGCATCTGGTTAACAGACTGTTTCTTCCTGTGCTGTCATCCATATCACTCTCCAAGTAGCAGCACTGATTTTGTTTCAGATTTGACATCATTATGTGTCATATGTGTCTTGTGAGATATGCAAAAGATTCTTAGAATTTTCAGTTTGAGCAGCCAGAGTATTCAAAATTAGATGCATCTGTAGATCTCTAATTGGAATTGCATCACAGACCACCCCTAAATGTGGCCAGGATCTGGTTTATGAAAGTCAAATTTTTGTGGGTTTTTTCTTTTGGTCCAGATTTTCTAAAATTAACCTTGATTCAATTTGGATATGCCAAAATGCATACTTGATTTTGCACTGTGAATGAGGCCTTAGTTTTGCAACCACCAGTATGTTTATCAGCAGTTACGAGTGTCGTGATAAACCATGCAGCCTCTAGCTAATCTCTCATTGTAAGGCACTTAAATCAATAGGCAAATTTTCCCCTTGCTTTTTTTTGCCAAAAACGGTTACATGGTTTATAACATCCATATTATTAATCCTGTCATTATAACAGGGTAATCCTACAAGGCTCACTGAAGTGGAGTTTCGTTCTGTTGATGGTGACTGATGACAAAGGCATTGCACACCCTCGTTTTGCCAAATGTCCCAGTATCAGCCAAGAGCCAAAAACACGAAAAGGAGATAATTTCACTCTCTGTCAATTGAGTGCCAATACAGTGGAGCCCTGTCTGTGTGGGTGTGCTCGCGCTTGTGCTGGAGCCACATGTGTTTGAGTGTGTGCGTTAGTGTGTGTTGGTGCACAGGGACAAAGGGAGCATTATACATGCAGCGTAGGGGGAAGAGTGCACGCTAAAACGCTGGAACACTCATTCTCTGGAGCGCTGTCATATGCACAAGCCTCTTTCTTGGGTCATATGAGCACAGGGTGAGAAAGGAAGATGTTGCAAGTTGCTCTAATGTGTGAACTGTAAAAGGTGGGTGTCAGTATTAGACTGCTGTCTCTGCAGTTTGCTGGTATTTATTGGTGTTAATAAGGGTAAATCTAATAAGAATCAGCCTTTCCTGTCAGGAGTTAGAATGATTAGAAACAAGGCTAACAACTTAGTTTGTCTTTGTGTTGTTGTTATGTACAGTTGCAGATTAAGGGGCACCCCCGACTATGAAACAGTTTGTCTGTAGTCTAGCCCAGTGCTATGTTAATGCTCTTAGTAGATTTACATGGAAAACGCATTACTACCAGTACCTTAGTTCTTAAGATGCCCCTGGGCTTTTTAGACCCCTTTGTGCCCTCTTAAAGTCTCTGATCCCTAACTACAGAAATCTCCCCACCATCACTTGAATTTTAACCCAAGAGGAAAAAAGGTTCACGTTGGCGCCATTTATGCAAACCTGCTCAAAATTCACAAAAAGGAAAAATCTGTTCACTTCTGTTTATTTGTTACATGCAACTTAATAAAGAGGCCATTCATTGACGATTAATGACAAATCAAGTGTTCTATGCTGAAATTATTTTGAGAGCCCAGAGGCACGGAAAAATATTTCAGCCCATCAATGGCTTGACTGTGTTTGAAAAATAATAAAAAGAAGCTTTGTTTTTAGAGAGAGTTCATAAAAACATCTTGAAGAAACACCTTTGTTAGTCACCTCCAAACTCAACGTGATGTGCGTATGAAGAAGAGGGTGTTTGTAGTGGGGCACTCAGGTGATCCTCATCTCCTTGCAGATGACATCCACTCCCTGCCAGGGGCCCGACCACAGGGCCTATTATCCACATTGGGCATCCACATCACAAGACTGCATTTTTGCAGGCATGGCAAAGTCTTTGTCTGTCAACAGACACCTGACTCCTAGCTGAGGTATCAGTAGATGGGCTCTTAATAACAAAACCACCCAACCAAGAGAATAACAAAAACACATATGAGTCCTATTAGATCGAAAAGCTTATATATTTTGAGTTAAATTGTAAGTCAAGTGGTTATTTTAATTGCCAGTTAATCTACTAATTTATTTTCTATATTAGTTTGTTGTCCGTGAAATCGGAAAACGGTGCAGCATTTTAGTTGTGTTTTTCTCAAGCCCATGGTCACGTTTTTAAAAGTATTGCAAAGCCACAGTCCAAAACCCCAGAATGTTAACATAACTATCATAGAAGAAAATCAGAGAATGTTTGCATTTAAGCAGGGCTATACTCAGTAGTTGACAGTCCAAAGCTGTCAAAGTGAGATCTGCGGGAGTGCTGAGACCAATCTGCCATTAATTTAAAAAAATTTCACACAGACTCAAACTCACTTTGAGCATGAAAGCCCACTTTCTTGCTGCTAATGTACAGTAAATTGGCTGTTTGGGGTAAATACTGCTCTTACGCTAACGCTTGTGAGTAATGCAAGCTAGTTTCCTTTTTTCAGTCCTTTTTTTAAGGGTGATGACTTCATAAAATATGACAGAAGACATTAAGCCTTGCTTGGAAATTCACTGGAAATTCTGATAGTAAGAAAATGACATTTGTGACTGTCCCTTATTTAAAAAGCAGGAAATAGCGCATTCTTGCTATTTTTAACTGCATTGCAGCTTCATGGGAGGCGTTTTCTTACAAATAGGTAATAGTACCAAAAATGACTTATTAATTAAGCAGACATGATTTGACCACTTTAATCCACTTTGGATGTAGTGTTTCAGCTCTTGCAATGATTAATAAAGTTGAGTTGAATTGAAGTGAGTTCCTGGCCATATGTCTTGAACTGAACAAATTTCAAAGTTTGGAAAATGACAGCACTGGAATCAGATCGACTGTTAATATCCTGAGCTGAGGAATTGCTCTTGGTAAAGAGAGGTTTGATTGCTGCGGCCTTGGCTGTTCAATTAACTGTTTCATCCAGACTTCAGTATCTCAGCAACAGTTGAATAGTTTTTAAAGAAAATTGTGTGGCGCCATTCATGGTCCCCAGAGGATGTGATTGATTGACTTTGATAATTAAATAACTTTATCTCAAGTACCACCAAGAAGTTAGTTTAATATCTGGATTTTTTTTTTTCCTCCACTTTATCCTGCTATTTGTCTATTCATTGACCCACTTCCCCTCAGAAGTACATTAATGTTTCATCTGATTTACCCTATTCACAAGCAACGTGTGAAATGCCATCAGGGAGCAGTGGTTAACCTAGCATTTAATGGTTTGAATTTGAGCAGCATGGTGGGTTAGTTACTGGAGACAGTTTAGGAAGCTGGATAAAAGCCCCAAATACCTATTCTGTCCTTGATCCTAACCACTAATATATTCTTATCATCATAATGATTCATTGTGCATTTTATTGCTCAGAATGAACACACCATTCCACGTGATAATTTATCCAGTGTCTCCTGATATAAAAAACAGTCCAAGATCCCCAGAGAGAGGAACTAAGGTCAGTGACAACGGCTGCTGTGAATCTTGTAAACAACCTTGACACTGATATCAACTGTAACCAGCTTGCCCAGAAAAATGTGTGTCTGTACACACACATACACACATACAAGCTAGGGTAGCTCTACCTTTATTTTTTTTTGTAGGGATACTGACGCTGTGCACCTGTTGTGCATAAAGGTTAGATCACTTTCACAGTGGACAGAAGACAGATAAAGATACTGTATGCTCCACTGCTATCAACACTCTTGGCACAAGCAGATCTTTATCTCTCTCTCACACACACACACACACATACACACACACACACAAATAGATTTAGTCTGCATCATCTCCATTTGAGCTCTCACTCTTTTACATGGACATTAAAATGCTGATGATTTTAAAATCAATCAGATGTCAGATTGTCATAAAGAACTGACCAAAGCAATGTAATATCTGCATCAGCATCAAATATTGGAATGTACAATAATCACATTACTGGACATGCAATATCAAGTGTGGCAAATTAAGTGAATGTGTCATGCTTCAGGATTTTTTTTTTTGCTTCTTGATGCAAAAGGTCTTTCACCACTTCCAAGTGTGCTCTGGTGAATGGGTGAACTTCATTACCTTATCAAAAAACCAAAGCCAGCCCCTCTAGCCCACTGCCTCAGCCTCCCTGTTTTGATTCTTTAATAAACTCAGCAAGTGAATCATATTTAGTCAAAGTAAAAGGAGGTTTTGTTAGATGATAATAGACTTTTGAAGTATTATTACAATTATAAAAAATTTGTGGGTTAATTGTATATCTGTATATGAAAAACACAATGTATGTATCTGGCCAAATTTTCTGGGTTTTTTCATAGCACAATAGATATCGCAAAAAAAAGGATATCTCAATGTCAGTTTTTTCCATTTTTTTGGAGCCCTACAGCCACATGCCTGAACTACAAGTTGGTCTCTTATTGATTCAATTAAGAAACTGTCTCTTCAAACCTTCATTGGTAGTTTTACAAGTTACACATCTCATTGCAAATTTTCATTTTACTGCTTTGATAATAAATGCTCTGTTTCCTCTCTGTATCCTCTGTCTTTCTCTGTAGAGGTACATTGCCTTTGAAGACTCTCAGGATGGCGAGAAGAAGGATCTCCAGTGTCGACTAGTGACGTTGGAAGCACAGACACGGCAGCTTGAGTTAAAAACTAAAAACTATGCAGATCAGAGTAAGTCCATTGCATTTCACATCTGTCACAGAGACAGGTTGTTTTGTACTAGCCCTATTATTGGAAATTTTACTACACCACACAAACACAAGCCAGAAACCACGTGAGCAGCATTGACGGTTTGAAGGTCTTGTGACTGTTGGTTTGCCTGATGTGCCAGAGGGCAGATGGACTCTCATGTCCCTGCTGAATAAAGGCCATTAGCAACATACAATGAGTGTTTGCCTGCCAGATCTGCTAAATGAGCTGTAATAGAACAGACCAAACATGTTTCAAGCCCCCAAAAGGTTTAGTGTGATGTACAGGAAGAGTTCAGGGGGCTAAGGCCCTGGAATACTTCAAACTTTTATCAAGTAACATTTACATTAGACTAAAACATCCATGTAAAAAAAACCCAAACTATTATTTAAGTCAGAAATAGGAAAAAATGTATACATGTGAATACAGTGTTTGTGAGTAAGCTAGTCGTTCCAGGGCATCAGAAGAAACCCTCAAGCTGTGTGCATGACTGGGCTGTTCACATCATGTGTGGCTGCTTGTTTGTTTCACTTTAGGACTGGAACCAATGCCTCGTTCATGCTAAGGGGAAATTTGAGGTCCCTCAGCAAGTTTCTCTTTATTTCTTTAAATGCAACACTTCCCTTTTTTACGTTTCATCTGTCTGTAATTATATTTGTGGACTGAACTGGCAGCTCTGTGACTGGGTTGTTATGTTGATCCTGTCAGGGGAACAAACTCAGTCTAACTCTATAAACCAGAGGATGCTTTTATTAACACAAACATACTGTCAAGTTTATTTTATGCTTGTTTATTAATTTCTCACATAATTTGTAATGTCATTTTGACTTATTTGGATGGGTTACTTTGCAGAACAAGACAATTGGTGGATTAGTGAAAAGTGTACATCATAGAAGAAATGACCAAAGAATAACCAATAGCTATTTGATAATCAAGTAATTGCATCAGTCATTTAACAAGCAAAATAGAAAAATATGGGTCAGTTTTTTAGGTTTCAGCTTCTTAAGAAGAAAAATGGTTGCTCTTTCTTTTTGTCATATCTCAGTAAACTGAGTACATTTTGGCTTATGACTTTTTGTCTTTAGCTTTTTTTATTTGATAAGAAAATCAGTTCCTTTGTGAAGGATATATTCAGGCTTTTCACGTGGAACTTTCTTTTAAGATTATTTCCCCTTACACACCTCTGAATCTGTCCTGGGTTATTTCTGCCTCACTCTTTAATCACTAGTTCCTTTATTAGTCTTCTCATGACCGCGCTGTATCACAGTTAATTTAATTCTGTGCAGCTGCTGTCTGAGCTGTTGCTCTTCATTGATCACAAAGGTGTTGAAATTATATAAATTCCATACTTGAGCTTTGTTGAACACCTGAGAAAGGGGAAAATTTTTACCTCAAACCGATGCTGCAAAGCATGAAGAGTGGAGAATGAAAGGTCCTGTGAATTAGTCACACAGCGCATGGCCACTTTGACTGATTTGCAAAGACGGTTTCAGTGCCACTGTCTGCCTTTGGTAAGAATGTATTTTTCTTGCTGGCCTCTAAAAACACACCAAAACTGTTGAGTTTTGACTACAAACCAATGCCACCTTGGACCACTGCAAAAAATGGACTACCATTGTTATTTACTGGATCTGACCAAGGCTGATAATTGCTCTGTAGTTCAATGTTTATTTTTTATAACCTGTTAATTTCCCTTTTTAGTTCGATAAAAAAATTGAAGAGTGCAGTCATAAACTTGCAAATGTTGCATTACTATCTAAAGTTTTTTTAAGGAGATAGTTATTCTTCAAGTTGTGGTACCTTATAAACCATTTACATTCAAATATTGCAGTGTAAAACTTTTAAATCCACCATTATCAGTGATCCCATAAGCTCCCTTGTATTTTTGCAAGAATTTGGTGTTTACATCATAATTAATGTCAAGCTCACATCAGATGTTGATTAAATTTAATGCTTATTTGATTTTTTTAAATGGGTGCAAACATTAATGATGATGAAAAGAAGTAAATTTCATAGCTGTGACTCAGAGAGGGGAAAGACTCCTGCCAAGGCTTTCTGCTTGGTGTTACTGAGTGGTTTATTAATGCATGGTGGCCCTCTTCTGACTCTAAGGTGTTATTACAGCAACCACTCTCCCACCACATTAAGCACCACATAATCACACAAATGATCCAAAATGTGTGGATGAAATACTTGATTTTATTTGTCAGTGGAAAAGTTTGAGCCATGTTTTGTTAAAGAATTTATGAAGCAATTTTATTCGCTCAGAATACTAGGTGTTTCGAGACAAAGTTCCTTGTTGTTCTCAGTTCATCTTGCTGCAAACCTTTAGCTTTTTTTCTCATTTGCAACTGTTTCTCTTTTTCTTCTAGTCAGCAGATTTGAGGAGAGAGAAGCAGAGCTTAAGAAGGAGTACAATGCTCTGCATCAGAGACACACAGAGGTATGCTGTGTCTGGTGGAATACATCACCAGGTTGTTCACCTTTGCCTGTGCTTTAACAGTAATGTATACTGTGCATACAGTGACTACATATGTTGCTGTTTTTCTTTAATTCTTTTCCAGCACAATAACTTATCCTGTGTAAGGTACTTTTTTTAGATTATGCACGTTATGCTATTAGATAGTAAGGGTTTGTGTCATTTTAGTGTTTATCCCGTGCATTAAACCATTTAGTTTAGAATGCTCATGAGTTTTTCTGTTTTCTGTACACCATGGGCATTGTTCAGAAATATATACACAGACTCATACATGTATGAATCGGCTGTGCACTACGCTTGAGGAAAAGACAACTATGTAATCCAATTAATGATGTTTAGAATTTAGAACCAAGCATAGGATGTACTCAGGTTTGAATTGCATAATTCAGGATAAAAAAATAAATGATTTCTAATGAGTTATTTGTTGCCAACCCATTCTACATACATTATTTATAGAAATATGATAAAAAGATGATAAAAAGACTGGGTTGAGGCTGTTAAAGATGTTAGCTGTAGCTGTTAAAAGCTAAAAAGACATTTGATACTCTGCATCAAAGTAAATAACGTCAAAAAATCAAACCAGAGTGGTAGAAAAACCAAGGTATCAAAAAAAACAGTGTGATAATTGAATATTATTCAAATATGCAGTTTCCAAACACAAGGTTTGTTTCTGCTAAGCCCTTGATTCACCTTGGTCAGTTATTCATTATGCATCACTAACAGATGCCCCAGTGTCCAAACAAGCCTCTCAGACTTAGCAGCCGACTGCTAATCTGAATAATGTTGAATAGAGAAGATGAAAGTCTAATAGAGGCTGTCACCAACACACTGTGAGTACATCACAGCTGTGTCTGGACCCAATATAAGACATATTTGAGTGACTTTGGTGACTAAATACAATCAAATATACTGTTGTTTGGTACATTTTGTTATTTTTTTCCTATTTTATCCCCTTAGAAGTACAGACTCCTTGTGGAGGCTGGTACATAAAGAACAGGGATACACTTTAACACAATATATAAAATGCATTAACGCTAACACAGTTTGCACCATTCAGATTACAGAGCAGTTGTGTATCTACAAGAAATGGAGTTTTTGCTCACAATGCTGTCTATGTTATATACAGATGATCCACAGCTACATGGAGCACCTGGAACGAACCAAACACCAACATGCAGCGACCGTCACAGAGCCGGCAGATACGAGCACAGGCACATCATTCAGGACACGGTGAGACATGCTACCAACACCAGTTTTGTTTTGTTTTTTTTCTTTTTTTCCACTTCATACTGTGTTTTTTATTCTATATTCAACATGGCCACTGTACTCATTTAAGCCTAAATTATTGGTCAATTCTGTTTCTAAACATTTGGACTTAAAATGGAAAACTGACACCCACTCAGCAGGAGCTGTGGTCCTTCCAGGTGTTTTCTTTATTCCGTCCATAGTCTGCGGTTCATTCAGTGTTGCTGCTCTCATTAGAAAACAGTTTCAGGCATTAAGCAAATCTATGGACTCTTGACTAGCCACAATTTCTTACTAGCCAGGATAATATATTTAAATTAGAATCAACATGCTCATCCCGGTGCATAAAATATTGATTGTTAGATTAGTATATGAAAGTACTTTAATGTCATCAGTACTGGGAGTGTAGAGATTTTAAACAAAAATCAGCCAGTAGTCAGTTTGAAGGTGAGGTAGGAATTTTCCTCATTTTGAGTGTTTTTTTTCTTTTATTACTTTACACTGTGATGTTCTTTGTTATATTTGTTTTTTAAATATTGACACAATCCATAAAATAAAACATTCTATTGATTACATCTAAAAATATCTCATCCTGTTATAAAACTCAACCAGTTATTTTTAGAATTTATAGCTCAGTGTAAATTGAGACTTCACAAGTTGAACACTTGTCCACTGTCTTGGTATGCAACCCTGTATTGGGCAGTTTTAACCACTGCAAACTCTACTTTTACACATTTATATTTTCTTTTTAGCTTAGATAAAGATCAGTCAATCTGTCTCAACAGAGAAACTGAACAAAGAATATTACAAGAACGGAAGAACTTGAAAGCAGCTATAGTTAAATTAAAAAGACAGGTATAATAAAGGGTTTTTTTTAAGTGTAAAGATGAATGTTAGTGAGAGCATTTTGACAGTGTAATGTGGAGCCAAAGTATAGAAAGAAACTGTCATCATGAGCAGCTAAAAGGAATTAAACTGGTGTTGCTTGGAACAGATGGAGGGTGCAGTGAAACATGCAAATCTGTGCTGTAGTTTGGCTGTTGTCAGATTAATCTACTTGATAGGAAGTTGAGTTTTGTGGTTGATTGCTCACTTTCAGAGCAGATTATGCTGCAGGACGCCTTGAGGTTAGGTTAATATTTGTTTATATTTAATGTGTGGTTTGAGAAAAATACTGGTTCATACCTTATATGTGAGCAAGCATCCATGTTCATCCTGTTTAATATATTTTTCTTCCATGATTTTTTATTATTTTTGTTTGATCTGTCTACTGTCTTCATCACAAGCCTTCTCAGGCTGCAGAAAAGTCCCCCACAGGAAAATGCTGAGCTCACCACTCTTCCTGGTGAGAAAGCTTTGTTTCTGCTAAGGTGCAGTGTTTGGTTTACAACAGTGATGGTGTTTGGTGCAGTGGTCAAAAAGCTCCATGCTCTCATCAGACCACAGAACCTCCCTCCACTTAGTCTTGAAGTGGTCCACTTGCCTTATGGTAAACACCCAGCAAGATGTACTATGATTTTCAGCAGAGGCTTTTTCTTTACCACTCTGGCAAACACCAGGGCAACAGTTGTTGTAGGCTCGAGGTCTCCCATTTCAGATGTTAGCTCCCTTATTGTCCACAAGCCTGCTGCTGGCCTCCCTCAGTTGTGCACTTCTCACTAAGAGTTTTTGAGAAATGCCTGCTCCAGGCAGGCAGTTGGGTCATCTTGGGAAAGTCCTTTTTCTAATTTCTTTTTTTTTTTTTTTTAAATCAACCTTGGGGG
>JAPZDV010000014.1:14136310-14149707 GCA_029814665.1 Acanthurus lineatus | reverse complement strand
GGCAAATATCCCCTGGGGTCAAATTGACCCCAAGGGTAAAATGTGTTAGTAATATTTGAGGATAATAGGAGGGTTAAGTAAAAGCCTTTCTTCCTTCTCTGATGATGTGTACTTGTCTATATTTCTGTTCCTGCTATGTCAGACTGACCTTACAATACAAATCCCAACCTGGTAAAAAAAACCTATATTATAATTGGGCGTGATAACTGCAGAACATTATTCTTAACCATCATCATCTAAAATGTTTAATACTGTATTATAATATGCTATTTTGCCATGAACTGTCACATGTGTTCATGTGTGTACGTGTGTGCTTGCGTGTGTGTGTGTGTATGTGTGTGTGTCCATTTTGCAGCCAGCTTCTTGTCGTACTCACAAGCGTTGTAGGCTTTCTTATGCGACAAAATCTCCACCACATCTTTTTTTTTAAAGTTCTCAGGCATGAAGGCTGGCTCTGGAGGAGAGACTGATAATTTCAACAAATACAGTAAGGATGTGTTCTCCAGGCACCAGGGGTCAACATACACACACACACACACACACACGTAAACACATACAAACACACAGTGGCTATATGAGGCAGGTTAAGGGGGTAACCAACACAGCTCTGCCATTGGAGCCTCTGGAGGCAAAAAAGGTCTGAGATACAGTAAATAATAGTGAGGTTCATTTTTTCCCTGGCAGAACTGTGTTATTACAGAGCAGGGGAGGGCGGGGGAAGCTAATGGTGCCTTATGGAGAATGGATTTGATGAACAGGTGAATGGAGCAGCTCCAAAACAGGTTATGGAGACCACCATGACTGTGAAGGTACAGACAAAACAGCAGATGTTAATAGATGAAGACACAGATTGACTTTTAGCGTATACAAGTCCTTGTTACCTTATGACATTAATAAAGTAGCCCTGAAAGGCATTTAAAAAAAATCAGGTGGTTGATCTTGTGAGTCTGATCTATACTGTATTTTCATATTAATGACCAAAGAACAGATGAAAAAAAATTCCAAGAAAACATCTCTAAGTTTCATTAGTATTTTCTGTGATCTGTGAAACAAAGGTCAAAAAACTTTTTTGAGGAATATTTTTCTAAAGTTTTTAAATCTGTAAAAACTGTAAAAAAAAATAAATCAATTAATAATAAAAATCAGGATAAATCTTTTCAGTCCCTTTTTTTGTGAAGCTCATTTCAAGAATTTGTTTTTGTAATACAAATTTCAGCCACAAGAGGGTAAAGTGCACCACTTCTCTGCACATGAAGCAACGCTGAGCTTTGATAAACACATAATCCACTGATCAGGAAAAAGTAAAGGGACTTAGAAGGATCTTCTTGGCAAAACTTGTTAAAAATCTGTTCTTAAGTCATAAACACAGGTGAAAACTATTTAAACTGTTTTTTTACTTGTCTTTCAAGGCCTCCATACATGATGCATGATGTACACAAAGATGCTGCTGCTCGTGAAGATGACAACGTGACACAGTATGATAAAGGCTGATCATAAGTGCACGAGTACTTACTGGGTCTGCGTTGAGTCCCGAAGTGCAGATCAAGGTCCAGGTACTTCACCATGTCAGTGAGCTTGTCATACTCTGAATCCTCTCCAAGCTAAGCATAGAAAAGAACACGCTGTATTCTCCACACACACAGACAAGGCTTTTTAAAGCTTTTGAACATGACTCTTTTTTTACACACAGATACAGGACTTTATGTACATCTGATGAAGTTGTACTGTGATAGAGAGAAGTCCAACATGTTGGTAGATATGAGCAGATGAGATCCATCATGACTCATCAGAGACAAAACAGAGTACATGAGCAGGTCTTTCTCGAAATGTGGGAGGAGTGAGAACATTCACAGCCAAGGTGGGAAGATTCACAAGTGGAGTTGTTTACTGTATTTACTGTATGGATGATACTTGATCTTTCAGACAAGAGTCATGCGTTCTTCATCTAAGACCAATGTGATGTAAGAGTTCACTGCTCACCTGACCCCATATGGTTCCCTCAGAGTTCTCAACCTGCTCCCAGCGCAGCCTCTTCACGCTCATGTGGTTGGCGTCCGAGGCGGGGTGGCCTGTCTTGGGCAGCGGAGGCGGCTCGCAGGGTGGGGGCAGGGGTGGAGGTGGAGGCGGCGGTGCCTTGGAGATTTAAGAAATGCTTTAAAATTTACAAGATATTTTGCATAGTACACTTTAACTCACAGCTAAATTTTACGCTAAAAAGTGTATTTTTAAATTCAATTTCTAGTGTTTGAAGCGCCTGCCCACCATGTGCCAAAACCTCAGGGGATGCAGAGCACCCATGGGTTGTTCACTTTCTTAGTAACAGTAAACAAAATGATTGTCCAATTAGGTTTGGCCCTTAGACAACTAGCCTTAGGTGTGATCACACTCAATGTGGTACATCAGTGTTCAAGCAGATGTTGTTGGATTGAGTTTTGGCTTTTTTTTAACGGCCCCATTTTCTTTTGTTCCTTATTCTCCTTTTATTGGAATCTTATTATGTTGTCTTGCACTGTGTGACAGACGCAAAGAGTGGGTGAACTGCCAGGAGATGCATTGTGGTCTCTGCTCTGTCAGTCTCATGGTTTTTCATTTGCATTCACATATTGTGTCTATTAGTTTGCCTGATGTCTATTTTTAATTTTTTTTAATGACAGCACTGTTGCTAGGTGCTCTCTGCAGTGACACTGCAGGGGTTTAACTTTACATGACTTCTCTGTTCTGGCTCGTGCTTCATTTATCTCATACATTTTCAAATATAACAGCATATGATATTTAACATCCATCATCAAGGCTTAAAAATGCCTGTAAATGCTGATGTTACCTGCTGCGTCTGGTGGTCCTGCCGTGGGGATTCATAGGGTTTAGAGTGAGTGGGGAGGGTGGAGTGAGAGGCTGGTGGCTGGGAGAGCATAGGGGGGCCTTGGTTGTGGCACTGGGACGGGCTGTGGTCCTGCAATGATGGTGGCAGGGGGCCCTGGTAGCTGTGTTGGTGGTGGAGCTGGTGGTGCCTCTGGAGGACAAGCTGGCTCGGTCTCATGGGCTGAGGGGAGGCCTGTGGGGACGGCTGGAGGATAGGCTGGGGCTGGCTGAGCTGCCGGGGGAGGTAGCTGGGACGGGAAGGCTGGGAGGTGCGCAGGGTGGAGGAGACCAGGGGGGTGTGGACATGCGAGAGGCGGGTGGAGGTGGTCTGGAAGCGCTGGTGACTTTTCTCTATCTCTTCTCTGGTGGGGAGCACTTTGTGTAGAGGGGAGCGGCTGGACAGGATGGTCCTCGGAGGGGGTGGAGTGGGAGGGATGATGGGGTGGTGGGGCTGGAAGGGCATCCGGCTGCGGGGGACGTGCTCGGGGGAGAAACGGACAGGCGGCAGGGGGTCAGTGAATTGCACAGGAGGCGGTATCAGGGCCTGGAAGGGCGGGGGAGGCGGGGGGCTCTGGGTGGGAGGTGGTGGGATGGGTTCAGATCCTGAGGAGTAGGAGGGAGAGGAAGCCTCATCGCTGCTGCTCTGATCCTCACTGCTGGGACTGCTTAGCTGTCGGGGTATGAAGCCCAGGTCCTGGTCCTCCTGGAAACTCATCTGCAGGAAGGAGAGATGAACCTTCAGACCTGATAAGCACAACCGTCCTCTCAAAATATTCTAACACACAACAGTCTCACAGTTTATTTTAAAGACAATGTGGCTCTTTACTGGTTTTAGAATCTTGCATCTAAATCTATAATCTTTTATTTAAAAACTCATGGAACAAAAAAGCCCCAAAAAGCAACCAAATATTAATAAAATAACTGCAGATCTGCATCACTTAAGAAACACATGCACTTAGGTTTTATCAGCATTAAAAGCCATTTCTATACTGAAAACAAGAAAGGTAATGCTGACTGCAAAATGCTAAAAAACAATGAAAGGATCAAGCATGTGCAACCCATTAAATATGCAGCGCTCCCAGTTTCCCAGACAACAAACACTAAACCACCCTGACAAGGATGTAACAGCTATGTTTGCTCACTGATTTAACGTCAGCCAGCAACTAATTATAACTTAAGAGCTCTAGTCAGAAAATAGGCAGGTAAAGTTAGACTGTGCTGTATAGACCGAGTGTGATGTTTTACTTACAGGCACCCCTCTTCTTCTGAAACCATGACAACCACCTTGATATATCTGTTCATGTGACACAAGTGTTCATTGTAGCGTACATTAGAGCTGCTCTAATGTAAACATGCAACACTACAACGTTATTACTCAAGTCTAAAGTAAATTTGCTTATTATTTTATAGTAAGAAAATGTGGGCAGTGATAAGCAGTATACTACAGATGTATTGCCTTAGAAGTTTTTAGCAGCTAAATGATGTGGTAGTAGATAGAAGAGGTTTGATGTCATTATGCTGCGTTAATTTTGACAAATTATGTTTCTACATAATTTCTTTTCCAGGAAAAGCTCAGAGACACCTGTAGCATACCATTATTTTTCCATGTTTCAGGTTCAGTAAAATACCTTAAGTTGCAGTCATTATTTACAGTGTTATGGAGCAAAGGAATAACAAGATACTAGAATGTGTACTCTACAATGTTACCATCGTAAGCTTAAGACCTTAATAAAAAAAAATAAAAAGAATGTATTCTATATTGGTGTATTAAGCAGTATTGCAGTATATAATCTATGCAGTAGATTGACAGTAGATCTTCCTCACCTCCTCATAGTCGTTCTCTCCGGGTACAAAGTCATCCACCAGAGTGACCCTGTGGCCCAGCTGCTCGCTGAGAGCATCCAGGAACTTGTCAGTGTCCCGGCTGCGAGGTGGGCGCGAGAAGGTGAACAGCTTCTTGCGGCGGGTCAGAGTGTTGGGTCCGCCGTCTGAGTGCTGAGGGGAGATGGGGGGGCTTTCCAGGCTGACGTACGGGTTGGAGTCCACGCTGCTCTGGTGGTGGATCTCATACACAGGAGTGGGGAGAGGTTCCTTCCAGGACAGGGACAGGCCGGATTTACGACTACCTGTAAAGGACATCAAAGATGGCTGCTTTCAGAGCATGTGTGTGTATATATGTGTTTGACAATCACGCTGCAGATGTTTACACCACACCAACATGAAAATTCCTAACTGGATAACCTGACCTATATTTCATGCTACCTATTCCCTCAGGAAATTACGGGTGACATTTTTGTTCATGTTGTCGCTTTGAGGATCTTTTCTTCGGAGAGGTTACCATGGCAACACAAAGACAAACTTCAGGTTCACATGCACATTTGCTCTAACTTAAGCACATAAAAAGAAATCTGTGGTTCTCGTGTCATGTACATAATAAAACAACCTGTGTTAACGTCCAAAATTGTTTCATAAATAATAAATCAACCATAAACACAAAGTTAAGTTGCATTAAGCCTAAATGATACATAGTTGTGAACCGCTGATGAAAGCAAGTGCACATTGTATGTGTGCATGTAATGGATTGTTTGGCCATGGTATGTGTTAGCGACAGTGTACCTTTGAGAGGGGGGAGTGTGAGAGGGGAGAGAGAGCGCCCGTAGGCCTCAGTCTGTCCCGGGCCCTCGGGCTCTGTGGAGGAGCCACCCTGTAGTGGCGACACACTCTTCCCTGCGTACACGTTCTCCAGCTCCGTGTACACACCTGTCATCTACGGGTGGAGGGCATGATCAGCTGGTTAGCACATAATTGCTGCGACACATTCGCTTTGAAGGTCTGCTGCTTTTAGGGAACAAATTGCAGGCCGGCAGGTTAACTGCAGCCATGACTCATATTTAATACCGCATGTTGAAATTGCAGTTATTACGAGCAGACCTTCAAATGGCGTGAGACCAAAGAGCACACATAACATCACTAGCATATAATATGCCAGTTGCTGAAAAAGCTTGGCGCTGAAAAAGCTGCAGTTGTACCTACAGGATTGAGGTCGGGGGACTCGGGGAAGGAGGTTCCATCTCCTGACTGCCTCTCCTCCGTGCTCCCAGATTCATCCACATGAATTCCTAAAGCACAATAAGGCATGAACAGTGACACATGGACGTAAGCCTCCTCCTTCCATCCACCTCCTCCAGCCAGGAGGGGAGAGAAGGTGGAGCATAGCATGGAGGAGCAAAAGGCAGGAATTAGTAATGATGATGGAAAACATGAGTGAAACACCTGACGCTTCGAATAGCCGCAAATAAACACTGTATGTGCTTCTACACTGAAAGCAAAGACAGCTGAAACATGAAGTTAATGTGTGAACTGCAGATGGCTTTTTTT
This sequence comes from Acanthurus lineatus, assembly GCA_029814665.1. Classification (NCBI taxonomy): domain Eukaryota; kingdom Metazoa; phylum Chordata; class Actinopteri; order Acanthuriformes; family Acanthuridae; genus Acanthurus; species Acanthurus lineatus. The sequence continues at coordinate 14,143,470 of JAPZDV010000014.1, read as the reverse complement.
GTTGTATGTAGCCTTTTTGTATTGACGCATCTTTTTCAACAACAGTCTGTATTACAGTGGGAGCTGACCAGTGCAATACAGACATATTACTGGGCATTGTTTGTTTTAACTGGAGATACTGAGGGTTTGATGCCTTGCTCATGGGAGTATTAATAGTGCAGGAACTGCTAGTGGTAGCACTTTATGGTCTCTAGACAGATTTTCTTTGTAGGTCCAAGGAGTATAGCTCAGAAAAAAACATGAAACAACACTGAATACTGAATTAATAATGAGTAGATTTAAAAAATATATCCATAGCTTTCATAATAGAGCAAATAAAAATTAAAAAAAAAATGCTAAGTTTGTGTTAAACCTATAAAAAAGGATCTTTTAACCTGCTTTTGGGAAGCGTAAAGTTAAAACAATACTGACATATCATCCCCTTCTGAGTTTATATGGCAAAATTGTTGCCTGTTTAGAATTCATTTGGAGTTTTGTTTCTGGCCACCTGGAGAATGGAAGTTTTTTAGCTTTGTTTTTTAGTCTCTATCAGCTCCTGAGGGAAATATCTTGCTCCTTAGTTGCTAAATGCTCTACGGTGTTCACCAACCAGTAGCTAACTTTTTTTGTGCCTCCTTATCACTGTACAGCAGGTGAGTGAGAACAGTGGGTTTATCAGAGCATTTTCTGTGGAAAACTGCTTGCTGCAACAAAACACTACAGTAAACTACGGGTGAAGGTCTGGCTTGACAAGCTAAAGGATGAGGTGTGGCTTACTGTAAAGCTCCATGAAGAGGAGCTACAAATTTAGGATCAGTAGTTCTTAGTAGGTTTATTACTGCAAGCAACACCATTCACATCAGCATTTAAAAAAAAATTAAACGTAAAATTAAAAAGTACATGAGAGCTATCTTAAGTAAGAATGTCAAAAGGGCTGAGATTTGCATAATGAGATACAAATTAATATCCCAAAGCAGCAGCCTTTGCTTTGCTTAAGCTTAAGGCTTCAGGGATGTCAGTGCTTGTCGATTTACCACTTCGGTCCAGTATTAGCATTTAGCTTAAAGCACCACTGCTTTAAAAATGCCTTACAGAGGCACCGGCATGGCTGTAGATTCTTTGTAATGAATACTTTTGATGTGGCAGAAAAAGAAGCCTCTGTTTAATTGTGAGTGTCTTCAACTCTCTTTCAGGTGAGAAGTTTTTGATCCAGAATGGAGCTGGAAAGCTTTTGAAGGCTTTGTATAAACCCAACCATCTCTGTAGAGATTTTAGTGATTTTGAACACAAGGGCGGTAAATCTTGGTTCTTGCTGTTTTAATGTGCAGCGTACCCATTCCCAGGTGAGTCCCGATGATGCAGTCGTCTGAGCTCCTCTCTCGGAGGCAGCTGCGGTACGACGACCCCGTCACCCTCATGGAGCTGCTGCGCCGGTGGTGCTCTGGACCTACATCAGGCTCTACCACTGCTGCAAAACATCAAAAAGCTAATTATGACCAGCTGCTTCGGAAAAACAACTTTACAGTACATCTACACCTGATGATTAACAAAAAAGGCTTGATTTTATTTCTTTTATCATATATTTTTAATGATCAGGATACCTCGCATGATAGAAAACTAACCCGCCACAGAGAAACTCAACAGTGAGATTCAACAGTTGGCAAAAACACATTTCATGTAAAATCTAGGTCTTGACTGTCTGCTGATATTGTGAGTCTCTGAAAGAAGATCTTTTCCATGTTGTATTTGTGGCTCACCACTGCTCTTGAAGCCCAGGAAGCGTGACAGCTTGCTCTGGCAGCGCTCCTGTTCGTCATACGTCAGTAGCTGGTGGATAAACTGCCAGATCAGCTGTTTAGCCGGAGTGTCCAACACCGGAAACACGTCCACTATCAGAGTGTCCACATTCCTGAAATATACACATACGCACGATGCATCCATGCACATACACACCATCTTTTACATAACCCACCCCTGTTTACTGCTGGGTTATTGATTCAGCTTATATTCTTTGCTGTAATGGCACATATATCTGAGAATGAGATACAGCATGAAAAAGATTACATAAAGGTGGGAGGATAACAGGGATGCCAGTTATGGTGGGATTTATGCCTTTGGGTGTTTATACTGTATGCACATACTGTGGGATTCACTTGGTATTTTGGTTATAATCCTGCAGAATCACATGTTAGCGACATCTGCAGAGTTAATGCTCCGTGCTTCTCTTTCTCATCCTTGAGGAAATGTTATCGTTGCCAAATGGAGGGAATAAAATTCCCCTTAGCTCTGTGCATCTTTATCCTTATTGTTTTTCCATGCTGCATAGATCATTTATTTTCATTTTATTTCTCTTTCACCTGCATAACGTACATCCTTAGCAGCCTGATATATTGAGTATGGTAAAAACTGTTTCCTGGGCAACAGCTAATTTTCAGTACACTCAATGTAAGCTCAACAGAGTCTTTATACAAAGTGAGTTTGACAGATTCTGAACACTGAACTTAAAGCTGTTATTTCTCCTCCTTCCATCCATGTAGAGGCCCTCTCCGTCACTCTGTCTCACTGACCTGTGCTGAAAGAAGGTCTCCAGGGCCTTGCAGACAGTGTATCTCTCCTGGATGGTCAGCAGGTGCTCCAGCTGTTGGCTGAAGGTCCGCCCGTGGACTTTAATGCTGGGCGGGAGTATCTCTGCCACCCACTGCAGAGAGCTAAGAGCTGGAGACCTGGACAGTGAAAGATCAGGATTAATTGCTATTTCGAATCATACATTTATTCCAAGTATTGTTTATCTTTTGTTCTGTAACAGCATTATACAACAATGCAGTGTTACTTGACACAGGGGTCTGATCCTGGTTTGTTTATCCCTGCAGACTATGAAATGCTCAAAATGACAAATAAAAATGTCAGCTATGTTGGTATGTATGTACCTGGAGCGTGGTAATGTGGTGGGGGCCAAGTTTGGAGATTCGTCTGGGTCAGTCTGGTCTGAGGAGTAGTCAGAAGGACCCTCCTCCACCACCAGAGTGGGCATGGCCCCACTGCCCTGGAGCATGGACACCACCTTCTCATGGGAACAGTTCCTACAAAGGGAGACAGAACAGGAGAGTGATCTTGAGAAGACTGAAGTAAATAATGGAGAGTAACAAGGAATCATGTATCATTGATATGAGACGGCCTTTCTTGATTATTTTTTTGTCTGTGACCCCTTAAAACAGTAAAATAAAAAGAGGTATATTTCCCTCAGTTATACAGGGTCTGAATAATTTCCTAAGTTGTGAAGAAGTACAATCATACAGTAAAATTACAAGACAAAAACAAAAATTACAAGTGTTAATAGCTCAGCAGAAGTTTGTGATTATGAATCATCATTTTATGCCTATAAACCAATAAAAAAGGTTGTGAGATTTCCTAAATAAGACTGATAATGAGAAATAATTAATTTTTTGAAAGTTATAAACCCCTGCACCAATCACAAATCTCTGAAAAACTAAATAAAAAAACTAAAATCTAAATTTGCATGAAGAATGAATATTGTATCAAGTCAAATAGTTTCACTGTGAAATACTCGGATTCTGGCACTTAAAGTGCTCAGCAACGTGGTTACTCCCCTGCAAGCCTTTGACTCATTTAACACCAATATTATGGTACAAGAAGTGAGAACATCCTATTCTGTTCATGAGACAGTACATTGACAGGGTGAGTCCAGATCCAAACCATTATGCTGGACTATATGATGTCAAAAAAATAAAATCACCTTAATTGTAACAGCAAGATGAAAATGACAGTAAGGTAGATGATATTAAATATTAATATTATAAACATCTAATTGATAAAAAATTTTGTAGTAACCCTACATGTACGCTCACTTTCTAAACACATCGCTGACATTTTCTTCCTCTTTCTGGTTAAAAAACTTAACTCCTACTGCTGCAGCAGCGTGTTATCAGGAGAGAGCAGCAAAATTACACAGTGTCAATCAAACCAGCTCATGATTAGTACAGCTCACTGATTCTTCTTGCACATGGCTATCAAGGTGGCAGAATGAGTAATACTGTTTCCTCACATAGCAACGGCTAAGCTGGCAGATATGTTGGTTGATATACAGTATTTGTGAAGCTCATATAAGTGCAATTCAGTTTCTTCCACGCTGAATTTCTTATCTGCACTCCCACACTCACTCTGTGAAAATCCAGAGGCAAAAGGTCAAGAAGTCGTAAAGTCCACAAAATAAAGATAACTACTCCCACAAGAAAAGTTCTGTTTACATAAAGAGTGTCTTCACGTGCATCGCCCCATAGAAACATACTCAATCTGCTCAGGCTCCAAGGATAGAAGATGCAACAGGCTCCTTGAAGTAAATTTGTGTTAAGGACTATAAAAATAAAACTAATTTGACTGTGCAGTTATACCTCTTATTGTAAAGAGAACACCCTAATATTTGGTTTCAACAGAGTAGCATAACTTTCTTCCCAAAAGTTTTATTTAAAAGAACAATGCCACTTATGTCTGTATGCTAATTATGAAGCTACAGTCAGCAGCCAGTTAGCTTAGCTTTGCTCTGGAAACAAGACGACAGCTGACCCTACTTTAAACCTCTGCGGCACATAAAACCACAAGCTGTCATTAGAGTTTTTGACTAGACTAAACAAACATGATATGAGATGTTAATTAGTGAGCTTTAGAAGTGCTGCTAGGCAGATTTTTTCACTGTGAGAAAAAGCTAAGCATGCTGCTTCAACTAACTTCAAGATGTTTACTGAGACTTAAAGAAGAAGGTTACTAACTTCCTCATGTTTGAGCTTTTAATATGAGGCCAAAGCTAGCACCTAGTTAGCTTAGCTTGGCACAAAGAGCATAACAAGGGTAAATACCTAGCCTGGCCCTGCTCTGAGCTGATTAATTTTGTCACAAATATCTTGCAGTCTTTTAGTCTAACTGTCTCAATGGGTTGTTTTTATGTTTTTTTCCTCTAGCTGAAAAACCCTTAAATCAAAAAGCATAACTTCAAAGTTACATTTGATCATCACCGTGCCCATCATGACACGGCAGAGACAAACGTGTCATGCTAGCTAGGTAGCTAAGGTTTCCTCTGACACAAACTTGATAGTTTATTAAATGAAAAAGTGAGACAAACCCGTGACAGTGAAAGCTTCAAATTGTGTGTTAAGAAATTATATTTAGGTAAATAATGGTAAGCAGTAAGGTAAATAATGATAAATAATGGCAGTGATACTGAGCCACTATACATGTGTGTGTGTGTGTGCGCATGTGTGTATGTGTAGAAAATAAAAAATGACAGCTTCATGTGTTCTGTAATGCATTATTGGCACTGCAAATGATGTTTTTAATAGTAGCAGCAGATGGCTTCTGCAGGTGAAAAATAAGCACAGATCTGTCTTCAAAAACTTGGACCATTCGCAAAACAAAATACTACTACAACTGATTATAATGTTTTCAATGAAAGACACACCTCATGTCCAGTCCATTGAGGAAGAGGATACGGTCACCTGGTTTCAGTCCACATTCTTCAGCAGGACTATCTAAGAGGGAGACAATAGTGGCAAAACATCAAACATCGTTTAGAGACTGAAAATGGATCCTGGCACAAGCTCACCAGCTAACAAGGTGCGCTGAACAGACGGGCACAACAAGGAAAGATGGTGACTAATTTGATGCTGTCAATTTGTGTAAGACATCCAACAAAGCCCATCAACAAACAAGATCTCCATGATAAATCTTATTACGTAAGGAAACAGCGCTGTCAAAACAATTCCCAGTGGAATCTGTTCTGGCTGCACTGTACCCGTCCTCCATCGCCTCCTCATCTGTCAACTGGCTGATGAATTTTCCTCACACTAAATGTCATGTCAGATTTTTTTTTTTTTTTATCCAACATTTGGATGTAGTTAACTCTTCAAGTGATAAAGTACTGTGTGCAGGTTTGAGCACACTAACAGGCCACGAGAAAGACTTAAAATCAGAGTTAGTGGTTTCCTGGTCATCAGTAAAGAATCTGTGTACTGATCACGATGAGAGACATGCTATCCACCCCCACTATCTCCATATCAACCCCCATAAGGCCCACTGAGTCAGTCCACCCTGGCTGCTTCAGCACATGATGGTGGGAGATGATGGTGGGTGGGAACAGTGCCGTCATCATCAAATACACACACATATAACACACACACCTCCTTCCTCACTGAGGAGCCTGGCAAATTCCCACAACAGCAACTTCAGAGTCTTTCTTGTCTGCAGCTACTTTTTATTTGGGAAAGCAATAACAGTTAATTAAATAACCTTACACTACTGGAGATAAAAACATGAAAGTAATTAAAATGTTCACCAGCGGCTCTTAGTGGCAATTACCTAAACAAACATCTAACAGAGAGTTTGATTTTTATGCCAATGATCACTCTTGTAAAAACTGAGCAGGTCACATTTCAGCAAAATTCATCCAGCAACATACTGATTGAAAAGTAAAGCAATAAAATGATTTGAAGAGCTGACACAACAGAACCAACAAACAGAGATTTGTAGTTACTCCAGGTTTTGATGCAAATCTAGAAAGAAATATATTGTGGCTCCTCAGTGGGTGACGACCTCACGTACTCAACACATATTAAGCAGGAAAGCCTTGATTGAGCCTCTGTAAGGAAAAGTTTATGAGATTTACCTGGTACTGTTTTTTTGTATCCAATCCAATAAGTTTATGACATGTGATGAGATGTGTGTGAACTGCTGAATAACAAAGTATATGTTGCATAAAAGTGTGACAAAACCATGTGATGCTTATGTAACATCTCATTATTTTATATCTCAAGAGACTTGAGCACAAGAAATCAATCATTACCTCAAGGTGAATGAAGGTACTGAATCTAAAAGTCTACATGAATTTAACAAGTGATAAAAATTCAGCTGAGCTCATTATTCAAAAAACTCAAGCTCCAGATAAAAGACAGTGAAAACTCCCAGAGTGTAACTTTGTAGTGGTGACTGATGGTTTCAAGTGTCTATTATTGTACAGTACAGCCTGTTCATTGTCTTCCTCTAAACATTTTACTGGTGAGTCAGACAAATCCACTTCCTAGTACACTCATGGCCACATACACACACACACACACACACACACACACACACACACACACACATACAAGCCGATATGGCCAACAGAGCACTGTCGG
>JAPZDV010000014.1:14108856-14133168 GCA_029814665.1 Acanthurus lineatus | reverse complement strand
TATCTATCTATCTATCTATCTATCTATCTATCTATCTATCTATCTATCTATCTATCTATCTATCTATCTGTGTCTGTGCATGAAGGCAGATCTTGGGATTTAGTAAGTATGCTTAGTGTAGGAGGGCACTGCCACCCTATAATCCTGCACTCTGCTGTGGTGTTAATAATTGGACAGTCCTGTAATCAGTGAGCTGGTGGGTGGAGGATGAGTGGAGAGGTTGAATGGTCAGGGGCTCTATAACAGTGCAGGCTTCACATGTTGAATAGGTGAGAAGATAAACACAAGCAGGATGATAAACCTGGTTATTTGGCTAAATTAAAGCCCTTTCTTTTATTTTATCATGTGAAAACAGCTGCTTATGTGTGCATATTTGGTTTTTAAAGCGCAGCTTCATGATGAGACTTAGAGAAAAACAAAAACTTAAAGATGAAAGAATCTGAAGATGACAGGAAAAACAGTGAGGATGGAAAATAAGACAAATTTGTCCTTCATCATGCACTTTTTCAAAACATCCTGCCTGAAAATGTTGAAACAATAATATGATCAGTCTTTACATGTTTGGATTAACTTGCTGGTTGCCAGGTTTCCAACTGTAAACAACACTTAAAACAGAGCCAGAGACACTCACAAACATCAAACCTTCACAAAAACAACATGTAAAGTGTCATACAGGCAGTCTCACCTCTGATTAGGTCCAATTGGAGGATGTGCAGGTAAACCAGAGACGGACTTCCTTAAGCCCCTGTCTCTCTCCGCATCACCCCTCCCTCCGGGCTCTCCATCTCTGGGCACCGAGCTGGCCCGTTTGGACCCGTGGTGGCGCTCAGAGTGATCCTCACTCCGACTGCGCCGGATCCTGCCTTGCGGCTCGCTGATGCTCTTGCTGCGGCAGAGTCGGTTGATCACGTTCTGGGACACGGCCTCATCAAAGCGCTGCCGGTGCTTCTTGGGAATAAAGATTCTGGCGAACATGGTGGCATGTGAGGAAAATGAGAGAATATGAGTTTCTGTCTACAAGAGTTGCCTCAGAATAAAAAAAAGGAGTAGGAAAGAGGATGGATCTACATCAAGGATCCACCTCGATCCATTTTGAAAACATGGAGTCCCCGACTGAAAGCTCTATTTCCAGACAGAGTACAGCAGCAAGTTAAACATCCATCACAAGCACAGGTTAAAAAGTGATGATCAGCTCTGTTGTTGCTGAAATAATCTTCACAAAACAAGTCCTCACTAATTCAAATCAACAGGCTTCCTCCTTCTGAACTTAGATTCAAAGAGAAGAGAGAGGTTTTTGATGATCAGGTGAGGTGGTCTTCCCCTGCTGGCTCCAAAGAGACGAAAGATTGACAGGTCGAATAGGAATACAGATCTTTCTTTGAGGAGAGAGACAGCGAGGAAATCTTGCCGTCACTCGCTGCTTGCTGGAGTCTGACTGCTGCAGCGTGAGGTACCAGAGCCAGAATACAGCTAGAGAAAAAGGTGTGGGAGTGAGTGAGCATGGGATTTCTCCTCTTCTCTCTCTCTCTCCCTCTCTCTCTCTCTCTCTCTCTCTCTCTCTCTCGATGTACAGTATCTCACTGTCAGCCTCTCCTACACTTCCGTCCAACATCTCACCTCTGTCAGTGTGAGCAAGAGGCAGGAAGCTGTCATCATCTCATCAACCTCAGACCTTATCAATTCTCCCACTCTAACCCACAGCATTTTCTTTTGTTTTAAAAATTCACGAGGTAAAAGACAATGATTTTTTAACCTACTGGAAAGCAGAACTCAGTAGGCGGACAGGTTTTAACTAAATTAATCAGTCCCACCTAAATTAACTTTCCAGCAGCTTCATTTCATTTTAAAAAAAGCTCAGATGAGTATGTTTTACACACCAATACGTAATAACGACAGGAAAAACAGAGGTGATGAGAAACAACTGGTTTAGCAGAGACTGAGATATGCTGACTTATAGTCCATCCATGGATATAGCACATATAGATTCCAAAATGTCAAACTATTCTCTACACACTTTTTAAATTTTACACTGATAAAATAAATAAGGTTGGGTATTGTTTAAATGATTAAATATAAGTTCTCGTATGATTCCTGAGTGTTATTAGCAATTCTAAAACAACACTTTTTCTGATATCTTAGTTACATCAGAGTCCAACTTGTCAAACCAGTTTTTTTTATTTAGCAAATTCAATGTTAATTCTGGCTGTACAGAAGCTGCTGTGTAAGAACTTACAACTAAAGATGAGCAAATTTATGATTTGAATTACAAATTGTCTGTTTAACAAGTATGCAAACAAGACTATAAACCTCACTGGAAAGTATTTGATACTTTGTGTAATAAGATACACGGTGGTCGGTACCAAAGTACGGTGGATAAAAACCAAGCACTTATTTAAAAGACTAAAACATATACTTTGTGGCACATTAGAAAAAAAATACCATAGAGGTGAATAAGTGTAGACTGTCCATGCCTTTTTTGTGGAGCAGTGGCTGCTCACCAAACCAGAGAAAAGACTCTGAACACACACAAAAAAAGAAAAAATAGTGGTACTTCACACAAGGGATCAGACAACAAAAGAAAGCAACTTTTCATTCAAGAGATAAAACTGCTGCCAGGAGACGAGACACACGCCCACTGATGCTGACACACACTCACTCACACACACACACACACTCTATAGTTCTACTTTTCAGGATATTCACACTCAATCAATTCATAGTTATCTTAATTTGTTCCAAATGATAAATTCACCGCTTTTTATGGTGGAAACAAATAGTAATTTAGTTGATTTCTGGGTAATCTGGTCAATCATTTCGCAGCCAGTGACCTAAATAGACAATTTTGCAATGTAGACACTAGATTTAACATTATTCTCAAGTAAAGGGTTAAAGTAATATTTATATATAAATACTTTGATCGTGTATTTTGGGAAGTACACTTATTCCCTCTCTCGCCCAGAGTTAGAGGAAAGTCTGTAAGGTAAATATATGCTGAACTAAGCTCCCCAAACTTCTCTCTGTAGCCTAATATTTACCATATAGATTCTGCACGAGAGAGAAATTTATCTAGTCATCTAACCAAGAGGGAAATAAGCTAAGTGTTTTTCTCAAAATGTCAAACTACAGCTTTAAGCCCATTAAAAAACTTATCTTTCATAAAATTGAGAATTGGCCCAAAACATCTGGTTTTGGAGAAAGTATGAAGGCAATAAAGAACTGTTTTCTTGTGTTCTCATTAAAATAGGAAAAATGTCCAATATATTCAACCATTTCAGACAAAATGAGATGGGAAAATTTTGCCTGTAAGTTATTGTGAATAAAAGACAACCAAAAAAAAAAAAAAGACAACCAACACTTCAGCTGACACATCAAGCATGTCAGAAGTTCATTATTTGATTTTGGATTCATAGAATCACAGAGGCACTGAGATTCAACTGAGAGTGGAGTGCAAACACAGACGTGAACAAACAACTGTTTTGATTCCCACCTACAGCAGTCTGTTGCGTTCTGACTAGCTGATTCACTCTGATTAGATGAATCAGCCACAAGTAGAGTGAGTGTAACAGGGTTTTGTGAAAAACAGCACCAGTGCAGCAATTAGCAACAAACTCGCTGATAGAGACAAGAGAGGGAGATAACAGCAACCACTGTACGTTTAAGCTAATTAAGCCGCATAAAAAACAGCTTTGACAGCCAAAAAGCAATTAGGACACACTCACTGTAGAGAGAGGGAAGAAGAAGAGAGAAAGAAACGGCATATGTGAGGTCTTGCAACAGTTCATTTCACTATGCAGAGTTGTTTAAGCACTTCATTAAAAAGGTACTCAGGTAAATGTAGAGCACCTCCCGCCCTGTGTCGCTCCTGCCGTGTGGAATGTATTGAATTCTCATTTACATGTAAAACTTAAAGGTCACAGCTTCTGTTAACAGTACTGGTTGTCTGTATGAGGATATTAAAGGCTCATTTTTGAAAAGACTGCACATCACATCTTTAGTCTGCTATGCAGACAGAACTATGGAGACACAAACGATATAATTAGAGCCTCTTTGTGTATGACCTGAAACTGATATTATAGAAATCCAACAAGGATAATAACAGCCTGTAATATTCTCTTTAACTGTTAGTTAACACAACCAAAAAAAAATTTGGTATCCAATTTTTATTACAGCGATTATGATGTATAATTAGTGCAATACTTTGAGGTAAAATAGATGAACTCTTATTTGAGGCCTCCTAGTGGTAGTATCAAGAAACACACTATGGTAGACAACAATTTGTTTTGCTACCCTCTTCACAGGAGCTCCCCATGCAGCATCACTGCAACGTGTGACAGACGAACCTGCAGGTTCTGACACTATTCTCTCACCTCCTGCCTATGGATTTTCTTTGACTTAATACAATATGACACACAGCATGTTCAGTGTATTGTAATATGATTAGATAAGCCAAAAACCTTTAATTAAAGGGGAACTTTACACTTCACACTATCACACTCAACCTGAGATATGTGGGGGGTTTTCTCATTACAGTCAATTTAAAGAGATTATAACTTGAGGGTGTAAAGTTTTTGTGATGAGGCAGGAGGATATTAAGGCAGGGAGGATATAATGAAAAAGTTATCAGGTTGCATGTAGGGTTCCTCTTTTAGTGTAACACAAAGTTTCTTGGGGCTTGGTTTACTTAATCTACACTAATTTATTCTTAAATTCTTACTCTGATAAGCCTTTATGACAAGGATTATTTGAACATCACTGCTACTATCACTACTTCTTCTACTAATAATAATAATCACAAAAATAATATTAATAAAAATAATTTTATTCAATCACCAATCATTTTGTTGAGCTGACAGCATTTGACTATGTAAACAATATTTATTTACATATTACCTCCCCCTTGTGGGAATTATTTTTATTGCAGTACCAAAAGTCCCTACTCTTCAAGTGAAGCAGCAAAGAGGGTTTTTTTCTGTCATGGCAATAATTTTACAGAATATGTACAAAGTGGCTTAAAGTTATCAGCTATCAGCTTTTAAAAACATACACCAGTTGTTTTAATGTAATGCTATTACTCGTTTTAGCGTAACTGCCACCTTTAAAAGATTGTGGGCGTCTCATTTTTGGAACAAATCTGTTCAGTTAAAGATGTAGGCCACGTATTCTTAGCCCTGCTGTCTCTGTCTCTGCTGATTCTGATCAAGATCGAGGTGTCCATGCATCCGGCTGCAGCCTTAGACAGCATTGCCTGAGCACAGACTACTTGCTACAATAAGCAGAATCCAGAGATATAAATAAATGTTCTGTAGTGATGTAGGTGTAACAACCCACACAGTCCCTCTCTGTTGTCTCTTTGCTTTCCTGCTATTTGTCATCTATTCATATCACAGTGCTAATATGTCTCTGTCTCACACACAGTGTATGTCTGTGTAAGGATGTGTGTGTGTCTGTGCTAGCTGCTGCTATCAGCATTATGGGTTTACAAATGCTGATGTTCATTCACCTCAGAAGGCACAGACAGACATCTGTTGAAACAGCCGCCTCATCACAAAAAGTTTTCCGCATCAACTCTTGGAAACTAAATGAGTGCTCTGATTTGACCTCATTTATAAAGAACAGAGATCTATAATTATCTGAAGGAGGGTTGTGGAGGAGGAAGCAGGCAGGGAGGAAGGGATGGATTTCTCAAAAGGGAGGAATGACAAGCAGAAAACTACAAAGAGGAGACCTCATTTCATTTCGAGTTTCCAGATGTGGCTTAAATGTTAAAAGTGTGAGACTAATGCCATGTGTAAACACACATAGAGGGGGGCAAAAAAATGGGTAATCAGTTGGAGAGAATCCTGCTTCTGCTGAAAAGTGAATCACAGCGGTGGGCCACACATTTAAGGATAAAGCCAGTGGAATTAAAAGATAATTACATGAATTCAAATCTGTCATGAGCATCTCTGATCGGCTGGTCTATGTCCAGAATCTTGTCAAAAGTAGATGATTAAAAATGGTGCTGATAAAAAAGGTCAGCATAGTGGACTGAGGAAATGAAGAACACATGTTATCAAAGTATGACTATTGCCATAAAGGGGATGTTGATAATATATATATATATATATATAAAAGAAAGAAAAAATTAATCTGAGAAATAATTTAGGTGAAAAAAATGAGAAAATCTCTGATAATATTTTATATCTAATAAACTGAAAGCAGAATGTTAATTTAAAATTCATTCATAATCTCAATGTATTACTACAGTATATGTAAGATATGCTCATACCCATGTCACATATAGGCGTATATTTAATGTATTTAATGCATTTTGGGACATAATTGATGCTTATTCACCTGATCATGATGCTCAGGTTGAATTCTGTGACATTACAAAGACCTGTATTTATGTGGCTTCACAAAGCAAACCTGACTATTATTGTATTTAAGAGCTTAGTTTCTGCTCCAGGTCTAAAAACATCCACAGAGCCTACAAAGTGTTTTTTAACACTGCAGCACTATGTTTCTGTTTAAAATTTGACTTTAAACAAAACAAAAGATCATGTGTAGGCTGCTCTATGAGGCTGAAATTAGGCAAAAAGCAGTTTGAGCTTCGAGCTAAATGCTAATTTTAGTAAGCTAACATGCTAACAGTGACAATGTTAACATGGTTAGGTTAAACAGACACTATTTGTCATGATGCCCATCTTTATTTAGGGAGTTACAATGCTAACATTTCCTAATTAGCACAAATGGTATTAAGTCAAAACCAAAGTATTGTGCATATTGAGACTTTGATCTGATGGTGGCGCTAGATGAAAGGCTAGAAAACCATCACAAGACATACAGTTAATACTGACAAGACATGTGATGTGTATATTCTCATTTTAAAGGCAATCCATCCAGTATATGTCGAGATATTATACTAAAAAAACTAATATCTCAATCTATAGAGGCACTAGTTAAAAAGTCAAAGGTTCAAACCAGATGGATTCATCCTCTGGGACCATGAATATCTGTACAAAATTGAATAGTAAATCATTCAGTAGTCATCAAAATATATCAGTCTGGATTAAAGAGGCGGACGTACCCAGTCAACTGACCAACTAGCATTGCTGTTTTTTAGAGTCACACGACTATTGTTGCTAAAAAATGACCTGTCATTGATGGTCCATTGTGATTTTGTTCTTTCATCTGCCTGAACAAGCTGTGCACAAAGAAGAGCCTAATTCTGCCATTAATGATGAATGGACTTGTTATTTTGACAACAGGAAACATCTTGTTACACTCCATGTTTTGAATGTACTGGCTTGGCCACTGTTTGTGCTCATCATTCACTCTCAAGAAAACAGTTTCATGGCGCCTGTGAACCACTATTGTTTCTCATCTTGTGCTTTGTTTTTCAGTGTGGCAGCAAACGAGCTGAAGCCGCTGCCTCCTGCAGTTAAGATTAAACACCATCATTATCAGCACTATTGAACGGGAAAGCTTTGTGCAAACCAGCAGCGTGGGTCATAAAGAGCTGATAAATGCTGATCAACCTGTGATTACTCAAGTCTTTTATGAAGGCAGACCTATCTGTAGAGGTTTATATGGGTAGAAAAGTCAACTGCTTTGAAACAAATCTCCATGAGCATTATGTTTCCCATGTAGTTACTGTCAGACATCGTGGAGGGAAAAACCAGAAGTGCCAACTATTTTCAAAGGACACATGCACAGACTTGGTTTCACACTGGTAAATAAAGTTTAAAAGGAATAATTATGTAATCTGAAAAATCAACATTAAGTTAAAAACACACAGAGGTACACACACACTCTGGCAAACACATGGCGAGAGATTACATACTGATAGCAGAGCGTCACTTATCTTAATGACTTCAGCCACAATAAAGAAAACAGCACAGTAGCGTGTCTTCGCGGTACTAACTGAATTACAACAAGCCGTGTCCATCCAGGCATGGTTGCATTAGATTGAACTACATGAACACACTGTTGGTATTCACTTTCATCAATTAATTATTGATTATAAGCTTGAAATTGCCTTGAAGAAAGCTTAAAAACAACTAGGGAGTAAGTCAAACACCCAAGATATCAAACACCGACAGCAGCCGTCTCTGATTGCATTAAATATTCACTCACCTCCCACTTCACATACATAATTACACTGATGGCTCTCTGTAAAAACATTGCAGCTGATAGAAATGTAGAATTTCCTTCAGAAACAACCAATTACATCTATATTCAATAAAACCTTCATGCAAATATCATTAAGTTGAAAAGAAAGGAAAGGTATACTCACCCCAGACAGTTCATGGTTTTAGCTGTCACCCATAGCTCTGAAGTAAAAGTAACACTAAGCACTCGCTTGCACTATGCAATAGTGACAGACACACCTAGTGCTTTAGTGCTGCTTCTCTGAGGGGGATAAAAGATGTGGTGGGACCTTGGTGCATGCAGAAGACTGTCTTTACCAAGTGTCAAGGGAAAATAGTCAACACAGAGAAAAAGAGAGAGAGAGAGCGAGAGCAGGGAACAGCCCGAGCTCTGAGCAGAATAATGAGAAGAAAATCCATCAGAGGAAAAACACAACCTGCCCTCAGCGAGAGGTAAGAGTTGTGGGATGGGTTTTTTATTGATGCTTGTGCGAATAGGAGGGTCCTACAGCACACAGAAACAGAGGAGGAGTTCTCAGTCGACAAAATCTGAATTATTCATGACCAATTTGAGGTAAATTCCTGTCGCCTTGCATCATTTCAGGAGGGGAAACAAAGAAACTACCTCAGCGGTGACTTCACTCTACTGGAGACTCTTCTTACGGTATATTAATACCACTATGACGAGTTCAGAATGGTGTAGTAGTGGAGGGAGCCAGTGTAGAGGGGGAACAAAAGGTTTGATTGGCTCCACTTGTGGAGGAAGTGCAATCTGTGGACGAGCTGTCTGGGGATTTGGAGAGAGGCAGGAGTGCTGGTCATTCTGGCACACAGACGACCGCAGAGCTCTGCTGGCTACCTGAGAGGTGTTTTCACTTTTAGTCGTCTGGCATTTGTCCACTTCGTGAAAATACACAGCCACACGCTTTCAAAAAAAAAAGTGTTGGCCACGGCTCCAGTGTTTTTTAAGGACAGCAGGATACAGAGCGGCATGGCCACTGGTATTAAATCAAGTTTTCATGAAGAAAAGCACTCAAACCCGTCTGTCCAGGGCTTATCATGACATTCACCTCCATGCTGTGAATTTAGTTAACGTGCCAATCCACACTTACAGCTAAGAGCTCTAAGCTTAGACCCCTCTATGTCAGATTAGTCTCCCAGTTTCACTAACACTGATGACATTTTAAAGACTCAGCGGGCGGCAGATGGGGCCCACCTAAACCTAAAGTGTAGGTCTGAAATGCCTGGCAGTGGCAGAGACCCCCCTATAATCCATCCTGTGAGAGAACGGGCAGAAAGAAGCTTGTTTACGTGGTCATTATGAAGTAAATCCCTGCAGATTATTTTGCTTTTTCACTGGGACTTGAAAAGGACAAGTGGGGACGCGTGTGGGATGCAGGTCGGCTGGGTTGAGGTTTCTGAATCTGTCCTCTCCACGGTGTTGACCAATTTGTCTGGCATCATGACAAAAAAAAAGCCGTTTCTCAGTGAAAAAGCAATCGATCCAATCAGAGCCACGGATGGGACAAACACTCTCGTTGTTGCCAAGCTGTGCAGAGGAACCAAGGAGGAAAAACCAACTGCTATAAGACAAGTTAGACTCTGCTATTGAAGCTGTACAGCTCTCTTTGCTTTGAAGCTTTAAAGGCATTTATCCCCTGATGTCAGACAGAATTTCTAACTCAGAGTGGAGTGAGCTTATTCAAAGGAATGGACACAGGCAAGGTTGACATATGTGACTCAGATCATTGGTTAAGAAAAATCCAACCCCCTCCTAGGGTTTGAGCCATATGGACTCAGCATTTTCAAGCTGAATGGCGATATGTGATATTTTTCTATATATTTTACAAAATGTGCTAAATATTCTGTTGCACATTTGAGACTATATAAATGGTTGTAATTAGCAGGTCTGTAATCAGTGCTGGGTGACACAGACAAAATCTAGTATCCCAATACATTTTAACAATACCTCAAATGACTTTTATTGCTTTATCAAACTATTAAAACAATGAGATTTTGACTGACGATCGTCAGTAAAATTGATGTAATAACTAAGCAGGTAAAGGCAAGTAGAAGAACAGCTACTACAGGCTAATAAGTTCAGGAAATTTCATTGTTTTGTCGTAATCCAGCCTTTAAAACCAGAAAAAGACAACACTTCAGCCATATCACAAAATAACGTCCAAAACTGAGACAATTACTCATATCACAATATTGATATCATGTGAACACAAGCCCTATCAAATCTCTCAGAGTGAAGGGAATGTCAAACCTAAGATGGAAAGAGGGTGTAATGAGTTGACATTTCTGTCTGATATCATGTAAGAACACAACAGCAACGGTGGGAGTTTTAATGCAAAAATCGAGCAGCCTCACAGTTGTACAAACTGTATTATTGTCCTGTACAGATCTTTTGTATTTCTTAGCAGCATTCTGGCTGACAGATGAGACATGACAGGAAACATGGAGAAAGGCAGAGGTGCGTTGAAACAAGCAATGTGCTGGTTACATAACGTGTCACAGACAGCTCAGGGTAACGCTTTTTATGGTCAGTAGCTGGCCACTTATACACGGTTTCAAAGGTTTCATGCCCTCCACTGAATTCACAGCCATCGACCTGCAGTTCTTTGTAATGGGAGCTGGATCATCAGGCTCTTACCTGATGCTAGAGATGAGCTGTCGATGCCCATCAGTGGTGAGTATGTCGGGCAGGACCGAGGCCAGCCACTCCACTCTCTTCTCGGCTGCGTACTGCTTCAGCACAGAAAAGAGTTTCTCTTTCACTTCAGGTTCGTCACCTAGAATCTGGTCGACCTGACGGAGATTGGACAATGATTTTAGAGGCTAGTGGTACTCTTAGGACAAGTCGGGAAAATGAAAGAGGAAAGATGGTGTCACCTCGTTGAATTACAAAGTGCAAGATTGTTTCATTTTGTCTGCAGTTTGGGAAAAGAAAACAGCTTTACTCGGGGGCTATTTTACCTGAGCCTTGTTCTTGTGGTCTTGGTCTCAGTCCATTTAACATTTTTATATTTTTCTGTCCATCCAAAAAGTTTCCACTTTGTATTTTTCTACATTATTAAATTCTTATACTGGACACTATAAATTTTCTGGTTGTTAAAGGAATAAGCAGAGCATCTGTATGCTCTAATACGACTACTCAAGATACTGTAACATTTGCGGGGACTTTTTTTTTCTATTTTGGTCTTAACTAAAATAACTTGCTCTAAGAAAAAATATTTATGACTATTTAAGAAACATCTAAACAGTAAGAATTTGTGAGTGTAGTTTCATCGGAATTAATTGACAGTAACATCTTAACATCTTACAACATAAGGAAGTAACCATACAGTTCTCAGCAGATTAAAATGCGCATGAGCTAAATTCTGACTGGTAAATAGAAAACACTCCTCTTCAACTGAGCTCCCCCCAAACTTCAAACCATCAAAAAGAGCACAAAAACAAGCCTTAAAATAACCAATCTGCTGAAACCTTGGTAGATAAGTGATGTAGGCATTCATTGCTTACAGTTAGAAACTGATAAAGATAATATGTTCTTGGGCCTCTCTGACCAGATGCAGGACTTCACCTGCACTTAGCTGAGACTGTGTTGTGTATTGTGTATTTAAATGTACCTTCCTGTTGAACTCCAGAGCTTTATGTTTACGGTCCAGTCTTGCCCCTTCTCCTCCCATCTGACTGTCCTCGATGCTGATGCTATGTTTCTGTCTCGGGCCGAGGCACAGCACCCCGAGACGGAGGTTCCTCCCCTGAGAGGCCTTGATCAGCGCCGCGGCCGTCTCGTGCTGCCTGACTGGAATGCCGTTGACCTCCATAACGTAATCACCAGCCCTCAGACCAGCGCGGCCGGCTGGAGAGCAAGGCGAGCAGTCCTCCACCAGCAGGGGGCAATCTCCAACGATGGTGAACCCAAAACGACCGTCTGGACCTGGAATGATGTCCATCTAAAAGGCAGACGACAACATAATCTCAGTTTTGTTTCATTTAGACAGAACATACTGTGAAAAGACTCTGGCCCAATCACTCTTGATAAACAGTTGTTGCAGTATGATATGTAATTCAACGATTTTAACCAACATATACAAATATTGCTGTGATGGATTAAAAAGCTGGGAGACCTGCTGTATGCGGGACACCACTCCGATACTTGGAGGGATGTTCTTTTGAGTCTGAGCGATGGCAATGACAGCCTGGGGACCCAGCGTTGACACATTATGGCCCTCGATCTCTAGGACCTGGTCCCCGGCCTGCAACCCCGCCAGGTGGGCGCTGCTGCCCTCCTCCACAGACAGGATGTAGCTGGGTCCATTCCCACCCAGCTGGAAGCCGAACTCCTCAGGCCAGCCCTGGTTGGAGGACGGCATGCTGAGGACTTATGGAGGGGAGAAGATGAGATAGAATTGGTGAGATGGGAGAAAGTAAGGATGTAATGTTTGAGTACTCCAAGGGTATCACAGAGGGAGGTCCTGCACTTTGAAGCTTCGCTGCAGACAAAAACATGTAAAGTTATGAGACAACATGCAAAAAAAAGAAAATAAACGAAAACTTACCCACAGAGGCCAATATATTCAAGTCTATGGACATTGCAGAAACAGCTTCGAATCTAATAATCCTTTGCTTGTTTTAAATTAGTTCCAACTCCAGGCGCTCGTGGCCTGTCTCTCCTCCCTACTTCTATCTCTCGTGTCTCAAGTTGTACTATCAAGTGCGGCTTTGTAACCCTCTACCCTGAACCATGACACACTCAGCGGTCCCTGACCTGGTTCACAAGCTCCACAGCAGCCAATCAAATTAAGCCATTGCAGAGATTGTGACCTTAATTAGTTTTACATGAAAAAGTTCCTCCAGCAATTTTTTTTTTTGTTTTACTCAGTGCACATGCAAGTCTGCCCTGTTGAATGGGAGTTATGCAATAAAGTTAGAGAGCATACCTCAGACTGCACTAATCATGTCTTAGCTGGTAAGAAATATAATATTGAATCAAATTATGGCCAAGTAAGGTAAACTGGTAAATATAAAGGTATTGAACAACCAAACTTACACTGAAATATTAAAATAATAAAGAACTGATCCACATGGGACAGGTTTCAAAAACATCATATGACACATATGACAAATCCAGAATCACACAAACTGACATGTTTGCTTTTGATCAATGTAATCGTGTCGTGCGGCTCCAGAACAGCTGGAAGCTAATAATGTGCTCCCCTGCCTCCCACAGCCACAGCAGGATTCATACAGTGGTTGAAGCTAATGAAAAGACTTACAGAAATCTTTAGACGGACACCGAGAGCCTCGTTTGCTTTGCCGAAAAGAGTATCGGCCTTTTTTGTTTTGCAAAAACTTCTTCATCTTGAATGTCAAATAGCAGATGGCCTGCCAGCAGCTTGATATCCAACCTGTTATCTCAAATATAATGTTTTATAAAAAAAAAAGAAAAAAGAAAAAAAAAGCCCTGATCACAAAGTCAAACAGACAGAAGGGTGACGAACTCAAAACATCGCGCCATTACTCTTCCACCCTGGAGCCACAGCAGTGTCCTCATGAGCAAAGGGTGAGTGTGCACGAGAAGCGAGTGCAGCCTCTCTGTGAGTGTGTCAAGGAGTTAGTCCTGCGTCTCATCCCTGATTCATCCCAGGGCCAGCCTGCTTGCACAGTGTTAATCAGAAAACTAGGACGCCTGCACCCGCGCACCTCAGTTCCTTAATATTCTCTCTCCAAAAAGGGTATTGTGAGGCCTCATTTTTCTATAAATACACCAATGTGTCTTTTTCCTCCTCCTCCTCCTCTCTTGGCTAGGTGGCTCTCCGAGGGACCGCTCTTGGCCCAAAATCACTCTGCGTCGATGCAAAGGAAGCCTGATGAGTACTAATTGGAGCGTCCGCTTGCCTGGAATCCTGCATGTCCATGTGTGTGAGCACGCTGAAGATGTTCTGTCCATTGAGAAGGAGCAGGGGCAATTTAAGACTTTAGCCTGTGGGATTAGTAGGATTATGAGCTGAATCTTCTCCTCCACCCCCCTGCCATTAATTCTGAAGGAGCACACACTCCCCTCCATTAATGAATACATACACTGACAGTAGTGAAACCTTGCAGGAGCTGTGCACAGCAGAGGACATGTCATATCAGGTGATCTGCCAGAATGTGTGACAAAACGCTGCAGTATCAAGATGAAGTCTGTGTCGGTGGCTCAGTTTAGGTCAAAGCTGGAGTAAAAACATTTATATTTTAGGCTTCGGCCAGATGAAACTGTACACAGGCTTAAAGCCACTATTTGTTTAAGCTTTTGGATTGTAATAGAATCTTCTCATATGTTCTGATTAAATACATTTTATAGAAAAATGAGAAAATCCTGATTTAATTTGGTGCAATCAACACATTAATTTAAGCCAATTAATTCTATATGTCTTCCTGAGCTAAAAACAGTTGCCATTGCTGTCTGAGTGTCCTCTCATTTTTTTATCCCCAAATTTTCAAAAATGTTTAAATTCTTACTACAACAAGAGGTGAAAAGGTCAAAACTGTACAATCTTCAAATATAGGGCTGAGAATCAGAGCTCAGTACCCTTAGGATATCACCATGTATCATCTTTGCACTATAAGCAAGTGCCAAGCAGTATTGGAACTCCTCTTGTCTAATGATACCTGCATTCTCTTTACACTAAGATCAAGAAAAGCCAGTCATAGCAAGATATTGTCAATTAATGCAATGCTTTTCTCATAAGTTTTGCAGCAACCATAGGTTCCCCCAAACGCTGGGGCAGGGCAGGGTGAGCGAAGGGATATTCAGTAGTGTGTAATCTGCAATCTAGATGCCACTAAATCCTACACACTGGGCCTTAAAAGGCCAAGGTTAACAGTTCATTTCCATCTATTGTACACCCATGCACATGTTTTCACTTATTCTGGTTAATTAGACTGTCTCGTGCGACAATGTTGGACATGGTGTGAGCACATTAAATTTGACTGATATTACTCGATAGTTTTTTTTTAAGTATATTAGCATGGGACAATGTCCACTTTTATAATTCTTATTAAATCATTAATTTTCTCTCCTCATGAAAAAAACATTCACTAAACCAAGCTACAACTAAAGCAGATGTAAAATCAGCCTGAATTAGTGTACAGCACCATATGAAATTAACATTTACTGAGTAAGAATATAGGACTAAATTTAATTTGTTACTGCCACCATTGAATATGACAAATTGTCAATATAAGTATTGCGTAGTACATTATTTGGTAAGGTCACCTCAGATTAAATTGTTTTTAATGATGTTAAATCAGCAGTGGGTTATTTTTCATGTTGCAGTCAGTAAATTAAAATAAGACTGCTTTAAAGCTGAAGAGAAAGTACTGAGCTTGGAGGTTATTGGAGTGTAAACTGTCATTCGTGGCAAAGCACCCAGTAAGAAACAGGCAGTGCGGTAACAACTGAATAATTAAACAGAAATGGCTCTATCTCCAAACAGACACCGCTGACTTCAATCAAACTCTCCTCTTACACCACAGTCAGCACAGTTACTCGTGTGCAACATGATGACAGGCAGAAAAGTGACATTTAACAGGCAACTGAGTCTGATACGTCTGTCTAAACCTCTTCATTCAGTGAAGAAAACAAAACAATTCTTCTTCAGAGAAATCATTTATACATTTGAACATATGTACATAAATCTCTAGAGAGATGTAAACATTTATCTTCAAGACGAGTACAACTGATATTTCATCAGTTACAAGAGAGGTGAAAGTTTAGAAACACTTTCAAAACTGTAACTGCAAATACATTTAATGCATGATGAATTCTAAATAATCTAAAATGATCTACATGCCAGCACAGACACGCACCCCGTACCTTTTTAAACAGCATCCATAGATGAGTGTGCAGACCTTCTGAGTAATGCTCCCTCTCCAGCACTGTGAGCTGTAATATGAGTGTTTGGCCATGTCCGCAACTAGATCCAACAGGTGTCTTGTGATGCCTCATTGCATTGTGTGGAGCACTGGAAGGCAGTGACAGAGGGAAAACAATATTAAGTAACTTCAAGTTAGTTATTTATGTGGGCACTGAAGCCAATACATGAAAAACAGTCCAGTATTCTGAAGTGGTCTGGGCCAGGAGGAAGTAATGTGCTTTTTTTATGTCATACACTGACCTCCTGAAAGCAACTGAATCATTAATTTAATCTCATCTCTTCCCTTACTCAAAGACACGTTTCTGACAAAAACACTGGAGACTTGTAGTTTTTGAAGCCAGTGAAGGTTAAGAGAAAAAAAATAAGAAAAAAATTAATACTCTGGAAAAATAAAAGGGTCTCTAGAAAGGTAAAAAGCATTCAGGACACTCTATGGCTGAAAAACAAAACAGTCTGTCCTACAATTCAATATGACAACTTTGAAATTTGTTCGAATGTATTCCCTCCCCTTTCCCTAATTGATTATAACCTTTAAAAGAGTGTAAGGGTCACATAAGGGTAACGATTGTATATATGTCGACAGAGGACCAGATGCCGATGAATCTTCCGCTCTCAGCTCCCAACAGCAGTGTCAGCCTCACCATGTGAGCACAACCCATCAGCTGTTAGCTTAAAACTTAGCCACATCGATGCTAAGGAAGTAGCAGTAACCAAAAGTGAAGCTGGTGGCCGTACCGCTCACCAAACCAACTATGTTGACGTGAGATAAAACCCTGAAAGGAAGCTATGTGTGACCTCGACTAGAAGGTAAAGGGGAAATTAATAAATGAAGGGCTTTACTAGCTGAAGAGTGCGGCAACAGATGTGCATCTTTGCTACTGATGGGTAACGTTACTGTCATAGGTTAGCATGCTAACGTAAACTTGTTCGTCTGAATCATTAAGGGGACTCACCCTGTATTATAACATTTATCGGTCTCCACAATGTAGTAACAGAACGAGCTGAAAAACTGAATAGTTACAAACCTATGGCTTTAGTTGAGTTTGCCACCTGTTCGCTGTAAGTTTTTACTCTAAACACCTGTTGTTATGCGTCTTTAAAGCTTCCAGGTGAGACATGGATTTCCTCACGCTGTTTGCCATCTACGTCGTAGTGGTGCTCACATGTATTGTCCTAGTTTGTAAATACTCAGGCCAGCAGCAAACCCCTTTTAGTATCATCTTCAACGCTGTAGCAAAGGTAAGATAACGCGCATTTTAACTGCAATGCCATTGCCCGACGCCGTGTGGTGCTGTTCGACTAATTAATCACAATAATTGCACTTAAAGCTGTTGATAACTTTCTTTACAGGTAGTTGCACCATTTACGCCAAAATGGCTTCAGAGGTTTTCACAGTGGACCTTGCACAGCCTGTTTCATCAAAGGTTTGTGGTGGAAGTGTTCATAGATATAAAAGTTTTATACATCTTAAGACTGTGTCGGCTGCATGCAGCCTTTTGTATTTTAGCTTTCCATTTTTATGTTTAACAGTTATAATACTATGTATTTTCCCTCAGTTTTTGTCATTTGGTTTTATTTCAGGAGCAACATGTTTATCTATCTGCATATCCTGCTAGAGGCTGCTGTGTATGCAGAGTTCTCCTATGAAGTGTTTGGCTACTGCAGGGAGATGGACACTACCTTGACCAGCCTATCTGTGCCTTACATCCTACTGGCCATCAAGAGCTCCTTTTTCTACCTCTGCATCAAGAGAGATCCAGGTTAATTTAAATTAAATGTATTAAAGCATTGGTAATTTGAGGCCTTATAGTAATAACTGTATCTTTAATACCATGTGAAACATGCACATCAGTGATTTTACTTTGTTGGCTAAAGGAGAGGTAAAAAAAAATTAATGGGGAGTCTGGTAATCAAGGGACAGTCTATACATCATTAAGTATATTAACTGACAGATTCATAACCTTAAGTAATTCTAGTTAAATGGTAATCATACTTCTGTGTTTTTGCAAGAATAGACGTAGAAAATGACTAGTTATTTCTGGACAGGATATAGTTAAAATAATCTAAATCACTAAACTTCTTCATAAGGTCTGCAGCACAAGTAAGTGTTTTGTTTTATGGTTTTGTTAATAGTATTTTTTTTCTTAATTCTCTCTCCTCAACTTTGACAGGCACAGTTACAAAGAAGAAAGTAGCAGGGCAGCTGCATATCTATCCATACGACAGGAGGTTGTTTCACCCAGGCATCTCTTGTCCCACCTGCCAACTTGTTAAACCAGCTCGCTCCAAACACTGCAGTGAGTGTTTTTGTCGTAGATGCCTGTTGCACTAGCTGTTCTGTTTTTTGAAGTTTGATAATAAAATGATTATAGTATGCATTATTGCTTTGCTCAGTTTTCACTGTAAACACTGTTTGCATTTCAGGGGTCTGCAACAGGTGTGTCCAACGTTTTGACCACCACTGTGTCTGGGTGAACAACTGCATCGGTGCTCAGAACACACGTTACTTTCTGCTTTACCTCTTCAGCGTGTGTGCCATGGCAGGCGACATTGCCCTACTAACAGCAGACATGCTGCTTCATGCCGTGCTGCGGTCAGGGCTTCTGTCGGCCAGTTATATAGATGAGTATGGCCAGCAGCAGCCAGCAGGGTTTCTGTTTGTTGTACAGGTGAGACTAGGTACTGCAGCCATATGAATTTCAAATGCAATATCTAATTTCTCATCCAAATTGAGTAATTCTCTTTTTCTCTCCAGCACCTTTTCCTGACATTCCCCCGCATCATCTTCATGCTGGGGTTCCTTGTATTTGTATTCTTTCTGCTGGCGGGCTATGCCCTGTTCCATACCTACCTTGCTCTTGTCAACCAAACATCCAACGAGTGGTACAAAAGTCGAGGTTACGTCTGTCAGCACTGCCACCCAACTGCAACAGCAGACCATCTCTGCAGCCCAGCACCAGACCACTCTAAAAGATATTACTACAGCAGAGGGCTACTCCGAAACCTGGGGGAAATTTTCTTCCCTCCACAACCTGTTCAGAAAAAGGACAACTGAAAAAAATGCTGCACTTTGTGTTGAAATGTTGCATTTACTGTACCATCCTCTTGAGTTTATTGTCCCCTAGAAATACTGGTGACTAAAAGTGTAAAGTTTTTGTATGATATGTCTTTATGGGCGCTGGTATCTCCCAAAAGGGGATATTAAATTTGAAAACTCTGACATCACTGTCAGCAAACACTAAAATAATTAATTTAGATGGAGTCATTGTCTGTTAATTTCATGTTTAACCTAAAAGCTGAGGAAACTGTATTCTATTCATCACTTTTTAAAATTAAAACCCAAAGCCGGAATGCTGCTAAAGCTAAAGCAAAAACATGTACACTACTTATATGCACATTTTTTCAGTGCATAATCATGGCATTGTTTTAGGAGTAGATACTGAAATAAACAATTTATTTAATGAAATTACCTTTAAAATTAGAGAATTCTGTGTCAGGCGTTCAGTGAAACTAAGGGGGAGAAGAACATACGCAGTAGGCCTTCCCTCAAGAGAAAACGGAAGTTTACATCAACATTCACATTCTTTGTTGATGAAAGAGGTGTCCTTAGGGGCAAATTATAACAGAATTTAATGAAGCACATAAACAAAATAATATTAGAAAAAAACGCAGTGGCTTAGGCAAAACAGTTACGGATATCAGAACATATCTGTTTTGTGAATGTTTTCTAATTTGGTGGTTTCAGCTATGCAATATATCGTAAAATATTTTCCATTTTGTTTATGTATTTTCTGAAATGTTGCGTTTTCTTTTAAAATGTGATATTTAATATAATTATAATAATATGATATATACTTTAAATGTGTCTCGATACAGATAGCATTTTCTTACATTTCTTTAACATTAGACATAGCTCCTGCTGGGTCGTCAAAACTCATGGGAGCTGTAGTTGAATGTTAAGAAGACGACTTAAAACATTTTAGCTGTCATTGTTTCCTGTTGAACAAAACGCAGTCAGATCGCGGTTTCTTTGGTCCCGGTGACCAAACAGTGACCGGAAGTAGACTCTTCTTCATCGTGTGTGGTTCCTGTCACTTTAAGCCGGTGCGGAAGTAAGAGCGGGATTGTTGCAACAGTCTAGGTAAGGTCAGGCTTATAATGCGGCGAGTTTTAGCGATACACTTATAAAACCAAATCTCTTTCTAAATCGAGTGTTTGCCTCTAAGGTAGTAAGAAGTTTTTTCATACAGTACAACCGAACTGTATGACAGTGTTAGCTAACGTGCTTTGCCAGTTAAAACAACGTGCACAATCGGTGTTGGTTTTCTGAATCTGACAGCGGCTCATTGTAACTTTTTCCTGTTTGAACATGTCTGGTTCAAAATGTACTCGGCTGAGCGGAGCCCTGGTCAAACAACTGCTGGAATCGGTGGACAGCGTCCTGTTTGACTGCGACGGGGTAATCTGGCGGGGGGACCAAGCCATTCCTGGCGCACCTCAGGTCATAAACCTGCTCAAGGAAAATGGCAAGAAGGTCTTTTTCGTCACCAACAACAGCAGCAAGACGAGGAAGATGTATGCAGACAAAATGTCAACGCTGGGATTTAATGTGAAAGAAGAGGAGGTGTTCGGGACCGCGTACTGCTGCGCCATGTACCTGAAGACGGTGTGCAAGCTGGAGGGCAAAGTTTACCTGATAGGGAGCAACGCAATGAAGCAAGAGCTGGAGGCGGTGGGGATCCAGCAGACCGGGGTGGGACCTGACCACATCTTCGGGAAGCAGGCCGACTGGGTCAACGTGCCTCTGGATCCCGAGGTGAAGGCAGTGGTGGTTGGCTTCGATGAACATTTCAGTTACATGAAGCTGAACAGAGCCTTGCAGTACCTGACCCAGCAGGGCTGTCTGTTTGTGGGAACCAACAGGGATACCAGGCTGCCCCTGGAGGGAGGCATGGCTGTACCAGGTAGGTACATACACTGGATACTTACATTACAGTGGCTTTGAGCAGATTAACACAGTGTTGCACACGCTGAGTTAGTGGGGCATTTACACACTACAGGCTCTCACATTCACCTCCATCATTAGTTGTTCAAAGGTCATCAAATACAAATGAACCATTTATTTTAAGGGAAATCTTTTCAGTTGATTGAGTTTTAGCTATGATGGAAGCTGGGCCCGACAGTTAAGGCTTTCTGTGAGACATTCATGCACTCTGAGAGACTCAGTTCTGCATAGACTTTCAACACAATCATACTGAAAATGCTTCAGGTGCCAAATACTTGTCAGATGCACAGCTTTCATTTTCTCATTGCAAAAATCCTGTAAATCTACTTCCTGGAAAGCCTTTCTCAAGGAAGCAGAGGCATTTTTAAATGGTGTTTTGCATAATACTAGTTATGGTGCCTGCATGTTGTGGCAGGTTACAAGCTCCTGATCTGCTCCAACAATCATCAAATAACAAAAATATCAAAGACTTGTACAAGACCCCTACAAATTTTGATTTCAAGCTTTTCAAGCTGAAGATGCAGTATGCTCCCAACCTAAGTCACCTAATATACAAAGATTTAAGAAATTTCTTCTGCTCAAGAACCCAGATTTTTTTCGATGTGGATTACGTTCCCCCACTAAGGCGAATGAAATAAAGTTGTCATGATCTGTAGGGTGATGAAGTAAAAGATCATCCCTCGTCTGCTCCTCCCAGGTACAGGCTGCCTGCTGCAGGCTGTCGAGACAGCGGCCCAGTGCCAGGCTCAGACGGTGGGCAAACCCAACTACTTCATGTTCGACTGCGTGGCCTCCCAGTTTGGCTTGGACCGCGACCGCTGCCTGATGGTGGGCGACCGCCTCGACACAGACATCATGCTGGGCTCCAACTGCGGCCTGAAGACCCTCCTCACCCTGACCGGGGTCAACACTGTTGAAGATGCCGCCGCCCATCAGAAAAGTGGCTGTGCGGAGAGGCAGGGAATGGTGCCAGATTATTACGTGGAAAGCATCGCAGATCTGCTCCCGGCTCTGCAAGGATGAGATTACGGTGTACCTACCTTAAAGCCTAACAGCTGTCTTCTAAAAGGGAATATTTACGTTAACGTTAACATAATTAAAGTCATCTCTCTTACACAGTCACAACCAAGCAGCTAGCTACGGTGTGACGGAAGAGACAAAGACTCTATTATTTAACTAAACTTAACATGAAATTTATGTTTTATTACTAATAATATAAGATCAATCTGTTCTAGTATCGTTTTAATGTAATTTAAGTGTTAAAGAGGCTTAAAGAGAGGAGTGTGTGTTCCTTTTTTTGGAAGGTGAGTGTACTTTAAAGTCTCTCATCGTGCCTGTGATGCAATCTCCTCTTAAGCAACTAAAAGTCAAACTCAAGGAGGGAAATGGACACTGAAAAATGTGTGTCAACAGTTTGGTAATACTTGTGTGTTCAGGTCCACAGCTGTTCAACGGTCTATAAATAATGGTCACACAATTGGGCTAAATGGCATTGAACTGGTCTGACTTGAGCTTTCTGTATTTTTTATGGACTTTCACACCTCAGCAGAAATGCTAACACTTGCGGTTACCCACATGGGATGGTGCAATGATACTGTTTTCCATGTCATTTGTAAAATGGGATGAACAGACTGGCATACATGTTTTTAAGTATTCCAATCTTCCTTTTACCATCTGTTTTTTGTCTGACTTGTCCTTGACTCCCAGAATCACTTAAAACAATGCTCCAGTTTGTAATAAAATGCACTGTCTTCACTAAATCAGTGTCTGTGGCTTTAAGTCCGAACCCAAAACTGCAAACTTCCCTCTAAGTCCCGTGCTTAAAGTCACCTTGGGCTGTCATCAGCTGGATGCTGCACTAGTCTGAACCAAGTATCACTTGTCACCTGATGAGAGAGGCTCTCCAAGCTGCGCCTGCCTCACCCCTTTGTCCATTGTCCGGGTGGAGGAGGGTGGCCAATTCCTCCCATGTAAGTGTGTGTTTGAAGGCAGTGGAAAGATGGGTGATGTTTGAGAGGTTGATTAAGTCCTATTAGTGAGAGAGGACATAAAAAAGGAGGAAATTGCAGGAAGACAGAAGTTAAAAATTGCATTTGGCGAGATGCAGAGTTCTGTGTCAAGCGGTTGACTGTTTGGGGAGGAAAATGATGAGGGAGGAGGAGGAGGAGGAGGAGGAGGGAGAGGGGAGGGGGTCTGCAGGGACAAAAAGGAAGCCTGGCCAGGTAAAACTCTGGCTCATTCAGTCAGCGCTGGTCATGACCACAGCTCCATGCCGATAGCTACGAGACGGACGCAGACCGAGTGAGGAGCTGTCAAGGGACGCAGGATGGTGAGGTGCTGGAAACGCTCAGACAACCCCGTGGAGGAAGCTCAGTGCACGGTGAGCGGATTTAAGAGCATTTTGCATACATGCAAATCCAGCCACTTTTGCAGGATTACAAGCCAGCAGCAGCTGTGCCATGAACCCGACCTCAAGCTACTGATTTAAGTACAAAGCTCAATCAAAGCTCACATAAATTAAGCTGGAGGCTTCTGTTTATGTTTTCATCCTGTTCTAAGATGTCAAGTGCTGGTTTAAAAAATCTGTCACTTGTTCTTGTGTGTGGATGTTTTCTTCAGGATGGGGGCTCTGCTGCATCCCCCCAGTCCCACTTCCCACACAAGGCATTCTGGGTCAGCCTGTCAGCCTCTCTGCTCCTGGTTATCATTGCCCTGGGCTTGACGGGGCACCTTGGGCTGTCACAGCATCAGTCTCAGGTACTTATGATAGCAACCAGGGCTAGTAAAGTTTTACCAAAATGAAAACCAGCAGTGAAAAAAGTTTTTGTTGCTGAAACTGAATTTTAAAAAATTTCCTTTGAAAGAAAAACTAAAACTAAATTAAGCTAAAACAATGTGGCCTGGTTAAACTGACAGTACACTTAAATTAGCAAACACATTCTGACACACTGACTTAAACTAAACTAGAATGAATCTAAACTAAAACTGAAAACTACTGACAACAATTACAACCTTGCCCTTATCCTATGAATACGAAACTAGGGTATTTTTCTGACTTTGTCTACATTAATCAGTCTGCTTTTGTCAGCCCTTACAGATTGTCCGAATCGCAGTCCCTTATCAGTCTGGACATCTCATCAACCAGTCAGCCGTTGTGGACCAGCAGAATGACCTGGTTACCTTTTCTGTGACCTCACAAGCAAACCAGACATCCACTGTGCTCTTTGATATCAAACATGTA
>JAPZDV010000014.1:14096838-14108756 GCA_029814665.1 Acanthurus lineatus | reverse complement strand
TTAAAAAATTACCCTTGAAAGAAAAACTAAAACTAAATTAAACTAAAACAATGTTGCCTGGTTAAACTGACAGTACACTTAAATTAGTAAACACATTGTGACACAGTAACTTAAACTAAACTAAAATGAATCTAAACTAAAACTGAAAACTATGAAAAACAACTACAACCTTGCCCTTAACCTATGAATACGAAACTAGGGTATTTTTCTGACCTTGTCTACGTTAATCAGTCTGCTTTTGTCAGCCCTTACAGATTGTCCGAATCGCAGTCCCTGATCAGTCTGGACATCTCATCAACCAGTCAGCCGTTGTGGACCAGCAGAATGACCTGGTGACCTTTTCTGTGACCTCACAAGCAAACCAGACGTCCACTGTGCTCTTTGATATCAAACATGTATGATGTTTAGGTGATATGCATCAAATTTGATGTTTAATGCTGATACATTTCACAAAGAGTCCCAAACAGAAAAAGAAAACACAATATCTGTAGATCATGATGGGAAATACATCTGAATGTTTTCTGCTCTGTTGCAGGGCTTGATATGTTACAAACCCATTGAGCAGGACAGCTGCTTCCTGCGAAAGATGGAGAAGTCAGACTACGAAAATGTGCACTCCTTCCTTGACAAGTCAACACACAAGGTAAGAGACAGCCACATTTCAACACGTGAGAACTGAGCCGTCATGTTATATAACCGGGTCTCCCTCGTTGCGTTCGGGATATATGAGACAACAAAGCTCAACATGTGAAACACACCAGAGGGCAAATGAAAGAAAAAGACAGTTGTGGTTGCCCTTTAAGCTCTGCCAGGTGTTTCTTAAGCCGCCCACGCTAATGTGCGAATTGGCATTTCTGACTGTGACTCATAGTTTTACCCCAAAAGCAAATGCACCGTCGAGCCAGGGCCTGCTGGGTTTCATAGGCTTTGCATGACTGCCGCTCTGCACAAAGACAGGGGTGAAGCCCACAGAGCCGTGAGGAGCAAGTATCCTGTCTCGCCTCCATGGCTGAATTCCTCAGCTCATGTGATCCCTCCAGGCCCCCTCGGCCTTGCCTGGGATCTTCTTACAGGAGGGCAGCGAGCCTGAGCCCTGGAGCGGGCACAATGGCCACTCTGTGTGAGGGCTCTTTGGCTTTTAAAGCTCCTCTGTTGGATTAAAATACAGCCTGGTGGTTTGGCTTTTGGACTGTGTGTGTTTGTGTATGTGTGTGTGTCTGCTTTGTGGTGAATACCTGGATCTCTAATATGGATTCTTAATTGTGACTGGACAGTTTGAGCAGGTGAAAGGCCATGATTGGGGTTTAAATAGAGATTGAAGATGTGATAAGGATCCCTGACGGTAAACTGAGATGGAGGTTTGCTTCTCCATCTTATCATCTTCTCTGCACAATAGCCCATTTCCGTGCATCAAGAGACGAGTCTGCGAGCGTTTTGGTGATCCCGTCTCGCGGTGTCACATATCTTATACACTTCCTCAGTATTCAAAGCCAGTTGTTGATTGTGGTCATTTAATCTATGATAGGAAGGACAGACCCCGTATGGATGTAGAGTAGCTGTGGTTTGTCCCTCTATTCTACTGCACAATGAGCTTCTTGGTTGGAAAACCGGTGATTACGTGACCCACTTGAGCATAATGGTACTTTAAGTGGTTCCCTATCAGTGCTAATCAGAAGTGTAAGTGGTGCAATTACACACAGCCTTTGTGGCAAATGCACAGCAGTGTTGACCTCATCAGAGAAGCTATCGGGCTAATAGTAGCTTGAGTTTCAGTCTTCTTCATATCCAAAGAATTTCATTCATTTTACTTTGTCACTGATGAGTTGAAGATGATTTCTCACACTTATTAGATGACACTACAGCTTTGGAGTCTCAGTCAAAAAGACTCTTCATCTGTTTTGGGTTTGTCCTTGGCAGAGTCAGTTCCAGCTGTCTGGGAACGAGACCCAGAGGCAGATGGAGTTCCTGGGAGTCCTGGCTGCTAGTCAGGTGGATGTGTCCACGCTAGAAGAGCCTTTTCGGGCCTTGTGTCAGGAGAGGTCTGTCCACTGGACCAGGAGGGCTGAGGGTGAGACAACAAGCCAGGCTTAACAGACATTACCATCAATTATCATGTAAATTGAATATGCTAGGACAGGGTTCGGGATAGAACTCTAACTCGGATCACCAGTGTCTCTGTTTTGATTGTCCTGATTGCAGAAATTGTCTGATGTGATAAGTAAAACAACCTCTGCATATAATAATTTTAATTAACCAATGATCAACTATTAATCAAAGTCAGAAAAGGCTGGGCTGCAAGTCATGATTATTTTAGTTATTAAATTATCTGTTGATTATTCCTTTAATTGTTTCATCCATGAAATGTTAGTCAGCAGTAAAAAAAAAACAAAAAAACAAAAAAACAGGTCTGATCTGATTTGTCTGATCAACCAAACAAAAAGACATTGATGTAACTGTCAATTATCACAAACGCAGCAAAACCCAACGTCTGACTCAACGTCATTTGGCATTTTTGCTCAAAAAATGACTGAAACGATTGTTTGATTACCAAAACAGATTCAAATTTATTTTCTCAACAACAAAACGGTATGTCAGCTAATTGTTTTAGCTTTACAAAACCATATGCTAACTTCCTTACAGACACCTTAGGGAGAAAATGATGAAACAGACATTATGGTGATCTACTGCATGTTATTGTTTTAACTGTATACTGTCATTTGGATAAAAGAGTAAATTGGCATACTCATATCAGGAGTATGCCACATTCACAGCACACGTCAGATGAGTCCAGGACCACACAGACACTGTATGAAGGCAGATTTTAAATTTAGTCAGCAGGCAGCTCATAAAGAACCAACATGTCAGGCTGAAACCCAACCTTCATCCATGACGTCCAATGACCTTTCCACTGATGCAGCAAGTGATAGGCTGAATTAACATCATACTATTACTCCCTTAACACTCTGCATGTGGAACTGAGGGCTAACTTTCCCCCATGCAGAAGCAGCTTCATTACAAAACTATAATAGAATAAAGACTATATAATGTAAATACTGAAAAAAATGAATCATGAGTATGTAAAAAGGATTTTGTGACCTATTGAATGTTAAATTATGTAAGTTTCACTGCCAGGACAGAATGTTTCAATCAAATGAAATATTTCATTATGAATGAGGAAGAACACAGTGTAAAATGTGGGTAATATTTGTAGAATTAGGAATAATAATCTAAATTTTCCAGCCTTCTACTATTCAACAGTATATGCTGCTTTGTCCGCAGTCTGGTCCTGTTCATTTTGTCGACATCTTTTTTGATGGACTTTGTCTTGTTTTCTGAGTTACTCTGGTCTCTGTGTTGTTTTCAGGCCCCGGCAAACAGAGGCTGGTCTACTTCTGCATCGACATCTGCTTTCCCAGCAACATCTGCGTGTCTGTGTGCTTCTACTACCTACCAGAGTGACTGTACGTTCTCTTCCTCCCCTCCCAGCCAAAGATCAGGGGAAAAAAAGGAGGAGATAACAGAACAAAAGCTAGCTTTGACTGTTTCTTCTGTGCCATACAGCAAACAGCAAACCAGTGAGGCAGCCAAACGCTCCCAGTCCATTTCCATCCTTCCGAGAGAGAAGAGATGGAGACAGGCTGTCGCGGTTATCGCCAAAGCCCCATCGTCACTCCCTTCATGTGTAATACCCTCTCTGGTGGCACACTTCAGAGATTACAGAAGAAAGATCCCCTTTTTTTGTACATCCTGTAACCCACTGCTGCAGTGTCATTATGTGTAACTGTTCCTGTTGCAATGAGGCTGTTTGGATCTGTCTAATAAAAGACTGTTGTGTATTTTTTGGACATTTCTTTCCTTATTAAACTGAAAAAAGGGGAGAAAAACCTGTGAGAACTTTAATGAATGTCTTTACTTTTTTGTATTTTCTCTTGACAGTTCTAAATCCACATGCACACATTAAGAATAGAACATCTCAACTTTGAATTAAGAGAATTAAATGAATAATACATTTAACATGTGGTCCTTTAGATTCAATAAATATGATACAGCATAAAAACAGACTTTGAAAGACATAACTTTGCTATAAAAAAGGGTACCTGGTGAATATGATGTGTTTTAATCAGAGTTTCACCAATTTCTTTACTGTTGGTATAGAAGTTTTCTTGTATGACTGCTTATATTTGCTGAAAAACTGGTGTGCTCTTGCTTATTAGCTTGTTTTTTACTTCATGAATTTGGAACTTGCTGCCGTGCTGAATATTTACAGGCACCAGGCGAAGAAGAGCATAGCTGATGTTCATCATAACCTTCAAACACAAGCCTCCACTTTCACAAGATGATCAGTCGTGGGAATATTTTCAATGATCCCCATTAAGGCCAACCCAAGAGTCCGTTGCTTTTCTGTTCCTGTTCCAACTTTGCACAGACTGTCTGCAGTCTCATGTCCCTTCATTTCTTTCCTCCTCCTCCTCTTCCTCAGCCCAGCACACTGTCATTAAAGGCCAGACACACCACAGCCTTCTGGTGGCCACTGTATTCCCTCTTGATCTCCCCAGTCTCCACGCACCACA
This sequence comes from Acanthurus lineatus, assembly GCA_029814665.1. NCBI lineage: Eukaryota > Metazoa > Chordata > Actinopteri > Acanthuriformes > Acanthuridae > Acanthurus > Acanthurus lineatus. The sequence continues at coordinate 14,104,185 of JAPZDV010000014.1, read as the reverse complement.
GGCGAGCCAGGTTGTCTGAGGAGGCTGATGGATGGAAACAAGAGTCAGAGCCTGAAATTAATCTCAAGATAAATTTAAACTAAGTTCATCACACAATTAGATACTTCCGTCTTAAAGGCTAAAATTCACTTAATCTGGGACCAAATATGATGTCAGAAAAAAAAACAAACATTATTCCAGGGAAAGTTTCACAATCTCTTAAAAACACTGCTCATTAAAGTATGTTTATCAATAGCTTGGAACTTTAAGGAAAGCAAATATATATTATATGTAAAGTAAATTTGCATTACTACAGTGTAAAGCATCTTTTTTGTGAATGTTATGTCTTGAAAAATTGTTTTCTTGGACTCAGCAATTACCAGCTCCAACAGCCTTCTCATTTTTTTTTTTTTCGATTGTTAAAATAAGATTTCTTAGTTCCACATGATTTATAACCTAACACTTAAAACTACTCTGACATGAATTTTTAGAGTACCAGCAGTAGACGTGAGTTTCAAGTAAATGGTGAAACAGCAAATGGACATGGTGCTACTGACACTGCCTTGTGTCGATAACCCATGGGCTATGTGTGCCCATATACTCACCAGTGACAATGTATTGGGAATCTCCAGAGAAAGCACAGTCCCACATCCAGCCTCTAGACGTCTCTCCAGGATTGTTGCTCTTGATGCTTAGCTCCGTCATCAGAGAGAAGTTGGACGTCCTCCATATCTTACAGGTCTGGTCAGCTGAGCAGGTGGCCAACAGACTGGAGGTAACAACAAATACAACAACTCTGTGTCATTTACAACAACATCAGAGCAGGAAGTTTACTTTCTTGCTAAGTAGTCCCTACAAGCCAAGAATTAAATGGAAGTTACATACTTTTATGACTGCAACATTTTGCATATTTAATGGGATTCAAGTGTTAAAAATCTATACTCAAGTGCTCTCTAGAAACAATAACATGATTTGTTATTTAAGAGTTAACAAGCAGACAAGAACTTAATGGAACTCACGTGGAATCTGGACTGAACTTGCAGCGCAGTGAGTAGCGTTTGTGTGCAGGGATCTTAGTCTTAGGAATGAGCTGAGTCACTTCATCTCCGATGCCGACAGCAAGGTTCCACACATAACAGTTTCCCTGTTAAAGTAGGACAACAAGACCAAAGAGGCTGCTTTAATGATTGCATATGATTTAACAATGTATTCATAAACAGAAAGCCTTTTCAGACTGATTTGGGGACGTACTGAGCTGTTGACTGCAGCCATGTAACTGGCATCCGGGTCGATGTGAACCGAGTTAACTGAGACCTCTGGCTCAGGAATAAGCTGTTCGTTTTGGTCAGTCTTCAGATCCCAGATATGAATCACTCCACTCTGGTCTCCAACAATCAGCTCCGCCTGGTAAGCAAGTAACACTGACTGTTTACAGACTTCTTTAGCCAGTAAGCAAATTTTTAAGTAACTTACATGTATCCTAGACAACTGAAAAAACAATATAATTGATAATTTACAGATTGGTTTGCATGGTCTCACCTGGTTGGGATGCAGGCAAACACAGTTGATCGGAGCGTTGACCTGGAATATCCTCTGACACTGCAGATTTCTTGACCTAAGAGGAGCAGAGGGATCAAGTTAGATTTGTTTAACACTGAAGTGAATGGGTTTTAGCACTGCAAACTTTCCTCACAGTACCTAAGGTCCCATATGCGAGCCATGCAGTCTTCTCCTCCTGTATACATCCAGCGTCCATCTTCATGGAAGCCCACAGACGTGATGTTTTTACTGACACCATCATAATTGATCACTGGATTGGGGTTGTTGGAGTTCAGGTCATACATGCGGATGTGCTGATAACCTAAAACACAATCAAAAGAGTGGAAATTGCTAAGAAATAAAGTGGTTATAAATTTTGTTTATGCAATCAAAGTTGTGTAAAAGCACTGAGTAGAAAGTTTGGAAATATTCTTAACCAACCTGCAGCTGCAATCATACTCCTGTCAGGTGTGACCTCAAGGGAATTTACTTGCTGGAAGCAAAGTTAAGGAAGTTGATTGTTTTGTTTGTCAGTATTTTGAAGCTCAGTTACAAACTGCAAATTTGATCAAGTCTCTGTTTTATACTAACAGGGACACAATGTGTGCTGATCCTGATATACAAATTTTGGGGCAACACTAAAGACAGTAAGGATACAGAGTCCTGGTGCTGGACTGTCCGGGTGCAGATCCCGCTGTGGGCCTGCCAGAAACGGACGGTGTGGTCGTATCCAGCCGTGGCCAGAATGACCGGGTCGCTCCCCACCGTCCCCTGGTTCACATTCATGCTTGACTGCTGGCTGTCACTGCTCGAGGTGAGGCATGTATTTACACTTCATAGAAATGTGGAAGAAAGCAAGCTTCTGCAATTTCTGACTGCTCTTAAATGAAAACATCAAACAGAAACATATTTTCTTTGTCAGACTGGGGAAATTAAAGATACAACTTACACAGCACAAGCTAATGTTAGCCACGCAGCCTAGCTATGCTCAAGGGCTATGCAATTCAGACCATAAGCCTACGTTTCTATGCGACAGATACTGAGTGTAACTGTCTGACATTATTCATGATCATTTCGAACAGTGAAGAGATTAAATTTAACAAGTTTTGATTACCTTCAGTTGTTCTCGGGGGTGACAAACAGTACGTCTCCGTAATGTGTCCCTTAGCAACGTACGGCAATAAAGTAAAGTTCCTATCTGATAACCTGCGATATGTCTCCATCTACTGGCAGATTTTATTAGTACAAGTGGGCTCTGCGTAACTGAGGGTTCAAAATGATCAAATACTCTGTTACAGTCAACTTTTTCGCATTTAATTAAGCACTAAGGTATTTGCTTGAACCATCCATTAGCATGTAATGGAAAAAACTAGCATGAAATGTAGATGGAACAAGCAGCTTTTGCTTTTCTCATATTTTAGATAAGATTGGGTAAACTTACTGGTAAGTAATTTAATTTAGATGTTTTTAAAATTTCTTTACTAAATGCAGTTTATCAATACTGATGTAGCACCAAGAAAGTTTGTACACTGATATGGATATTAATAAAAAAGTTGCAAAGTACAATAATTTAGTCAAAACATACTTAAGTAAATGTAACAACAGTAACTTCTTCCACATGTAACTGTTCTATAAGTTTGTTTATTTAACAGTCTTCAGAAAGCCGTCAACCCAACAGAACGTCCTTTAATATAAATATTTAAATAAATAAGTTGAATAGATAGATAAATAAATAAATAATGTAGAACATGTATCAAATCACAAAACACAAGTAAGGTTCACATGTGTATATGACTATTGACCTTATTAATCAGAACAGTTCAACACAGCAGCTAAAACAGCTAACTGCAACAAGTGCGCTTTGCTGCTCAATGTGCTGTAATCACAGTCGCTGCAGCAGGGCAGACATGTGCTGTTTCACCTCTCCTGGATCAGCCAGTGAGCAGTCCAGGACCACCCCCCTGATCCCTGTCCTCATCTTAGTGGAGGGGAGTATCTACAACACATTAGAACAATCTTTAAACAAATGATTTACTTTTAAAGCTGATCTACAAAGCACAGAATGAAAAAACCTGCTGTACCTTCACATATATTTTGCATCTCTCCAAAAGAAACTTCCACTTCATTGCAGTCCGCTGGTCATCAGTTAGCCTGATAAACTCCTCTGTCTGCCACAAATGAAAAGAAAAAGCAAAGATGCTAAACCACAGTTTTTTTGAACTGTTGTTACAAAATATAAAATCGGACAGGACTTTCCGGAACCATGCAGAAATTAGCACTCTCTAGCACAGCTTAGTTGGAAACGCAAACATGATTTATCAGTGAAATATTGTTTGTAATAGTTTGAACGGGTACAAGCATTAATCTCTCATTAATTGCAACACTTAAACTATGTGAGATATTTAGGCTGAATCTTTCTTCTGTGAAGTGTTACTGACCGTGCAGCCAAGTGTCTTTTCTGCCACTGGGCTCCTGAGGGTGCAGCCATGCAGGGTGCCGGTGTGATCAGTTAAGTCCACCAGCAGATCAAAACCTGTGGTGGCTACAAAAGGCTGATCCCTCCCTAGACACAACTCATTGCTGCAACTCTGCAGATCCTCAGTCACTTGAACTTTACACCTCAAGCTGAGAAAGGAGAGAAAGGCCTGATCATGGAATTACTCATTAATTCCATACTCATTAAACAACTTAGTATATATATTTTGTACAGAGGCAAGGAAAAATATAAGAGGTATTTTGATAATACATCCAATTTATACATTTGTTTGAACTCACCAGCGTGTCCTGATGACTTTTGAAACAGAAGAGTCGAGGTCGAGCCTGGAGATGAAGCTGTATGTGATGCCAAAGAAAGCCTCAGGATTGTCCATGGCTTTGTCCTTCAGCTGGCTCACTGTGTACACATCAGTGATAGACCCCACTACAGAGACAACAGCAGTGCCACATGTTTATGTCTGCAGACTCTGTCTTTGGAGAACAGGCAACAACTCTAGCAACCCCGACTTTATCTTTAATACCTGTTAGATTAATGTGCTGCATCAACACAAAGTAAGTGACAGAGCAGTGATGTAAATATGCCTTCTTTATTGTTGACATGTCCCATGAAAAGACCTAAATGAACATTGTGTTAGTGTTCATCAATACTTACCAGCTTCCAAATGTTGGACGGCTAATGGAACAAAAGACTTTCAGCCCCAACCCCTTTTTGGTCCAACTGAGAAAGGTTAGTAATGTTCCAAGCTAGCAAGGGCCAATAGTTTTAAGAGATGCTACCATAACAGGAGAACAAAGTGAGTCTGGTGATTGTCAGCCACAGTTTTTCGCCCCATTGAGCATTTACAGCACAATAATGGTAACAGCTCAAAGAGAGACACAGCTATGTCAGGCTACACAGACAGCACTTCTAAACAGGATCAACTTGTTATTGGTTTTGGTGATTTAATTGGATTTGTTGATAGTATGAAAAACAAAGAACATTACAAGACTTTTAAACCACAAAAACAGATTTACAGCCATATCGCAAAAACAACTTGATCCTTACAGAAATGCAAATTTCTCTTATCATTGAGTGCAATCACAGCACAAAGAGAATTGTCTATGATTTAGCCTTACAGACCGAGAGTTGAGGTCTAAGATACACAGAACAATTTACATTAAGATACTAGCAGTATCAAGAGAGAAGAAGTGTGTTCTTCACTGTGACCTACCAGGCACATCTTCTGGCCTCTCCTCTTGATCCAGAGAACCAGACTCAGATACCTCTTTAGCGTAGCTGAACAGCAGGCTGGCTTCTCTGGTGTCTGAGAACAAATGATTGACTGCAGTAGCAGATTGACAACATTCGACTTCACAGCAGGATGATTATGTTTGTTTTCTTACACTGTTAACCACGGCTAGTTGGTCTGTTTCTTAGAACAGCATTTAATTTCATCTTTATCAGTTGCACAAGAGGTATTTTTGTCATGCGTATCCGTCAGTGCTGTGAAATCTTACCAGGATTGACAGTGATAATGGTTTTCGAGTTAACGGTTGCTGTCATGCCGTTGCGAAAGCTGTCAAAGCTAATCTTTGCATCAGCTATGAAGAGAACTTTGAATGAAGCATAAAAGTTAAAACAACAGTAAGTTATCTCAAACATAAACATAGTTACATCTCAGATATCCACTTCCATGTTTCTCTTCAGTACAGAATGGTAATGGGATGTGACAGGCAGGAATAACATTTAAATAAAGATTCATTTTGTGGCTGAGAGGGAACAGCAGCTGTTAACCTACCCGTCTCCTTGGGTATCAAAGTTTGCATGAGCTGAATGGCTTCTCTGTCCCAGCTGTGAGTGAAGCAGAGGTCATGGAGTTACTCAGGGGTGAGCACAGTGAAAATCAAACACACATGCAGGTTAATCTAAAGCTTCGTGTCACCAGAGTAAATTTGTGGTAACCTGAAGAGACACGCTTTACAGGATCCGAGGGGCCAATGAGAAGGAATATGGCACAAAAGCAACAGCAGTGATAAATCTTCGTTCATTTTCTAAGTTAATAAGCAAGCATGACGCACCAGACAAGGGGGAAGGAAGAGACAGAGTCATCAAAGAGCTTCACTTCTAGCCTCTGCCCTCTGCGTCCGTCTGAAGTGGTGAACTGCTTCAGCACTCCAATCTGCAAAATGTAAACAGAATTATCTTAAGTTCCCATCACAGTATCTTCACTGACTGACACAAATGTGCAGGATCTGGCCTCTCTCTGAACTCTGCATGTATTTGGAGCCATTATAATAAGTTGGTATTTTCCAGGGAAACAACAAGCATAGCACAATGTAACCACACAGATTATGTCTGACACAGTGAAGTCTGTTAGGCAATTTTTAAGATATGGATTAAGTAAATTTAGGAAATTGTGATATGCCTGAATTTTTAACCTCAGAATTATTTGCTCAGCATCAGCACTCGTCAAAAACATTCCACTTCATGCTTATCAGGCCTCAACCAAAGATTCCATGGTTTTTTCCATGACCAACTTTCATAGTGTTACATTAAAACAAATGTAACAGCCTTTCACACGATGTCAGTGTAAGTTTAAAACTCAGGAAACTTAAAAAAACTATTTTCCACTGTAAATAAGATTTCTGTGGTTAAAGAAAAGATTGAAAAACATCATCTAATGTCACCAGTGTGTGAAGAAATTAAAAAGTACCTTTTGATTTCTCTTTGAGTTTATGATTATTCCTCAAGTTTCTTGTTTTAAAAACACCTCTCAATGATCAGTGAGATCACAAAATTTGAAACTGTAATTATATTATAAATTTGCAAAAAGGGGTATTAATAATTAGAGGTATACAAAACAAGCTGATGAGCTCTGTTTCTGATGCTGTTAAATGAAACATTAATCCTTAACACTTCCTTGTTGCTATCTGGAAAGAAGTTTGATTAGTAGATGGATGCCACTTTCATGTCCAGAGCATTCTCGTAACACAGTCTGCCTACAGGTGCTGCTAAAGTTCAGAAATTAACATGATATATCTTATTTTGCTAACAAAATGTTGTTTTTACACTGGTACATACAAACAAGTTGCAATACCTAATGAGTGAGCTTTGAAGGTGTAAGTACTTGGATTTTATCAGCCTTTTTTAGATACAGGCTAATTGTTTATTGCTATTCTCAGTTTGTATGCTCCGCCAAACTCCTGGTTAAATTAAATTTACACAAGAGAGAGAAAAAAGAGCCACACAGATCTTCTATTTTCATTCTAGACAATAAAACGAGCATGTTCCCCAAACTGTTGAATTTTAAGGGTTAGGTTACACAAAACATAATAAGTGTAAAAAAATAACTC
>JAPZDV010000014.1:14078809-14096353 GCA_029814665.1 Acanthurus lineatus | reverse complement strand
ACCAAAGATTCCATGGTTTTTTCCATGACCAACTTTCATAGTGTTACATTAAAACAAATGTAACAGCCTTTCACACGGTGTCAATGTAAGTTTAAAACTCAGGATACTTAAAAAACCTATTTTCCACTGTAAATAAGATTTCTGTGGATAAATAAAAGCTTGAAAACCACCATCTAATGTCACTAGTGTGTGAAGAAATTAGAAAGTACCTTATGATTTCTCTTTAAGTTTATGATTATTCCTCAGGTTTCTTGTTTGAAAAACACCTCTCAATGATCAGTGAGATCACAAAATTTGAAACTGAAATTATAAATTTGCTAAAAAGGGGTATTAATAATTAGAGGTATACAAAACAAGCTGATGAGCTCTCGTGCTGTTAAATGAAACATTAATCCTTAACATTTCCTTGTTGCTTTCTGGAAAAGAGTTTGATTAGAAGATGGATGCCACTTTCATGTCCAGAGCATTCTGGTAACACAGTCTGCCTACCGGTGCTGCTAAAGTTCAGAAATTAACATGATATATCTTATCTTGCTTACAAAATGTTGTTTTTACACTGGTACATACAAACAAGTTGCAATATCGAATGAGTGAGCTTTGAAGGTGTCAGTACTTGGATTTTATCAGCCTTTTTTTTAGATACAGGCTAATTGTTTATTCCTATTCTCAGTTTGTATGCTCCGCCAAACTCCTGGTTAAATTACTTTTACACAAGAGAGAGAAAAAAGAGCCACACAGATCTTCTATTTTCATTCTAGACAATAAAACGAGTATGTTCCCCAAACTGTTGAATTTTAAGGGTTAGGCTACACAAAACATGATAAGTGTAAAAAATAACTCTTAAAAAAACTAACACTGATACATAAAAGTGTGCTTGCATTTAAAGATGAACCTCTACTTTAATACTTTTTCATACAGAAAGACTGAAGCCCAAATGCGTCCTACCGACTTCACTGCAGCCAGCACATTTATCATGATGCCACCCAGCCTCTGCCCGTTGGCCACAATGTCTCCCAAAGAGTAGAAATCTCTGGAGTCCTTCACAGGTAGGTGGATCAGTGGCAGCAGCCTGTCCATGGTGTCAGTGTCAGCACACAGACTAACTTGGGAATGAGCCTCTGTCACCATCAGCCTGTAGAGGCTGACACAGCAGATGGAGGCCTTGACACCATTACCACATATTACATCATATTTTACACCACATTAAATTGTGTAAAGCTAATTACCCCTCAGCAATCTAAAAGAACCGCAGGGTGGGGGTGACTCTCAGTCTCTTCAGCATCTGTATTGAAAGTATTAATTACCTTGGTGTTGTGGGACAGAATCTTTCCTCTTTCTCTGGGTCCTTGGTGGCAACTAGAGGATTTTCGATAATGACTAGAAAACATTAGAAATGGTTTAGAGCAACTGAGTTTATGTTTCTATTCTCAGATTTTTAGGAGCTGTTGAAACTTTGAGAGTAACTTCCTCACCACAGTCTCCAATGCTCAAGTTGCTGGAGAGCCCATTGATGTATCCATCATTTCCCCACGCTGTCACATTAATAAAGAAGTCAGGTGAGTCCCTGATTGTGAAGCCAAAAGTGAATCTGTCTGTACCAATATCTGAAATTCGAAAGTATAGGTTCAGTTAGTGTTACAGATTAATAAAAAGAAGAGGAGAGAAAACCTTGAAGAAAGGATTCATCTGTTTTCCAGAAGAGGGGGCTGGTGTACAAGACACTGTGGTGCAGTGATGTTAAAGAAATCTGATTTGTCACTAATATAAAAAAAATACTAACTTTTTCTATCAGGAAAGCTTTTGACATCAGTTTTCCCAACAATGACGCCTGCCACTCTCTGAAAAAAAAACGTTAAAGTACATGGGCAATTAAAGAGTGCAGATTTGAACACTTTCACAGGTCAACAAAGCCTACAAAATGATGGAAGGAAATTTCCAGGCTATTAGACACTGATTTGATGTAAGGGCTGCTGTAAGAATAAAACGAAATTTAACTGCTCTCTAAGTAGGTGACACACACACAAACCCTAAACTCATAGTGCTTAATTCTAGCTCAGATTAAAGGGGACTATAGTCAATATTTGCACACAAAACCGACATTAAAAAAGTCACTTTAGTTGATGCCAATATTAAGTATTACACACCCACCCATCCAAAGGTATTTCTCCTTCTCTTGCCAGGTAAATTGCTAAAAGTCATCTAAACTCACCGGATGCGAGAAGTTAGGATGCAGCTCAGAGATGGCAATGTAGGTATTAGCAGCCATTTTGATTATTTATTAGTTGATGTCCCTACAGTCCAGTTTTAATTACATGTACAGATCCTGTAAATGTTAAACAAATTAAATAAAAGAGTTAACAGTTCGTGTTATTCAAATCTGTATAAAAATATTATTGCATCTCCATTTTGTACAAGACTGGCTTGAAAATTTTTAAGTTACAAACAGTAACTCGATTAAGTAGTTAGCTAACGTTAGCTAAAAGCAAAACAAGGCTATTGTGAGCTATTGTGAGTAAATTGTCACAAATGTAAACGCCAACAACTGACACCATGAAGTGACTATGGTGGAATTTTATCAGGTTTATTTTACGCACAAAGTTATTAATATAGCTTACTCTCAGTTGTACCTATAATTTTTTTTTAAAATCAGTCCTGTTTTTACCTGAGTCTTTATTTCGTTTTGCATTTTATTTAAATATCCGCGGCTAAACTGTCTCACGCGACAGAACCTACAGAGCGGCGATGCCTTCATGACTATCGGAAATATCATGAATTTAAACAATGTTTATCTGTTAATTTATAAATATATTTTTGTGGTATTTTCACTGTACACTGTTCGAAGTTTATATATTATATAATAGTAGTCGGAACAAATTTAATGAAAATGACTCAACAAACAACTGTGGTTTAACCTAAATTTCAATTTAAAAAACTTTTTCACATATTCTTATCTTTATCCAGATACTAACTATAATAGTTCCACAGTTTCCTATCTTCTTTTAATCAAACGGATATTAAATGAAAAAAGTTTCTTGTTTATCTTTAATTTCGTCTCCTCATAAATTTTTTTTAAAGAATTTTAACACCATTGACACTATTATACAATGTGATCCTACTGTAATGCAACATCGACCTCATTAAACCATCGTTTGTTTAGATAATTTAGATGAGTTGCTATGTACAACTTTGTTCAGTAATATCTTTACACAAGGCTGAAAAAAAAATCAAATCCTCTAATGTTTTGATAGAGTTTACTTGATGTTTCCTAGGATGAAATCTACAATTTCAAAACACATTTAGCACAGTAAACATCTGTACATCTGAGTAAACATGCCAAATATGAGACTGAACAATACAACTGCTATCACTGATGTACCTGTTGACTAGAAGCTGTCAATTCTACATGCATTTACCTTGCAGAGACACACACATATGCACATATTTACACACTGTGTGAGTCACTTTGTTTTGGAAGTCTCTATCGTGAAAAGCATCCCTGCACCTCAGGCTTTAATAGTACCTTGATAATCCAACCCAGTAATCATTCACAGCATGGGATTTGTTCTCAGACAGCTTCAGTGAGATGAATTTGACAGTTTCCTGGTTTGTTTTGATAGCCAAAGCTCTATTTGACATGTGATACTGTCTTATACACCGAGGCAGGGATCAAAAGGTGTAACAGTAAACCCTTGTTTAGCTTCACACGGTCTTGTTCCTCTTCCATGATGACTAATCCTTGCGTTGGGGCGTTTGGATCAGATATCTCATCCCTGTGACTAATGTGGATTTTCAGGCAGTAATATGTCTGTAGACGCGATTCCACGGTCAATGTGTTCCCAATCACTGATAAAAACAGTGCAGTAGCTGCCATAAAGGCATTCATAACAAAAAAGCACAAAGTCAACATAGTGGGATTAGTCCCCATCAGACAGTCTGGTGTGTAATGTTAAATCAATGTATTGATTGACTTTGTATAATATTGCATAATGTTAAACTAGACTGATTAAATACATTTACCTTCACAGAAGAATCGATTGGTTGTTTGAACCAGTGCTTGGCTATTCAAATGAAAAACAAATTTCAAATTCTAATTTCATTAGGTTTTTCTGAGTACAGTTTGTGAGTCCATTAATCACAGCAGCAATGTAAAGCATCATCAGATAAATCAAGTGAAACTTAACTTTTGGTTTAGTGATTCATCCATGGAGAATTCACGACCTCTGTTAATCTGTCATCAGTCATACTTTGATCCAATATTCAGCTGTTTTCTCTTGAAGTGATTTGAATAAACCACTTGAATGTCTTTATGATAAGCAGTCAGAAGGTCTTGCTTGTCACCTCTGATGACATGACTTTAATCAGAGCCGAACAGGAAGTACCTGCATGGTGTTGAATCTGCAGGGCCTGCGCACACAGTCACTGTGGAAATGTGCTTTGATTGGGTGGCCTCTGTGCTGCAGGTCGGATCCCTGGAGGGCCTGCAGCCGTCTGACCGCTCCACAGCTATTAATCCATCATCTCACTGTGTGTGTGTGTGTGTGAGTGTGTGAGTGTGTGAGTGTGTGTGTGTGTGTGTGTGTGTGTGTGTATGTGTGCATGCCAGTGCATATAGTGGGGTTAGATGTGATGCACATACACCTACCATGTTCATTGTCACACAGCACGATAAACACAAGGCTGTTCAAAGTGCAGAAAATGAGGCAAAATAAACAGCAATCAGAAGTAAGATTTTGTGTGGCTGTAATGTTTAAAATACTAGTAGGCTTTTAAGTGTACAGTAACACACCTTCAGGCTTATATTTGGTAGAGTTCCTCAGCACTTGATTAAACTGAAATATGCAAGTTATCGTCCTGACTAAACTAAGCCGATGGTTCCTTTCCTTGCTGTTCTTTAGTCGGAATTCACTGTTATGACATTGAAGTGAACATATAATACAATAAATATAATACATATAATACATACAATACAATACGATAATGTGAATATGAATAAAGTGAACATATTTGTTGTTTCTTTTGCTTTGGGCAGCTTGTAATAATGAGATGAGTTTTGGATTCTGTACATATATGCAAATTGAGTTCATTGTTTTTATAAGGTGACTAAATGTGTCACCTCATAAAAACTGTTCCAGTCCACATCCTGCCATTTTTGGCAAGGTCTCTCTTATGAAAAAAAAATAATCCACCCCCAAAAAAATCAAAAAAGACCTCTTGGGTATAAATAAAGGTTAAATAGAAAAGAAAGGTATTATTTACTTCATAAAAGTAGGTGACATAAACAAAACTTTTAGTACATTGTGAGAATCTGATTCTATAGAGTTTCAGACCAAAGGCACTCAAGCCAAAATGTAAACCTACATAAAATGTTCATTTTTGTAGCTGCCAAGACAAACTGACCCACAATCACCCCTTCACAATAAAGCATTCCTCCGTTTTTCTGGTTATTACATCCTAGTGGTGAAGAATAACAAAGTACTTTTTGAGAGTAATGTAATAAACTACTTTGCAAAACAAGAAAATACAAAATATAATCCAATGATATACAGTTTACTGACCCACCCAATAAATGAGCTTTACCTTAACCAGCTACAACATTGATATGCTGCTCAGCTGTTAACACAGCATTAATAAAAACTCTATCCAATAATCCAATAATTAATATTGAATTATCTTACCCAGAAAACAAAACATCTGTATTGACCGCCACTGCTTTAACTTGAGACCTTCAGCATGCTTTGCTGATTATACACTCTTGTACTTGAGTGACTTTTTTTCAATGCTACTGTCCACTGGACCTCCACAGTGGCACCAGACAGGACATTTGTGGTTCAGCTGCACACCCTGTGTAAAACATGAGACGGGAGGATGAAGTACAGACACCAGCGACTGCTCAGAGGCATGGCAACTCAGAGACAACACAGAGCCAAGCCCAAGTCCTTTCAGAGCTGCACGGATTGAAAGGATGTGACAGCCACAGATTTCCTCCAAAGTTTTTCTCTGTGCTCTGTCTTTGTCTAAAAACAGAGCTGCACAGACCTACGGTTTGATCTAACTGGCCGTTTGTAATCAGGAAGTCTAAGAACTGTGTTTACTATATCCATATGTTATGTACCAAAAAAAACCTACACACTCTGGTTTTAAAGTATTGTAATTTGCTGTGCAGGAAGTGGGCAGACAAGCTGGAGTGTTTAGGTTGGTGAGCCAGCGGGTCTTAGCTCACACGCATGTACACAAACACACAGACGATAGTAGGCTGATTGTTACGAATGAAATTAGTTGTGTCAGTGCACCGACTCCTGAAAGAGATATTCTGTTAGGATCTAATGGAACCAATCATCATTATTTTATTGAATCTGATCATTAAAACATATTGGTCCGGTGAGCAATATATTGGCATGGCCCGGACTACGACATCCAAGTATAGCTTTTGCAGTTGTTGGCAGCAGCCTGTGCAGTCTTTATTGGCCTCCAGAAGTGGAAGACGTCCAAACTACAAGTATGTGTACACTGTAATTTCCCTGCCACCTGTGCGACTAACTATACTGTAGCTGCTGCACCATTGGGCCAGCTCACAGCCATCGAAACCAGCTGGACTCTGTTAGAACAATGCACTCTCCTCATCCTCACATCCAGTGCATGCGTGTGTGTGTGTTTGTGGGGGGGGGTTATATGAATGTGGAGGAAACCTTAAATGATGTTAATAACATGCTGTTGAAAAGCAGCACAAAGAAATCAGTGGCATGCATGATGTCAGATCCCACCATTATGCCACTGCACTGAGGTAATGGGAGGAACATTGTGGCATTGGTCATGCTATGAGTCCTCTTGTTTTGCAGGTCCAACCTATGAGACTAAAGTTAGACAGGAAACATTTCATTACACGACATAAAAATTGAAACCACATGAGGGGGGAAACTTTAAGTGACACTTCGGTCACAAGACATGACTGGAATGAGACAGAAACTCTTTTTCTGATGTGGTTTGCTTTCAATGAAAATTTCCATGCTGTTATTAAAGGTATAAAATGAATGCCGCTTTGATGGCAGTTGTGGTTTGGGTGCTTTCATGTCACCGTCTAACAGGTATACCCACCTACACACCCAGCTCTGGCATGTTTTCTGTCTTCCTGTTGTTTGACTGGCTCAATTATGGCCTAAATCCAAAACTATTAAATCTTAAAACAGACATTATGTAGTTTTGTTTGCATACTAACTACTACAACAATATGCTATGATAAAAAGTATGCAGCATATGCTGTATTGGGTAAGTTTGCAATATGGATTTGGAACACAAAATTAAAAGTCAAGTGTCCAAAGTAATGAAAACATAAGGATCTGTCGCCATTTGTATTATAAAAATTGTAAATGATGATTTTCTTCTAGTCCACTGTGGAAACCATGTTGTAGGTGTGAAATTTCAAGCACTGCCCCCTTAAGTTTGCCATGTTCATGTTTATATACGGGTTTCAAGTTAACTATGGTTTGCAGATTAGCACTAAATATAAAGCGCAGCTGAAGCTAACTGGATTGTGAATAGTTTTGCGGGTATTTGCCAGTAAACCAAAGTATTAAAAAACCACATTTTAACCCAACCATGGCGCTGAAGAAAATGGATTATCAAAGTTGTTATAGTTCATCCAGTGGACAACATGAATGAATGTCTGTGCCAAGCTAATGACAGACCGTCCAATAGTTCTTGAGATTTTTAAATGTTAGCAGGGCAAAAACTGGTGGATCGTCAATAAAAAAAAAACATTTAAAAATAAAAAAGCATGTTTTTTTTCCCAACATAAGTAACATTTTGTACATACACTCACATATCCCTTCATCCCCCGTTGCAGTTTTATAGGCTGTAGCATTACTTTCTGACCTAAATTTGAAACATAAGAGATGCTTTGTATAGATATTTTAATGGGAAGTACTAAAGGGGTATTTTTATACTCATCCTTAAACTGATTTCTCATGTGCAGGGCTAAGTGAGTATGGAGGCTGTATTTTTTGTGTTGTTGTGTTTTCATCTTGTCATCTACATTTACATGTAGTATGAAGTCACAAAGCATCACTTGATTCGAACTCTTTATGCCCTCAGACAAAAAAAAAATCCTGCCTGATATACTGCCACTGTCAATTTAATGTTACCCAGAGAAATTTTCGTCCATTCATCATTTATGCTGTTGAAGGGCGCACAGCTGTATATCAGACACATCAAAGCCTGTCCTGCTGTCCCAGTCTGTCACAAACGTCTTCACAACATCCTCTGTTTAGGTATTTCCCCTCTGACAAGCCCTGACAGAAATATCATGCTCCAGATTTGACCTTAACAGTCTTTAAAAAAAAAACCCTCTGCAGTTTTTTTCCTCCTCGAATGAGGGGTGAGACACATTTTTTCAATTATTACTGAGTGATATATGAAACAGAAGCTTTCATTTTCTTTTGCCGCATGTGTTCCGCCGAACAATGAAATCATTATATTCTGGAGCATCGCCTCTAAAATTGGTAGAAAGCAGGACACAGTTTCACGCTATGATGGTATTTATGAGCTGATTGTTAAATGATTTCAGCGTTGCTTTGTTTAGGTGATGATTTTATAGCACGAGGGACTGATGTTATGTGTAAAGCATCATCTGTCGGGACCTTTACAGACGCAGACAAACTGCTTTTACTGTTGTTTATAATGGAATATTATATTTGGAGAGTTTCGTCGAAGGGTGAAATATGCAATGTTTGAATAACAGTGACATCAAGTCTAGTAAAATACTACCGTTTGGAATATAAAAGTCATTATGGTGTATTATTGGAAACAATAATGTACGACTGTACGATGTAAGTGTTATTGTAAGGGCATGAATCACTTGAATTTTTCTTCACATGTGGAAAGAACACACTGGATTTTTTGTCTTCTAATTTACTGGTGCCATGGTTAGAAATACACAGTATTTTTCTTCTTATTCACTGTTTATGTTCACTGTGTGGTTATAAGTTGTTTCTCTGTTTTCTCCTCCTTTATTTTTCCCTTGACTTATCATAGTTATGACCTGTTTACCGAGGGATTCAATATGCAGAGTAACAGAGACACTGATATCCCGGTGTTTCAAGATCTCAAGGTTATTCTGCCCATTAAAGTGTAACTTAAACCCTGAATTCTGCTTGCTTTCTCCCTGCCAGCATGTTCAAAAAATGCAGAAGATGAGTGCACAGGATAAACACTGCAGGGGGGCATGGCCTTGAGGCTAAGAAGTGCGTGATGCTGCAGGTAAGAAGACTCCTGTGAGATGTGTTTCATTATTGTATAAACATTTTATTTAGGTTACAGCTAAAAAAGAAAAAAAAACAAAACAAAACACAGACTGAAGTGTGCAGCACCTTTTTAACAAAAGCTTTCTGTGCTTCACATCTTGTCTGCTGCTCATATTAGGGGGAGAGTCATTATGTTTCTCTGTTGCTCATGCTAATGCATCATATCGGACAGAAAGCCCATTACCCTACTGAAAACACCAGAGCATGTATTTATATTTTGTTTAGATATCCATTTGGTCTCCTGCGACCCATCAAAAGGTTACCAGACATAAGACTTGTGCACTGAAACAGAATTGTTGAAAATATTAAAGACATAATTGGACATTTTGGGAAATAGGCTTCTTAGCTTTCTTGCCAAGATTCAGATTAGAAGATCAATATCTTTCCCATTTTTATCCATTAAATATGAAGCCACAGCTTGTAGTCATTTAGGTAACTTTTCATAAACTCTCAGCAGAACCACAACTTGGCATTTTACAGTTTGGTGTCTGTGTGCATTGAACAAACTAGATATTGTATTTTAATAAGCCTAGGTGATATGTAGATGTGTTGATGGGATATTTTTTTAAATTTTAAAACAGAAAAAGCCCAGTTTCCCCCGTTTCCATTTTTTTGTGCTAAGCAAGGCTAATACAAAATAAAGTACATTTTATTTTATTTTTATTGAACACACTTGTCCCTCTAATTATTGCACACAAAACTCTATAAAAACTCAACTTGTCTTTTTTACACTTCAGTATTTGTTCTAATCAGTGTGCTGGTATGCAGATGTTTTCAGGTTAGTTTTTCTCCTTTTTTTACAGCCTTTTGCTAAGCTAACCTGCTGTTTAGCGTACACACAATGGTATCTATTGTCTTATATAAATCTCAGTAAAAAAGAAAATAAATGTATTTCCAAAACTGTCAGCACTAATTCAAATTAAAACAGAGTTAGGGCCAAAGTAAAGCAAAAAATACAGTAAAGTCATTATAAAAGCTTTACTATTTCTGACTTCAAGATTGTTAAAGCAGTGCTCACGCTTCTCCCCCAAAGAGCAGAAAAAGAGATATTCACTGTTTTGACAGAGTAAATGTTTTTATCCAATTTTGTAGAAGCAAGTCACCTGAAAGACAGTGCAGTTGTGAAGTAAGCTACTTTTGCTACTGTGGAAGTATAAATTGTGTTTAATATGACTGTTAGACTGATGCAGGAGAAATGCATCAAAGGCAGACTTCCACTGTGCCACTGCTGAAATAGCAGAGCTGCACCGATGCATTAGATGCCTGTAAGAGCAAACCATGCTGCTTTGAACTCACATCCCATTGGATGTCTCTCCAGGCCTTCTTCAAGCCGAACTCTGCCATTAGAGGGAAAAGGCTCCATCTCATCTGTCTCTCCCAGTCTTCTCTCCTTGGGATGGTACTAACATCACATATGGAAGACATCATGCTGTTACAGAGCTGCTCTCCTCACCAAGCACTAATAACAGTGTGGCTATGGATTTAATAAAAAGGAATGGAACGAATTATGGCCCCATCCCAGCCAGAGACATCATGTACTGCAACGCATTAGCGTGGCCTCAGCAGCCAGTCCAGACCAGCAGAGACTGGGCGGGATGACAGAGCGAGAGGGGGAGGATGTGACTGGGAAGGACCAAGCGTCCTAGCAATAACCAGTCTGGCTATTATGGTTCAATGCTGTGGTGGAGAGGGGAACACACAGAGAGATGTATGGAGAGAGTAAGCCTGTGGGCAGCTCAAAGACAAGCTCTGCCCGGGGTAATTGGATGTCAAAAGCATTTTAACAAAAGGGTGTTGAGCTGAGCTGTGATTTAAAGGAAATAAGAGTACGGCCTGATCAGCTAAATAAGTAAATCATTTGGAATGCAGGAGGTCTCTGATTTAACAAAAAAGAAGTCTCTGAAAATAAGGGGAAAACAGGGAGATGTAAAGCTGCAGGAATGTAAAACTGGAGACAAAAGAGATTAAACTAAAGGCGAGTGATTCACGTGTTTGATGATTGATTGATGAAGTTAGTGACTTTAAATAATATTAAAAAGAAATAAGGAAAACAGACTCTACTTGATTATTTAGATAAAATCCTTTGCTTTTTTAACCTTTGGGGTAGAGGTTTGCAAGAAAAGTCAAAGGGGTCACAAGATGAGGATGAGAGAGATTGAAAAACAATGTTGAGACAAAAAAAGAAATGTCTTCAGACATTTCTATTATTCAAATAAAATATAATAATAATAAAAAATAGTGATTCATTTTTATGCTTTCTGATATCATATGTCTTTTCCTGCACACTTTTTTTTCAGGTTGTAAATAAGTAGGACAAGCACTGACAGAGTTCCTTCACGGTTTTTTTAAATTATTTTTTATTAAAACAAAAGCACAGCACCACTAACACAAGTGGATGGGACAGGAACACACACACACACACACAAAACATCTGTTAGTGAATTGTTGCTACTGATTTAATAAAAAGAACTATTTTTTTTGAGAGCTTACCCCTAATTTATGGATTTAAATAAAAAGTGACATCAAAATAGAAATCCTCTATAGTAAATTTGGCTGCTTGAAAAAAAAAACAAAAACATTTATTCTCCCTTACAGACTGATGTACTGTATTTTCAAATTTTTAATAGCTTGAAAAGTCTATTAATGAGGTGATTTCCATCATCTTTAAAACCGACATACTGCAACATAATATTGCTGTTTAATTGTGATTTTAAGCAACTGGCTGCTTTTAGATTCAAGCATGTATTGCAGATATAAGTCAAATCATTATTTTATTCAGTTTGACAAAGCTGTCCTCACACTTCCCAGGGAGCTTCACCCTGACAGTTCACCCCTCATGGGGATCTTAACCCTACTACTGAGACCACCAGGGAGCTTCATTGCAGTGATCACATCTTAATGACCATTTTGCCACTCATCTATTTATATGAATGTAAATTCATCAAGCTTGATTAAGAGAACGACAGAGCAGATGAAGACACAAGCAGAGCAGGTGGCAGTGAAAGTGGGTGCTGGTGCTTCATGGGTGGGCAGACCTGAGCCTGTCCCCTGGTCCACTGTGCAGTGACACGTCTGTTCTCAGGTCAGCTGCCAGTGCAGGAGATGACAAGTTAGTTCAGACCTACAGCAATGCAGGGAATCCTGATGGCTCCATCAGGACAAGTGCACTGTCTGTTATGTTGTATTCCATCCTCTGGATCTGACCTCGGTGTCACTGCTTCAGCCTCCGTCTGTGATTAAGTCTGTGAGGCAGCAGACTTATATTTGGCAAACGACTGTCTGGGTTATTCTAGAGCTCAAATTTAACAATTCTGCCACTGTCTCCTGCACCTTTTGACCGTGTTTGGTCACAGGATGTGGACCTCCATGCCAGGTCACCGTCTCTGTCTGTCTTTAAAATCTGTCTGTTTTGTTGAACCTACGCAGACATTTGTTATATTTGGACGAGGAGACACTGGCTCTCCTGATTAGCTCTCCCACTCTCTTTTTGCTACATTTATTTTGTCATTTTCCCCTTCACTGTCAGTGACGTTTGGACCACCAGAGTTGGACTTCTGGCATTTCCCTCTGGCTTTGAGATTACATACTTATATGTTGGAATAATTACATCGCATTTGAAAGGGCTCATTGCTGCTCAGTGCTGTCAGCTGTATTGATTAACTCGAATGCTACTGTGCTCTGTTTTGACGATAAAATGATCCAGAAAATTTACAGAAATAGTTGTCATATAAAAAGGGTGTTTCATTTTAGAGAACTGAAAGTTAATTCATCTTTATAAGATCATTTAGGAAATTTCCATGCTTGTTTGTTATTCAATAAAAACTTGATATGTGTGTAAATAGGGACTTGTTCATGAATAAGTGCCGATGCAGTCGTGATATTAACAACACAGCCGCTGTGTAATTGATTTCCTTTAAGCCTCATGAGTACTCCAGTGTATCAGGCTGATCAGCCCCAGCGAGCTGCAGCCAGGAGACTGGCTGTTATGAATGCAATGGCATGTCAGGTTGGCCAGAGATACATTTGTGTTGTAAAAAGATATATTAACTCAGACACACATGCACGCATGGGTGGCCGCAGAGACGCCACACACACACATAAAATCACATACATCTGCTCACCATCCTTGTAATTTTGGGGCCATCAATATCATATTACCTGTTCCTTTGGCTGCCTATTGATCATGCCTGCAGCGGCTGTTCATGCGCTGGTTACGATGTGCTCTATTACCTGTGTATTAGTGTCAGCCTCTCAGCTCGTGGTGGTGGGATTGACTGTGCACCATGGGAGGACTGGGCAGTGTGTGTGGGGGATTATGGTTTGTCAGGGCTACCACCCATTGATCTCTGGGAATGTGATGTGTCTTTGGTGCAGATGGACAGCTTATTGCCCTATGAAGCATGTTACAGTGGCCTGCATGGGATGTATGGATTAGGTTTTGACCAGTATGGATCTCTGAGGGCTGATACTGAAAAGTGCTGTTTTTTGTATTTGAATTGGCTTTCAGTTTGGTTCTTTTTAGTTCTGAACTGGATACAAGATATAACATAGATGCATATATTTTAGACAAAGGTGAAAAATGGTATTATGAGTATTTTAGTTAATATTCTGATTCTGCTGACGTGTAAGTGGCAGTATGAGGGTTTAATTACGGAAGTGTTGTGCCTCTAACATGTCTAAAATCTTGCTACACTGACTCTACATTGTTATGGTATCAGAGCAATGGCACATGGGTTACATTTACCAACACCCATATAAAATCTGAGAGAGCATTTAAATTATTAACAACTAATTGTAAAATAAAAAAGGACTAATAAATATTTATAAAAAATATATACATTTATTAATAAAATCAATTACAAAGTAGTTACCTTATAATTTAATTGTCAATAAAAAGAAGAATTATAAGAATACTAAATTTACCAATTCAATTAATTCATCAATAAATTGTTTAAATTTCAAAGGAATTTACAAAATCAACACGAAACAGTCAATCTTATCTGCTCCTTGTCTTTTTTCTATTATTTATTAGTTTTGCGAGGTAATTTACTTTCTCCTTTCAGCCTCTTCATTTAGTCTTTCCATGACACTCTGAGTCTTTCACTGGTAAGACAAGGTATAAAAATACAAATCAACCTTGGAATGAAACAAGCTCTCTGACTGGTTGTCACGCGCAGTGTCACATGCATACAACAGGTATGATGTGTTCCAACCAATTAAAGAGCTTGTTTTACTCCTTCGATAGTTAACTAATTTGTCTTATCAAACACATATATTTATATGCTTGTAAACTAATTGGGAAACACATTTTTAAAACCTAATTTAAAGTTCTTTATTTATTAATTATTTAAACACTTTTTACTATTTCTGCGACACTTCTAGTCAAATAATTAAAAATAGCAGAAATACCAGTGAGTGAAATAACCTCTGTGCGTTGTCTTAGAATAACCGATCCAATAGGAAACTGTATTACATCCTTGGACTTCATAACATCCGTCCAGAACCTCAGTGAGGCAGATAAAATCTCAATCTCCATTTTAACAGTGAGCAATGACAGTGACTTGCCAAACTCAAATTCGTTTCAAATGGTCCGGTTTAATTCTTGTAGCCTATTTTAGTCTATCCTTGAATAACCTATTTGTGTCTGCTTCCAGGACATGAGGGTTCACCTCTGAGACAAGACCACACTTTAAGATCTACAACATTTCTTTTAGTATCAAAAGTAACCTTTGCTGTGGAACACATGCAGCGTTATAAATGCTCATATTACCTCTTTTTAAACATTTTTAGACATGGCTATGGGGCTTACCGATGAATGAGATGCCTCAGTCGACCATGAGGTCCATTACTGTCACTAGAGCTTTAATTTCATTCTATTAAAAAGTAATAATATCTGTAGTAATGTTTTTCTTTCTGAAATATCCTCATCTAATGAATGTTACTTAAAGTCACTGAGATGTCAGTGTAATAAGTATGATTTTTGTTTTTGTTAATTTCAGGTTTGTCTCATCCTCAAACCACAGGATGTCAGTCTGATGTCTCGGCATTTGTCTTTGGGTGACAGAAATGACAAAAGCGCAGTATATGGTAACCATGGAAAGGATGGAAAACAATGTGATAACTGTGAGTAGATGAAGAAGAATCCTCAGAACATTGTCAGAGCCTTCATATTGATAATGTTTTTATTGATGATTTTAATTGTGGATGATAACCACATCTGTTTGTAGTTTTAGCTGGTGATCTTCTATCTCAGCCTGCGTCGTGTATCATGGAGGGGAAAGGAAAAGAAAGATGGAAAATGTGTGTGGCCAATGATTTTTATTTTTCTTGGGACCTCTTGTCTCATTTCTCTGCACGGTGTTGAAGGCCTGACCTGGACACTGGACTCATTCCCTCTGTCTCCATCCTTGTCTTGTTGCTTTCATCTCATCTCTTTGCTCTCCCTCTCTTTCTCAATCACCCCATACTGGTTTGTGCTGTCTGAATCTGCATCAATCTGTCTCTTTCTCTCCATCTCTGTGTCTGTGCAGCAAAACTAGAGTGTATAAATCGCGGGCTAGTGTCTGTCTGTGTTCATGTTTTTTCTTGTGTGTGATATGCCTCTTATTGAACACAGGCCATAAATCTCTGACCTCCCCATAGCCTCTGAGTAAAGCACTCTGATATTAAATAATCAGACTTGGGGAGGTAATCTGGTCCCCTGTAAGGCCCCTGAGGGGATGGGATGTGATGTTGTTCCCATCTCTGGCTCCAAAGTGGAAATTAACTGTAGCCTGGCTCCCAGCAGTCCAAAGGAAGAGGACGCTGTCTCTAGCGTGCTCTGGTAATCACTGAAAATAAAAAAGCTTGATCTTTTCTCATACTGATGGATAATATTTGCTCAGACTGAGCCTCTTACATTCAGTAAGTAGCTAAGACAATGAGTCAGCCAAAGCACACATTGACCTGCTTGAGTTTGTGAAAGAAATGTAATGTACTGATATGTATTTGAAAAGGAGTGATAGACTTTTTCAAGAAAAAATTTCATTATAGTCTTCAAAGCAAGAAAATGCACTTGAAACTTTACAGAATGTCATGTTAAAGAATCTGATGTTCGATAAAAGCATGGTATTGGTCTTTTTACAAGTAGCATTAGCTTGTCATTGTTAGCTAACTGGCTAAATATTTAAGCTATTGTTAAAAGGATTATGTAAGGATGCAGTAGTAAATAACAGTAGGTTATGAACCGCTGTGCTGATATATTGTATCAGTAGTTAATTTTAGAAGTGCTAGCTAATGTACTAGTGACAAATTTAGTTTAAGCAAGCTAACTCGCAATAGAGGCCAGTAGTTTCTGTTTACTGTTGGTGTCAGTGTTTACAGTAAAGATAACCACACATTCCTCTTAATTTGTTTACATTGGATATCACATACACACACAAATACAAATACACACACACAATAAAAGTATATGAAATATAGCCTAAATAAAAAAGTATATTGAGTGACAATTCAGTTCATTTGTTAATTTTTTAATACCTGGTAAAAGCTTAAGGAAAAAAAACATTGTATTTTTTCAATACATTTGCTAATATTTAGCCTATATTCTTTTAAAAATGTCTTCAAATTTGTTTTTGTGTTTTTAGCTAAATTTTCCTAATTTTTTCAGTTGCAAGGCTCTGGAGCTTTGTCCCTAAAATAGCATTAAACAATTATCTGAAACAAACAAAATCTTTAAAAAGTGAACAAAACCCAACTAAATCAGGCTTAAAAACAAGCCATAAAAAAACAGAGGTTCCTCACACATTTTCAATAAAATTAGACTAATTATTCAAAATTACAGTAAAAAAACGGATTCAAATTTAAAAGTGAATTGAAATTAAATACTGTTTTTTTTTCTTATTTCACTAATATATTTTGTTGAAACCACCACCTATACCACTTTAATATCACACTTAACTTATTATATAAAATAAAAAGAACTAAAGAAAAACAAAAAGAATAATAACAGCAGGAGCATCAGCAATAATATTGACAAACTTCTTTTACCATTTCAGCAAGGTTTTTTTCCCCTCTCTGCTTTATCCCCCAAGTTACTGAGAGTCAATCGGGTCCCTGAAGACTCTCTCTTTTTCCTCAGAGGGAGCGAGAGGAAACTCCATCTGACCTTAGAGAGCCTTCTGAGATACTCCAGTGTACAAGAGGACACCTTACTCCCCAGACATCTGCTATATAGAAAGGCATCTAATTTACCTCTTGGTGCAAATGG
>JAPZDV010000014.1:14058431-14077806 GCA_029814665.1 Acanthurus lineatus | reverse complement strand
CTTCTACCAAATTAATTCAAAATCAAATATTTGTTGCACAGAATCTTATTAGACCTTTGGTATTTTTTGATTTATTTGCTGTTTTATTCAAAAGTTTTATTTCTCTCTCAGAACTTTCATGTTGTGTTAGAAATACCTAAAATAGAGAATAAAACTGTTGTTTTCTTCGAAAGCTCCTCTTAAAATCTGGCTTTGATTAACACTGCAAGTATTTTTAATTGTATCTTTCTTACTATGCAAATGAGAAAAAGTTGTGTTGTTTACATTATTTGACTTTTCATACAATTTTTATAGAATTTAAGAAAAGTGATTATCAATAAATCATTAATAATTAACAACCACAGTCCAATTTAAAAAATAACTGCATATCCCCAGCAGGACAACTTGCCTTTCTTTAAGTATTTTCCTGTTTCAGGGGATCTATACGCACTTTAAAAGTCAAAGGTCATCCATTGATACCCATTGTGGGGTCAGCTTCATTAGGTGTTAATGACCCTCCCTGAAGGCAAGTTTTTGGCCGTGTATTTTTTTCTCTTAACTCAGCCTCTTTTTTATATAAAAAAACACAGTCCTCTAATGTCATTAAAAAAGCGTATTAAATCAGCTCTCTGGCTGTTTCTCCACTTTCTCTGTCTCCTTCCGTTCCTGAAACGTTAAAAGACAGAACCACCAAACATGTTGGATCCGAAGCAACACAAAACCTCCTTGAACTGGCTCTGCTGAACATATGGTGGAATCAATGAGAGGGTCCATTCATTAAGCGAACTGTCATCAGGAGGCCGTTCAAATGGAAAATAGCACTTGCGAGCATGTATACAGGAACTTGGATTCATTCCCAGTGATTTGTAATTAACGTATGGTGCGTGTCTTTGTTCTTCTCTTGATCTGCTAATTAGAGAGGAAACTCGGGTGCAAATCCTCTCTGCTTCGCTGGAGGAATGCTGCACTTACAGCCAAAACCAAGTGTTTTCTCCTAATTTGAAGCTTGCTTGTCAAAGTAGAGAAGGCCTCGTATTTAACCAATCACAGGCTGTTTGATTTGGCGTCCATCCAGGCAATCATCATAAACAGACAACAGCAGGACTCAGTTTGAAGGACACCTTTTTTGATGTTTAAAGCTTTGATTTCAGTTTCCTTTTAGCCAACCAAGTTCTTGTTAGAAGCCTTTAGTTCAACCACTATTCTGCCAGTTCAGTCCCTGCAGGAGCATGTTTAAAATGTTTTGATGGGGGTGGGCACAGTCCACATTTTTAAAGAATGAGGACATATGTGCTCAAAATCCAATTTAGAAACTTGGTTTTTGGAAATAATAAACTGTATTATATGTATTTACATTATATTTTTCTATTTCTATTTTTGAATTTGTTTTGGTGTTCCTTTTCTCTTCTATCTCTTTATTCTTGTTAGAAGTCTCTTTGTGGTCATTTTGTGGCTCTTTGTTGTCATTTTGCTTATCTTTGTGGGCCTTCTGAATTGTTTGCAGTCTTTTTCATCTTTATGATAATTTTCTGATTCTTTGCAGTTTCTTTGTGATCATTCTGCAACTCCTTTAGTTGTTTTGTGTCTCTTTGTGGTTGTGTTGTATGTCTTTGTAGTCATTTTGCATCTTTTTGTGGTCAATTTGTGTCGCATTGATTATTTTGATTGTCTGTAGTCATTTTTCACCACACTGTGATCATTTAATGGTGCTTTGTAGTCTCTCTGTAGTCATTTTGCATCTCTTTGTTGACTATTTGTGTCTCTTTATGGTCATTTTGTGTGTTTGGGGGTGTTTTTTTTAGCTCTTTGTGGCTACTTCCAATCCTTTTTTAATCTCAAAGTCTTAATATTTGTAGTCGCATTGTGGTCAAGCCCCCCCTCAAGGGTGTAAGTTGCATGTGTGTGTCTCTTGTGCTAAAAATTACATGTTTTTCTTAAACATAAAAATGTTTTTATGCTAGCTTGTCAGAAAAATTCAATCAACTTGTAAAAGAGTATTAACCTAATAATTATCTGTGAATTGTTTCATTTGGATGTCAGTCCTGAACTCTCTGTGTCAATAGTTCATGGTAAGAAGGCCTTTTTGATTCCTGGAAACAGAGGGGTGGAAGTTAGCGCTTTGTACTGAAGATTTTTGAAAAAAATATCTGAAAATTGACAGAAAATGTGGCACATGTTGATATATAATCTTGTTGCTAAGAGTGGTAGAGTTAAGGTGTCAAACTCAGGTATGTGTGGCTCACAGCAGACTTCCACACAGTGAGGTCAAAGGGCAGCAGATGACTCCTTTATCAAATGACCAGCAGGATACATCCAACCCACAAAAATCCCCCTGGCAGGCAGTTGTTTCATTAAAGCTTTGCTTCTTTTAGCTTATGTTACATCCATTTGTTCTCATTTCAGACTGATATAATACTTAATGTCTGTTTGAAATCCCACTTCTGTCAAACTCAGCCACAATCTGGCAAAACAGAAGGGATCATACATAATAATGTCACACAAAGGCTTTTTCCCTCCCCTCAATTTCCTCAATAATGACCAATTTAGCTCTATCATTCACAGTAAATGAGCCCATTACAGGGGAAGGTAACAGATCATAATCACTTTCCCCTCATCAGTCTGAGAATAACCCAGTGCATATGAGGGTCAAATGGCCATAGGTGACCCTGGTAGTGGAATGCACTTTGAACCCTGATCTCTGGGGAGGCCAAAGTGCTGATCCTGACCTCCACAGAGAGGAGCAAAGCAATGACCAAGTGACCAGTTGCTCAAGTCACTTCAGGACTGAGAGGAAGTATTGTATGGGCCACTGAAAGGGAATCTGGACTGTAGCTAAAATATGTGTTGCAATAGGCTTAGTTTCTGTATTTAGGTGATCATTCTGTGGGTTTTTAGAGTACAACAGTGGCAGGAAGTATGTCAAATGGTTGAATTTCATGTTTACACTGACTCTGTTTCACATTCATTATCGGCCTGATTAGACTTTAACATGTTTAGCCCAAAAATGGCATGTCTGTCAAATCTGTTGGTCAGTCGGTTCACCGCTTTGGTCCCAGCTGATTTATCTTAAGAAAACTTTCCAGTGAATTGCCATGAAATTTGGTACCGATAAACATAACTTTCAGACAAAGAATTCTACTGACTTTTATTCTCCCCTGATTTGCTCCCTATTATCACTGTAAAGTTAACATTTAAGGTTTTGACTGAAATCTTGAAAATTATCCTGATTATAACTGTGAAATTTTTTGGTTTGAACACCGGTAATCCCCTAATGGGAAAATAGGCAACATCAGCCTGCAGTCATCTCTTTTCTGCTGTCTTTTACTTCAGCATCCCACTTCTTTACCATGCAGTAAGAAGAAGAACTGTATGTCCTTGTGCATCTTTCTAAGTGAATCTTTTAGACAGAGGTTGCACATGACTGCACAAAAGCTAATGTTTGTTTTCTCAGACAGTGCTGTTTTGTAATTTCCAGTTAAAACATATCACAAAAATTTTCAACTTCAAACTTTCTGCATAAGTTTATAAAGAGATAAACTGTGTATACATGTAATAATAGCTTTAAAACTCATCTCCCTCTACCTCAGGTAAGAGGGATACATGGAATGCATGTTATGAACATTGTTATGATTAGCTTGCAAGTAATGTTTCAACTAATGCAAATGAATATAAAAAACATTTTATTTTCTTCCTGTTGGTCATGTGACACCTTGACGGATTTTAGGGAATACTGCAATTCTGTGTATGAAGCTGATGAAAGTGGTTTTACACTTTTGATGATGGAGTAGATAGAATTTGATGATGTATTATCCTCAAACAATCTTTGTGGGAATGTAAAACAGTGCTCCAAAAACAGAGTGCTGCACATGCCCAATAAAAGTTTGGTATTTCAGAATGGATGGGGAAAATTCACCAAATCAACAAAGGATTAATTTGTATCAGTGTGTATACATAGTGGGCACTGCGGTAAGCCGTGTAACTACCTGACAAGTGTTGTGGTTCCAGAAAACTTCCCCCTGTCCTCCAGCTGTTCCGTGCCTGATTGAATCCATGCAGTTCCCCGTAAGCAGGCTGGCAGACTGGCAGGCATTGCTCTCCCGCCTGAGCGAGGACACTTGACCTCCTCAGTAAGGGTCACCAGTCACTTTGATTAGGGGTGTAAAGATCTGAAGAGGTGACATTCGCCCATCCATCCCAATATCCGGGTTGGATCTAATCCATGTGTGTTTGGATCCAATACACCCTCAGTGGAGCCAGACGCTCGTACGGACCATTGACAGGAGGGTCATTGTGTGGGCGACAGAGAAATGTATCAGGAATGGAGCCAGGGCTTTCTGGATAAAGGCCTGTTTTGAAGACCTGCAGCTGAACCATCTTGTTTGCATATCAATACCTTCAGGCCTGAATAACTTCAGTCAGCTGATGAATGAGAGATTTGCTACTATCTCAAGTCTCAGGGCTCTTTGGTGCAGAGAGAGACATAAAGGAAACTTTTCACTAGCGGGGAACTCAGCGACATAGCCGGCTGGTTCCCTTTACGCACTCCTCACCAATGAATGGGGTTGTGTGACTTGAAGATATTCAATAACTGGAGAGTATGCAAGGGGGGAAAATGAACACCACCCACCTGTCAAACGCTAACGAGGTTTAGTAAAAATTTCCCAAGGTATCTGATCATCATCTGAAGTTCATTCTGAAAATGTAGTTGGCTGTGAAAATGGCTGAGTTTTGAAATACAAAGGCAACTTTTTCTGACCTCAAGTTACATTGACTGTTTTGTTCTTTAATCCTGTTTTCAGCTGTGATCTGGATATTGCTCCAACTTGAACCCAGGAATTCAAATCAGATCCAATCAAAGAGGGTTTTCCAAGGGTCGCCCCACATTAACAACCCCTTACCAAGCCCCTGTAACATGGCTGTGGCCATGTCGCCACAGCAAACAGACTGAGTCAAGACTGTGCCATTTCATGCTTACAGCAAGAAAAAATGGCATTTAAAGAGGCATCTCCCCATTGTCTTCATAACTGAAATTAAATGTAAATACATAAAAATATGATAAAACCAACAGCAGGCACCAAGAGCCCCATGTTCACTGGTTCAATAGATGCTAGAAACCTCACACATGATCAAGGTGAGTAAGGAACATAACGCCTGCCTGTAGCTCTTCATGGCTTGGCTTGGCAAAGCAACCTCCCCATAAATGAAAAAAAACTAAAATTTATACCAGGACTGATTTGTCCTGAAATAAAATAAGAAGACGAATGCCACAGAAACCACTTTAGTGACTGTGAAGCACTGGAAAGATTAAAAGCAAACCCTGGTGGAGTCCTTGTGTATGTGTGTTTAGGCCCAGCATCGATTACAGATGTATGGAAGACATATCAGGTGTTAAATAATGTTTTACAAATGTATGATAGCGACCCGTGCTCGACCCTTCAGTTAAATCAAAGTGACAGTGGGACATGGTAGGTATAAGCACATATCCCCACAGCCAATAAACTAAACAGGCAGTTATTGATCCGGACCATCTCCCTTCAGTGGAGGTCCCAGAGGTTGAGAATGCAATATTAATGGATCAGGGGGGAGTTGTTGTATGTCTGTGTGTGTTTATTTGTGTGTAAGAGTGTGCATGTGTGTGAGAGCATGTAGCCAGGCTCATAGCTAATGCAGGGCGACTCCATTAACCAGAGCGGTGGTAGTGGTCAGCAGTTTATGGTGACCAGGCTCACAGGTCAAGGGGGAGTGAAGAGGTCAAAGATTGCCATCCCCAGAAGGTCTCCAATCACCCCGGTGAATTGATTGCTTACACATCAGAAAAGCCACTGTCCTGTGTTAACTTCAAATTTAGCTCTAGATGCATGCAGCCATGTGACCCCCAACTACACCCACCTACTCCACCGAAATCACTCTGTCCCTGCACACTTCAACTTGGAGGTGTTTGCCAAAGACTGACTGACCACCAACTTATTCTTAATGCTGGGGAAGGGAACCTTTTCCCTATAAAGGGCCATTTTAGTTTTAATAACATCCTTCGAGAGCCATACTAAGTTATTGAACACATAATGCATATCACACTAAACCTCTGTGCCATGGCTGGGGCTGTTTCTCTTTGGCCACAGATGTCTGATTGTGGAGATGAGTTCACCTTTTCATCTCTGTGAACATTTGCACAAACTAATCAGCTCGCCTTTTACTTATACAAAAAAATTTGTCTTTCTCTCTTATAGAAAGTGAAAATCCACATCTACTTTTGTTTTCTCAACAGTCACCATGATGGGTGTGTGTGCACAGACTGGAAAAAGGGGTAGGCTAGCTTAGCTCTGCCTGAAGGTAATAAAATCTGAATTAAGCTACAAGATTTACCATAGTAAGAAATGAGATTTGGAGGTTCTGGTTGGCTGATTTTGTCACCTTAGGATTGAGCCAAGCTAGCTGGCTAACCTTGTGCTAATCCAAATGGCTGTGGCTTCATATTTGGAGTACAGTCGAGATTGGTTCTCAGCAGGAACATGAATAAGTGAATTTCACAAATTGCTGTTAATTTTCCAATGTGCCTCCCTGTTAGACAGTGAAAAAAGCTTTTTTTTAAAACTATGGCAGTGTTGTGATTGTAGCTCAGTAAAAATTTAATGTCAGAAACATAAAGAGGTGTTTCTAAAAAATGTATTCACCCTTAAATTTAAGTGCTGGTTCATGGATTTGTTATTTTTGGACAGAGCCAATCAAACAGTTTCTCACTATTTCCAGTCTTTATGCTAAGCTAGCTAGCTGACAATAGCTTCAGCTGTTGACATGAACACTTTTCTTTTTTCATTATGTTCCTTGATTCAGCTCTATTTAAAGATTATTTAGTCATGCTGTTGGTGAGTTTAACATTTCGTATTATGTACAGGCTAAAGGTTAACCCAACAATCCCCTGCGTTTTCATATACTGTAAATAAATGTAAGATTTGCTACAAATCATTCCTGAAAATCTCACAACAGCCATTAATTGTATTTTCTTTTCCAATCATCCAGAGTCTGGTAGGTCACTTAAAGAAAAAAAATCATCTGCTTAACAGATGTATCTTATAGTCCTGCCAGCAGCAATAATGGTTTGTTGGAATAAATACAAAGAAGATGACTGCAAAAATGAGCCCAAAACACTGGTTTTAAAATAAAGTTTTAGTCAAAATTTCCAGCAGAATTTCTAATACAAAAGAGAAAACATTTCAACAATAGTTTGTCATCTTATAAATTAGACTTTAGAAATATACAGTTGCATGTAAGTACCGTTTGTGGAGGTGAGTGTTGATTAAATGCTGTTGAAAACAATCACACATACAGGCATTGTCTGCAAAAAACATTTTATACAAGCATTGCATTGGCGACTTAAATAACAGCAAATTTACAGCACATAATGGACCAAGTTCTACATTTCTGGTTCCCTTTTGCATGACTGCCAGGTATCCCTCTGGTCTTTAATACATGTAAAACATCTTTAATACATGTAAAATGAAAAGATAGTCCAGAAAATCAGCTTGCAATGAAAGAACGAAAGAGAAATAGTGTCCAATAACTGCATACAATGTATAAATGTGTCAGATCATTAACCCAGAGGTGAACCAAAAAATGCTGATGGGTTTTGGTGATTCTAATGATGAATTATGTCTCGAAAACACAAATTTACATTTTTTAATTGTACAATTGTGAATAACTGAAAACACTTTGTTTCTCACAGTTTGTGTGGATATGTTGAGCAGAGCTCCTGAGTCTCAAAACTCCAAAATGTCATTTGATTTTTACCACTTTTGCCCAGCTGTCAACCTATTTGCCATTTGGTTTAACTTTAGAGCATCTTGGTGTTGGCATCTTTCTAGGGTTATTTTCAATTTAGAGGTTGTGCTGTAAAGTGTTTTAGACAGCAATAAGAGCTTAGCATACCTCTGGCACTCAGGGTGCCAAGTGCCAGCAGATGCAGTTTAAAAAAAATAAACAGTGTGCTTCGATGTGGCTTTTGCTCATCACATTAAAGCAGTGTGTGCCACAACCAGCACCTCCCAAGCATATGTTCAGCATTGCTTGCTGAAGTGGCTCAGGGGACTGAAGTACTCACAAACTTTGTAAGCATGGCTGTTGTAAATCTGAAAGAAGGCAGGAATTTCATAGTCAGTTTTTCATAGCTTAGGCATGTTTTGCACAGTAAAAGCTTTGGTAAAACACAATGTGGTCGAGAAATCCCTTCCTGGTTTTGGTAGCTGGCTTAACAAGAATGCTACTAACAGTTTATAAGAGCTTTGGTGAGTAGCTGTTCAGTCCCAGCCAAAGTTGTGGCCGGTCATTTGGTAGAATTTCAGATTGAAAGGTCTGTAGAAGTCTCTGAGCCTAAGCAGGACCTCAGAGGGGATCTGGGGATGGGGCCTGCCCTTTGACTTCCCCAGGCAGCGCGGCCTGCTGCTCCCCTCAGGCTTCTTTAGGCAGGGAAAGCCTTTGGTCTGGTTGAAGTAGAAGTGCTTGTCAGTCACCACACGTTTCAGTCCCAGGAAGTCCTGGACCCGACCCATCTCACCTGCTGGGTCCGTCACAAGGCGTTCACCGCTGACAAAGAGGAGGCGTGACAGCGGGAAGAAGCGTAGCCAGTTCTCAAGGTGCTTGGCGTAGATGCCAATGCGCACGGCACTCCAAGACGTGTCGATTAGGCCTGTGGTGGCATTGCGAAAGGCCAGGTTCTGAAACGATGGGAGCCCGGGAGATTTGGACAGAGTCTGGGTGTAATCAGAAACAGCCCGGGTCACAGGGTCACGCACCACCACGATGAGCTTAGTGTGGCGACTCATGGAGTAGACACGGCGAGGGGCTTCTTTGGTAATAAAGTAACTGGGGGTCTTCTCCATAGTGATCTGACCCTCCAGAGTACGAGGCATCAGGTTCCTGCATTAAGGAGAAAAAAGAAAGACAGACAAAGAGAGAGACTATTAATAAAACTTTACCCTAAACATTGCATTAGTGTCGACTACATACTGAATGCCATAAATCACAAAAATAACATGTATATATGAGGGAAAAAAATGATACATTCCCTTGATTTCCTCATAATTCTCAAAGCATTCTTTTGATGATGCCTCACTTGCCTTGAAGGCTTTCTGATTTTACTTTGTAATTACTGGGCTAAATCTGTGATTAGAGGAAGATAAACATGACATTAGCTGCTGGCATTGATGGAGTGTCCATGTCAGCAAAGACTAGGAGGGAGTCTGTGAGTGGCTACTGTAGGAAAACCACAAGGCTATATTAACCTCAGAAAAGTAATTTCCTCTCATCTGCTGCTTTCTCCTAAACAGGCTCATAGAAGCCTGGACTCTGCCTTTGCTGCTGTCCCAAAGGACTGAAATAACAGTCACATTACTGTCATACCACCAGTATTTGTTGTCTTACAATAGGGTTGGAAAGGTTACTGGCAATGCTATTATGCTCTTTTTTCACCTTTTTAATTAATTGTTTTCCCCCATTGTTTGTACTGAAAGCTTGTCTTTCTTGAAAGAAAAAGTTGTTTTGAAATGTAATTAGTCACTCAGTACATCTTGCTTGATAAAAAAAGTGCTTCTAACAACTAGACAGCAAAAGTAATAGCTTAGCTACATTATTCGCTAGCCTACTTTTGTTCAGCACAGATGATTCTGTCATACTTGTAAATAACTGCAACAACAACCAATAACCATCACATATCCCTATTTAACAGGTTAAGAAAGAACAAAGTACAGACAGACAGTTTGATTGAACAAGTAGCCAGCCTTGTTTGGAGATATACTGACCATTAACAGCTAGTTTAATGTTAGCCTCAGTAACTCCACACCGCCTCACTCTCCAATTTTGAACAAAACCAGGTGACTCCTGCATGTGGGCTTAACGTTAGTTGATGATCGCGAGCCAACAGAGGTTAAGCCAGTTTACATTCAAATAAAACATTAAAGTATATTTTCTGCCAGCACATGCAACAAGCTATAAAGCTAAAAGCTAAAAAAAAAAAACAACGGAGCAATTCTAGTAAAGTACACATAAATGACTGACTTTTAAGTTGTAACTATGCCATTTTTGTACTTGGTTTCCAGCTAAGTAATGTGTTTCTGCCTGATACTGGACTTCATGTATCTTTATCTTTGTCATTCATAAATTCAAGTGAGTCTTATTTAACTAAAAGGGAGAAAAATAGTAAGTTGTAAGAATGAGCCAGCACGCACAATAAGATGACCCTGAAACTAAAGCAAAATGAAATACAGCTATCATTACTTTTTATTGCTTACACCTGCTCTTTTTTTACCGTGACATGTCTAAATTGCCTCCAGAGAATAAAGTCTATTGCTGACATTGGAAATTTTCTAAAAAGAGGTCTGGCAGGGCAAGAAACGAAAGTAGTCATACAATCACACAGATTTGAAACATGTCTCTCCACATCTCCAAAAGTATCCTGTAACAGACAGGTTAGTCAAGTATCATCTCATGTTAGCCATGTGTTCACAGTCAATCCTAGTTATTGCCTTTGGCCCTCTGATTGCTATTATCATCAGAGATTGAGGTATTCTAGGCAGAACCTTGGCTTTAAGAGTACTGGGCTGCCCTCTTTCTTAGCAATATTCAACCCTATTTAGATGACTTAAAGGCTGAGAAGACAAAGTAGTGCCTCAAAAAGTTCAACCAACCCTTAACCAAAGCCTACATTTGACAGAGATTCCTTAAAACATGCCAGAACAGACTGCTTATAAAACGAGGGAAATGAGAGGGAAAGAAAAACTTATTTTTCTTGTGTCCTTTATTTCTCTCAAAAGCTACTGTGATGCTGAAATGGAATCTAATAAACCTCTTTTGTGAAAAAATACGGTGCCAATTTTCCTCTCTTGAGAAAAACAACAACAAAAAATACAGCCCCTTTTATTGAATTTAAAGAGGAGATTCAAATCTCAGGCTCAGCCTGAATTTTTAGAAATCTAAGCAGTGAAAAATGGCAGTGTTGCAACTGTGAAAGATCCCTCAGCTAATTTCCACACTTCCCCCCTTCCCTCCTCAGTCAGCATGTGGTGACAGTTGGGTTGGAGTCTTCGAGGTTGGTCTGTAAGTGATGGGCTTATGGGGCTTTGAGCTCTGGTGTGTTGTGATGGAGCCGACTCCATGTTCCTCTCTCTTCGGTCCAACACACACAGTGAGCTCCAAGCCCGACATGTCCCCTGGCATGAATCTACAAGGGTAACACCAAATACAGAACTTATGGTATTCATAAGAAAGCTCTGAGTTGTATTAAAGGGACTGGAGCTAAACAACATGAAGAAAAACACAGCAAATACGGAGAAAAAGGAGAAAAGTTACGAAAACAATACTGTTCCTATAGCTAATCTCAACTTTGGAGTGTACTGCAATGAGCATTTCAGGCCAAAGCATAAGCTACAATCTGTCATTCTTAAGCCAAGTTTCTGAGACAGACTTATTTCTGGTCACCACATGGCGTGGGTGGCAGTATAGGTTTTATGAATCTCCAGTCTGA
Source organism: Acanthurus lineatus (assembly GCA_029814665.1). Lineage (NCBI taxonomy): Eukaryota > Metazoa > Chordata > Actinopteri > Acanthuriformes > Acanthuridae > Acanthurus > Acanthurus lineatus. Next base: position 14,066,315 of record JAPZDV010000014.1, on the reverse strand, counting down.
AGTAAAAACAGCTAAATTTCTCATTTAGATCCAAGAAAAGTCTACTTTTAAGAGGAAATTGCACCCTGGGATACAGTCACTCTCCTGTGTCATAAGTCTGTGAGGTTATTTTGTAGTAATTGCATGCTGTTTTGGTTCATTTACTTCTCCTCAACCTGCTGTATTTACCTGTGCTTACATTTCACAGACAGACTCTCAACAACTCTTGAGGGAACAAGCCTGACCAATTAGGTATTTCCAGAGCAGAGAAAAGGGAGAGCTGCATCCTTGAATCAACATATTTTGGGCCGCAGTTCTTCAATATAACTGTCAGTGGAGTCTGTTGCTTTTACTATGAATTTCTCCCAGTCTGACTCTTTAACATTAGAGCAAACAGTGGCTGCAAAAACAACCTCTCAGCCCTAAAGGGACTATAACTTGACAGTTGCTGTTGAAGTTTTAGATTGTGGAGAGATTTTCCTCTTTCTAAACAATGTCGTTGTGACTCTTGGGAAACCTAGTGCATCATTTCCATTTTTTCACTGAAAGAAACACAAAGAAAAACACACTTCTTTACAACAGTATGCAAGATGCAAGATAGCGCTCAAGATATTCTTGGTGTTTTTGCATTATTCTGTGGTTTCTGACAGCGTCATTCCAGAACCAGATCTGAAAGCAAAAACAGTGAAGGTGGCGGTGTGTTTGCTCTGCTTGGTGTTTTGTGAGTGTGTCTACAGCCCAAATCAGTCTAATGGAAGCCATGGTGTTCCATTCGAGGCTGAGTGGGACTTCCATTGACATCATGTTTACACTTTGGACCACTAACCTGTAATCACAGAACAGCCTGGCTACAACAAAAAAGCCCAGGAGGAGGCCACACAGCAGTGGAGTAAAGGAAGGAGTGTGTGCAGAGAAGCGATAGGAGAAGAAGAGCAAAAGGAGAGAAGTGGGCTAGAAGAAATGGAAAAGGGGGTATGAAAGGTAAGAGCACAGATGGAAAGAAGAAAAACAGCAGAACTCAAAGTGGGCAAAAAAATCCTCTCATTAACCTGAATTACTGTTCAGAAGCGTCTAATCTGTCCTTCTCTTATGAAGATAAAAACATAGTATTTGTTCTTTTTATCTGATACCTGCTGCTGTTTTTGAGTCTGCCAACTGCCAGCCTCTGTGTGGTTTCCAAAGAGAGTTTGGGGAAGCGTAGCCACCTAATGTTTTCATCACACCTTTACCGTTAGCATCTGGAGCAGGAATGCAGTCGGGTTTGAAAGCACGCAGATGTGTTTTTATCTGTGCACACAAATGCTGTCACACGCTCACAGCTGTGCTGTGCTTAGCTGTGCCGTCTCTGTGTGGGCTGAGCTTTATTAGGACCTGTTTAAATGGCTGCAGGCTAATAAGCTACCGTTTATGACAAGAACAAGAGGACACGTGATTAAGTTGTGCACAGACCTACGTCAGGCTTTCAACAAAAACAACAGGAGACAAGTAGGGGCGAATTACTGTGGGGGTAGTAGTGAGATATTTTAAATAGCATTTTCCATCTCTGACTTACAAGCCAAGTTGAGGTAACGACATATTTGGTCAAAACTGAGTTAACACCAGAATCTTTTGACATTTTTACGACATAAAAAAACGATTACGCCATAGAAAAGTAACATTTCCATGAGGACGCTATGCAGAATTTGCAGCAACTACAAAATAAAGCTTTAGTAAACACGAGCCAAACCGCACTCTGCACTCTGGCTTGGTTAACTGGGCCCGCCGAACACTTACTGCACTCTCGGCCACAGAGAGACAAATACATCCAATGAAGGCTAGCGGGTGGTCAGATAGCTACAGACAGCTTTTAGCAAAGATATATTTAGTTGCTTTGCTGACCACTAGCTTCTATCTGTAATTAAAAAATATCAACTTTGATGAACTAACATCTTGGTAATCACACATAAATAATTCAGTTACTGAATCCTATCATTAGTGAGAAAAAACTAGAATTACCGCCTTGTGGTCGTAGGCCTCCAGGAACCAGTTTAGTGCAGCTTACATCCATGTCTGTCGAAACTCATACAGCACATTCAGTGAGGACTTTGAAGGAACCAAATAACAGGTATTCAGTTATCATTATGTTGATGTGTATCATTGTAATAAATGATTTTAAGTCAAAGTAGCACAAAGAACCTACAGAGAGTTTTGTCACATGGTGCTACAACAATCACCTGGAGCTCAACACCAGCAGAAACAAAGAGCTTGAGGTCGACTCTTATGCTTCAGATATAGGTATTGCTTCAAAAAAGATACAAATTCTGATACATAAAAACATATGGATGCTTCACACTCATCTTCAACCAGGCAGCACAGAAGATCTAAACAATCAGCACAGTTTGAACAGCAGGATCAGTGTCACTCAATCAGTAGCCAACCCTATGTGAAATATGTTCAGTCTCTCCTGACTTATGACTTTGATTTATGGCTAGAAAGGTGTTTTTGAAAAACATTTTTATGTCACGGTGAATTTTAACTTTGACCTTTTAAATGTAAAATATAATTTCTTCATTATTATATACTATGAGACACTTAGAAATAATTAATATATGGCTTATTAGTATATGAATTCGTAAGTTATGACCAAAAGTGTTTTTTTGTGAGACATAATGAGTTTTCACCCCAAATTATAATCTGTTAATGCTTAAATCCAAGGGGAAATTTGTGCCATATTTTAAGAAATAACCTTTAAGGTGTTCCTCAGAAAGCGAATTCACAGAAATGGAACGTACAGACAGACAAAGACACAGCACCTTCAGCAAAAACTACCGTCAGCACAATGACACAAAAACAGCTGAAGTGTAGGAAAGTGAAATTTATTGCTATCTAAAATTAACTAAATCAACACTATTTTTCTGATGTAAGTGACTTTCCATCTATTTTTTTACACAAGTTCTGTTGAGAACTTTGGTCTCTGTGGCTCTGGAGGAGCTTTTTACACTTTGAAAAAATGACCCCAGTAATGTTTTTTGTCTGCATCAGCTTCAAGACTAAACATTTTAAAAGAAAGAAAAACAAAGAAAGCCGCTTCACACACTGGATGCACTGGGCAAGAGTTGGGTGTTTACCAAACATATAAAGTTGCATGACAGATGCCACAGAGTTGCATTATGGGAAGTGTAGGATTTGAGAGTCTGACTCATACTGGTATCATTCTAGGGAATTAAAGTCAGAATATTTAATTTTCAGATACTTAGATTTTGACGTTTCTTTTAAAAATCTGTTTTTTTAAAGTCACAGTAACAAAATGCTGTCACAGTATAACTTTAATACCAAATTAAACAATACATATATTACATGATGACCATAATGATTCATTTGTATTATAAATTTTAATATAAATGTTACAATACCGATGGAAGCCAGATAAACAGACAACAAAACAGAGATACACTTAATATTTATGAACTATAAAGCAAAAATATTTTTTTTTCTTTTTAACGCACTAGTTCAAAATAAGAATTGAGTTAAAAGGTCACATTAAGAACGCAGCTATTGTATTTTCCCCTAACCTTCTGTAACAACTATTCAAAGGCAGAGTGCAGTAACTGCATTTTTAGGTGTCATCTGCAGCCTTCAAACAAACGCATATAATTCTGTCTGTTTTGCAGCCTGAAAACTATTTTCTGTCATCTTTACTGTTTCTGTAGTTACTGCTTAATGACTTTATGGGCAGGTTGGTAAGATTGCTGCTCTAAATGAAGGGTTTCTCCCACCAAGCACTAATCAAATGTGACTGTGTGTGTATATGTTTAAGTAAAAAAGGGCACCTGCAGGCACTGTAAACACAATGCTTATTACTGCTTTTCTAGTGGGAAGCACAAACTTCAGTATTTTTATTTCTGTTTGTACACCACCCATCTTTCTCTCTCTTTCTGTGCTTTCTACCATGACATTGACTCACACGCATAAACACAACGCACACACACGCACACACACACACACTAGCTATGTGAACATGCCTTCCACAGGATGGATCCACATCTGGGAGCAATGAAGTCCTCAGTCTGTATGTGTGTGTGTGTGTGTATGTGTGTGTATATGGCGGAGATGAGGGAAGTGTTTCTGGGTTAGGAAGTTTCCCTCTGGTCCCGGGGTTCGGAGCTCTGAAAGCTGTGATCTGTATTGGCTCCTCTGGGCCAGAGGCCAGACCCCCGGACCCTCTTAATCCCCACCAGCCTGCACTGTGCGGAAATGGACTCTTCCAGCCTGAAGGTCAGAGGCAGATGGTTGTGATTCAGGGGGCGAGACCACCGGGGATCACAGGGGATCATGTAATGCAACATGTCATCGTGTGCAGATTTCTCTGTCTTATATGCAAAGTTTCCCCATCTTTTCCCTCCTTGATCCCTCCATTTTTCTCTCACTCACCTCTACTTTTTCCACTTTTTCTCGTCTCCCTCTTACAACTTCAAAGCCCCTACTTGGCCTCTACTGTTTCCTTCAAAGTGGGACTGTTATGAATACTTTTGACATGTGTGAAGGAATTTTAAAAGACATTGACATCCTCAACCGCTACAGAGGGACATATGAAGACAGATACATTCTGCTTCTGTGTGTTTAAAGATCTTTAAAAGATGCTGCGTGAGGGGAGAGGTTTGTCATTACTGACGGCAAATACAGGGCTGAGGAGCTTCTGTGGGCTGATTAGAAGTCAGCAGGGACTATAAGCAACTCAATAAGGGGAGGTAAAGTAGTACTTCTCTCTGTGTCTGTTGGAGTTGGGCCACTGCATTAGTTGGATGGCCAATTGCAGCCTTTTGTTAATGTATCCATTGCTTTGTAAAAATAGAGAAAACTTCTTTCTTGGACATTTTCTTATTTTTTCAGGTAAATTTATAGCCATCAGGCTGCCAAAAGGAGGTTTTAAGCCTAAAGTGATTAATGATAAGTAATTGCATCTGGTTTTCATTGTAGAAATTTCTGTCTAAATGCAGTTTCGGAGGATTTTTTTTCTGTGAAGAATAAAATTTAGGGTAAAACTTTCAGTATGAACTTTAAACTTTTGTGAATAAAAAGAGTGAACTACACAAATGTGTCTACAAAGTTCACAATGAATTCAAAACTTTTGAACTTTTTTAAACTTTAAGACTGTAAATATGGCACAGAATGCTACTTAAACCTTTTTCACTGTCAAAAAATATTTTTAACATGTAGAGACAATAAGGTCTATGCAATTGAATTACTGACATTTGTAGGACATTTCTGTTATTTTCCAAGTTGAATATAAAATAATTCCTAGTAATATATGTGACCTGGATAAAAAAATGTGTAACTCTTTTAACTGTCTGTTGTGGGCAGGAACAAATATTTAAGATCAGAGTAAATTAAAGTGTTTTTTTTATAAGGAAATTAAATTAAATATGCTTAAAGAATTTCTCAAAACTTGTAGATACCCTGTTTTAAACTATAAGTGCAAGATATTACCCATCAGCCTCTTACACAATATCTGTATTATATAAATCCAGATTGCTCATACATAATGATACTGTATCTCACATCAGCATGTGTGTGGCGAACGATTACACACTGAAGGTTAGCGTCTGGCTGACGCACCAGGGTGGTGAGGAGTATTTTTACCGAGGAGGTTTGCATCACTGGGGTAGGTCGGTAGGAAAGAGCTGAAGAATGTGTCTAGCTGAGGGGAAAAATAGAGGCGTAACAGTTAATAGAGACATCACAGGGCCTGAGAGCGGTGAATAAATCAGAAGTGGTCAGTCAGAGTTTCCTTGGAGAAACCAGGGCGGCCCTAATGACAGAGGAAGATCTATATGTGTGTGTGTGTGTGTGTGTGCAAGTGTTTTAATGTGTAATGTATAGTGACGCTTATCCAAAACCAGATGAAGCTTTAGCGCTAGCTTGCAACTGCTTGAATCATCTCTGAAATGCTATCTAATGTTACATAATAATGATGTGTCCCCAAGGAATAGATTGATATTTGGGAAAAAATACTGATTTGTTTTCTTGGAAAGAACAAGATGTAAAGGTTGATTTAACTCAAAAGTTTGAGCTGCTAGCTTAACTTAGCGCAGCATATACTGGAAGTAGGAAACAGCCAGTGTGGCTCTGTGACACTTTAAATTTCATTTTAAGTGTAAAAATGACATTTCAATATTTCAGGAGGGGTTTTGTCTGGCACATGACCCCTATAAAACAGGGTTATATTACATATAAAGTGTTGCTCTAATTACAGAGCTTTGGAGGTGTTGGTAGGCTGATTTTATTGCCTTTTAACTTTGCCAAGCTAGCTGTTTCCCTGGTTCCTGTCCCTGTGCTAAGCCAACTGGCTGCTAACTGTAGCTTTACATTTACAATATGACAGAGTTGTGGCACAATTCTTATTTAATACATGGCAAGAGAATGATGAACATCATTTTCAAAACGATCATACTTTCAATCTATTGAGAGCAGTTCTAAACAGTTCTGGCTTAGTTTAGATTATTTAAATATTTTAAATTGACAGGAAAATAAGATAAGTGTAACAACTCTAAATTTAGTAATCAACAAAAAAGCAGGAAGGATAAAACAGGCTGAGTAAGAGGCAAGTTATCTGAGAAGTGCAAAAATACAGAATGAAAAAACGACCCCATAGATACAAACATGTCACCAAAATGCTCAACATTTAAAAATTTGCACGAGAGGAAGAGAAAATGAAGAACAGGAAGAAGGGATGTAATGATGTTCTCTCTCTTAGAGCATTCAAACTGTAGTGACCTGACAGGAAGCCTGTTTAGTGTGTTAACTGTCTGTGTGTGTATGTGTGTGTGTGTGTGTGTGTGTGTGTGTATGAGACTTCTGCCAATACATAAGAGAGGAAGTAAACGTATGTGTGCATGTTGCCACTGATTGCTTCCACCCCTCCTCACTTATCAAATGGGAAAATCAGCAGGCTTGTTCCTGCCGGGCCCACAGTGGCCTACTTGTGTGGCTTTATCTCCGAGCTGCCAAGGGCCTCGGGGTCCCCACCCTGCCTTCATCTGATCTCCTGAACACAGGATGGAGGGAGGGACAGACGGATAGATTGAGTAGATTCTGACCTCTGTGATGTCATGATTTCCTTGCCACAGTTACACAATTGGGCTGTCAGAAAGATGGTGTAATGAGACAGGAATGTGTGTGGACTTTGCATTTAAAAGTCCTCAGGAAAGTCTTTGATTTAACCATTGACGGAGGGAAAAAAAAGGTGAAACAACTCATCATCAGTTTCTTCAATAGTTGATTTAACACAAAGATTCTAAACTATTTTTATGATTAACTAATTGTTTAAATCATTTTGGGCAAAAATGTCAAAATATAAGTGGTTTTAGTTTCCCAAATGAAATTACTTACTGATTTTCTAATTTTTTCTATTATATTAAACTAATTATCTTTGGTTCTGGGAACTTGCAATGGACATGTTTGTTTTGTATTTTCATTTTATGGAGTAAAAATATCATTTATATAAGAAATTATAATAGTGTTTGTTAGCTACAGCATCACATATATTCATTTTTAAACAAATACCAGTTATTACAGTGATTGGACATTAAAGTTTTTTTCTTATATTTTGATACAAATAACAGTATATGGCCAAAATACATAGTTGTGCTTATACATGAAAGGCGGCAATACAGGAATCCTCTAAAATGTACTGCAAACACATTATTCTATATGTTGAAAAATACATCGAAAAAGCATTACCTGATATAAATACTGTATTGTTCACTATGTTTATATTGAGAGGAAGTCGCCATATTTTGTTATAGACACTGAGATAAAGTAACTTTGTTAATATTTCATTTGGCTGATGGACAGACAGACAGACAGACAGACAGACAGACAGACAGATAGACAGATAGATAGATAGATAGATAGATAGATAGATAG
>JAPZDV010000014.1:14002320-14058331 GCA_029814665.1 Acanthurus lineatus | reverse complement strand
CCCCCCCCCCCCCCCCCCCCCCCCCCCCCCCCGATTGTTCAAAGACAACTGTACACTGTGATTTATAAATGAATAGTGATTTATAATCAGGACAAAGGGTTTGAATTGAAATGAGCTACAGAAAAAGACAAACCATGACCAAGATAAGAAAGGATCAAACATTAATGGTGCAAAAAAATGAGCAAAGCCATAAAAAGAAATGTCATCAGGCAGTACACATGACTTTATCAGTACATTCAAAGCACTGTAACATTTCAAGTCAAAAAATCTATGACATTGTGTACATTTTACACAGGAATTCTGTCCATTTTGGCTGTGTTAGGGTAAATAGAAAGCTTTAACAGTACATCTACAACATCACTGAATTAATGTTTTACACTATATAAAGGCAGACATTTGCTTGTTATTTCTGACTTTGCAATCTTTTTTCAAAACCCTGCCACTGTGAAAATATTTCTTTTGTTAGCATGTGTCTCCTTGTTGCTGTGCTTGACATTGAGTCCCCTGTTCTTTTTTTCATACGCAGCTTTTTTAAACTGTTTGTTTTTCGCTTAGTTACGACTCAACATCTGGACATTTTTGTTCTGATGTGCCTTCACACACTTTTTTTTACCAAAGACACTCACAGTTTTTACCAAGTAACAGTAAGACATCAGCTCTCCGTCCCCTCCCAACAGCTTCTCTGTCCTTGTCGGTTCAACATTGGCCAACCAGTCAATGAACCAATTAATCAATCAGCTGATCGTGAGATCAGTGCCTCAGACTGACAGATCATCCATTGCCCAATCAGGTCATTGATTGACATCGATTAGTTAAGGCTGTAGGTAAGGACTTAATTAAAAAGCCTACATGCATGTTTCAAAGAGAGGATTAGAGGTGATTATTGAAGCAGATGCCTGTTCATCGACTTTGCTGGTGATGTAAACACTTAAGTGCACACTTATCTCTATTTTCTTACTTGATATATATTAATGCTAAGTCATTTCTCTCTATATATGCAGAATGGTGTTGAAAAAGAGATCACTTTCATAATACATATAGACTACCCAGACAGTGAAGAACATAAGTAGAAACTCTTTGAAAAATGAATTTAGCAGCACAAAAGGTCAAAATCTAAATTCTTAGAGTCCTTAGGGTCCAATGTCTAGTAATAAATTTTAGATAGACCACCGCTATCAATTGGTTTGACTTGGCAGCACTCGACCTCATCACAGGGAGAGTTAGTCTCACAAGAACATCAGTTTCCTTCTTGGCAGACTTAAATTTGATTCAACATGATTAAAACAAATATAATTTCCCTTCAACCTGCAGGGAAATGATATTTGAGATGTTTTAGGGGCACAAACTGTCTTCAAAGTGCACTGATAATAGATTCATTTTTTTTTTGTACACATTGATGTCTTGCAACCCCTCTATCTCGTCCAGTACAATTCTCTGTGTCCCATATCATTGAAACACAGAACAAAGGCAGCTGACCAGTAACTGAGACAACATCCATCAGCTTCAATGTTTGAAGCACTACTTTGGTTTTTAAAAGTACACTGGATTGACCCAACACTTCACTCAGCCCTCTCTTCAGCAGCATCACAGTTCTAAATTTAGGTTGGAACAAATTGGTAGAAAGCTCAAGCTTAAAAAAATGAATACAAGCCACCCCAAAAAAGAAAGACACACCTCCAATCTGTGAAGTGCAGAATGGTATTTTCTCTCATAAGGTTCCAGAGTGGTCATATGGTTTGAGCTCCATGTGCTCACTGATGTCCTGAATCCTTTAGAAGAGCAGCACCTGGAAAAAGAGCTGCATTTTCTCTGTCATTTTATCTCATGTGTGTCTCTGCCTGTCTTCCCAGCCGTGCTAAACCGAAACCCCAAACATTGCTTTGTTTCAATTTTCTACCATTTTTTTACGCTGCCAGACCTGCCTCATGGTACTGTGCCTGTACTCGTCCTGTGTGGAAACTGACGAAGGACTGAAACTTCTGCTGAGCTGTTAACATGTTACTCTCACTTTGCGGCATGTGGAGACCTTGAGCTGGCTTGTCACGGCGGATCTGGCAGGGGGAAGCTGCTAGTCTCAATCAAAAGAAGAGAAAAACACATTTTGGTAACTCCAAAGTCTTTTTTTATCCCTTTGCCAGCTTATACCTGGTAGGTCTGCTTTCAGCAGTTAGCCAAATGCAGGCTAATGTTAGCAGATGCGCTAACTTAGGTGCTTTGCTAGCTGTTGTTGATCAGTAAACGCTCCTTTGACTGTAGGAAAAAAGTTCTTTAAATAGTAAAACTTTTGCAGTTTATTAATCACTGGTTAAAATTACACTTTACATCAGCAAGTTTTTAGTAACAAGGTAAAACCAGCTCTTGAACAACATGTTTATTTCCGTGTGAGAATAAAAGTGAGGGTAAGAGAGACAGAGATGTTATAGCATTGTCCTTCAGAGTAGCAAGGTTACAGTTTAATGGAGCCAGCACGAATGCCTCTCCTGACACATCCACCCCACCATGGCCATCTATTAGTAGCAGGGCAGGGAGAGAGAGAGGGAGAGAGAGGTGGAGAGTGAAAGAGAGAGAGAGAAGGACAAAGTGAGACAGCAACACAGACTGCAAAATCATAGCCCTCTATCACTTCACTGATGCAGAGAGAGAGAGGGAGAGATGGAGGGGGAGTGCGGTGACAGAGAAAGAGAGGTAGAGGCCCTGACACCAGCACAACATGGTCATCCATTACTCCTAAAAGCAGAGAGAGAGATGGAGCTGACAGAAACAGAGCGAGAGTACAGTAATAGTTGTGTGTTTGCATAAGGTGCAAAAATTCAGATTTACTATTCCTACAATCCAAATCTTTTCCCAAACACTTCAGCTATACTGTTCTCAAGGAATGTTAAATATAAATTAAATGTTAAATGTGAGAACTGGGGAGGGGGGGTGGTGTTGCTTGAGTTGGATGTAGAGATAAACTGAAGGAGATCAGCAAATAGAGGACAGGAGAGATGGAGGAAAGAGATAAAGAGTTGGTGAATGTCTATCTCCTGGGGCTCAGGCTGGGGAGAAGATAAGGAGGAGAGGAAAAGTCAATAGAGAGAGCATGACTGAGTGACAGGTGGAGAAAGACTGTCAGAGAGAGGAGGAGAGAGAGACAATACAACACTTTTTTTTCTCCTGTTTTCTAAACTCTGGAGGTTGTTCAGCATAGGTCACTGCACTGTCAATTCCAGTGCAGGTTACTGTGTACATGTTATTGTACTCTATATTTGGAAAACGTGTAAGAAACTCAGGTTGTTCTACTCTGTTAGTGACTTTTCCTGTTCTCTTTGCAAGTTATTCCTTTCTGAGAGCAGAGTAGTCATCAACCCTGTGTGCCTGAATGGAGACGAGTGTGACACACAAAATTAGACATTCGGGGAATAGAGAGGTTCTAGTTTCCATTCTCCAAAAATAAAAACAGTGAACAGTGTATAGACTTCTAAACATTCTGCCAAGAGGGAATCCTGCATAAAACACTAAGTGTAGAGTAAATGTGCACAGAGTCATACTCTAACCTTACATCACCTTCACAGATACAAATTTACCAGAATATTTAATACGAAAGATTCCAATTTAAGCAAGAAAACATAACATATGAGAGGTCAGCATGTCTTCAAAAACACACCTAATCACTCAGAGAAAGTAATGATAAAATTTTGACACTTAACCCTTAACTTCCATTGAAATTGCAGTCAAATTGGACTTCAAATAGCCCATCCCAATAAGTGCATCTTTTATTTATTTATATTTACTTTTTTCCATCCTTTACTTACCACTTGTTTGCTATGTTGGAGAATTAGACATGTATATAACACAGGGGGGAAATAAAGTGAGATTGAAAAAAGGATAAACAAGGAAAGAAGAGGGAAAAGTGAGTGCTCACACCGTGAAAACTAAAAAGTGAAATGTGAAGAATAAAATACAGAGAGAAAGAAAAGTGAATAGTTTAAGATGGACACTTGAAATTTGATTTATTACACTAACAGAACAGTGTGCAGGTAGATTGTTTGTACATTGATGCAAAGTCTCCTGACATTTTACCTGATGTATAAGGCACTCAGCCCTATAACATGGTTGTGTAAAAAGGTCTGCAGAATATGACAGGAAGTTGTCAGGTAAAGCCAGATATCAAGGTCTGCATGTTGAAGATGTTCTTTCCAGAGTGTTTGTTTATGTGTCAAGTTTCAATGCTTGGCTTGAAAGCAAACTATAAAAATGTGTGTGTGCGTGTGTGTATGTGTGTTTGTCAGTTAAGAAAGTATTCAACATGGACATGAGCAAACACCTGACAGAGAGACTCACAGCAGCAAAATGTTCATTTACTTGAGATGGAAAGTTTGTATCAAACAAACACCACTGATACTGTAAATTGTGGGGGCAAATACCAAATTCCACAGTTTACAAGAGACAAAATATGTTCAGTAATTTTGAAAAGTGTTTCACTTGAAAATGATTTCAGATAGAAAATTGCTGCCTGAATAAATTACTTAACAACAGAAAATTTGAAAGATCCAAAACTAGCATAACATTCAATTTCTTGTGCCACACAGACTTTAAAATCCCTGCAAACTTGATATAACTAAAAAAAATATTTACTTTTTAAATATTAAGAGGTTATATAAATGAATAAAACTTATAAATATTGGTATAGGACATATCGTTTCTGCAGCTAAGCACATCACCGTCTTCCCCTTACCGTCATGAATACAGCCTGTAACCACCTGAGGCAAAGACACAGCATCCATGTCTGTTCACCATCAAAGCCACAGACAGTGGAAAAAAAACCCTTTTTTGTCCCCAAACCAGAGTGTCTATTGCCTTTCTGAAATCATTATATGTGTGAGTGCGTGCATGTGTTTTCGCATCCGTCTACACGCTCGCGTGTGTGTTCCTGTAAAAGCCCAGATTCAATCAGTCTCGTTAATTAGCAGCAGATGTGTTGCTTCCCAAATTAGAAAGTGATGATTCAGTGAAGGCGTACCAGCACTCTGCTGTTCCTCAAATCCATTAGACGGACAAAAACAGGCAAAAGAAACCCTTTTCATTTATTAGAAGAAGCCGGGACAGAAAAATGAAGAGAAAAGCTCAAATGCATCATCCTACATTACAGATATACAAAGAAGATGAGAAGATATTAGAAGAAAGATATATATATATTTTCTATTTAAAATGATGATAAAAGTAAAAAGGAATAATCAGAGACAGTAATAAGCAAAAAAAACACAACCTAGTATTAAAATCAACATGCCTTGGATAAGTTGTCAAGATACACTTTGTCAAAATTGGGATTTCAGCGATGGAGGTGGAGTCAGCAGCTGTTACTGAAAGATGTGGCGCTCTTGGAAATACCTACCATGTGGCACTCAAAGCAAAGCAAACATGTAAAACAAACAGTTAAACAGCATTAGTATAATAATAATAATGTTTGCCCCTGCAGTCACCTGTTTCCTCTTGAATTCTCCAGAGAGCTGAAACTGGGGTAACATCACTAATTGTTGTTTTTGTTGCTATTTTTTTCTGCAGATAAGGTTACAGTTAAACACAGAAAATGTATATTACACAACCTTCACAGCAATTTTCCACTGATTGCACCAACGCCAAAGATGGTTCACTGATTCAGAGGTGCTGTTAAACAGTTTTTAGGACCCTCAGATGGTTGAGACTTGGCTCCAAACTGCTAATTAAAGATTTTTATAGTTATGATCACTGAAGCATGCAGAGCTGTGCACTGCAGCAATGCCATCATTCTCAGTTGTCTGAGAGACAATAGCATGGGACAGCGCAGCACGGCAGAGGAGTGGCACAGCACTGCATAGAAAATTACATTTCAGCTCAACATGATACAGCTCTGTGCAACATAGCATGAAAAACCATAGAGCCGTACAGCACAGTGAGGTATAGCATAGCATAGATTAGGATATCAGGCTTGCTTGACTCTAGATTAAGTTAACAGGCCCGTGTGACTCTTGCACAGGACATGTTACAGCCTGGCACAGCATGGCATAGCAACTACATAACTAAATACCAAGTTAGGATAGCATCAAGAAGTAGTGCAGTCTGGGCTGGCACATTGTTTTTTCAGGCTCCATCACATCTTTGCAGCCTACAGACACACAAGTTGGGCAGGAATCTAAAAAAACACTCCCTATAGAAACTATGGAGACTCTCACTCTGCCTGCAGGGGCAAAGCCCGGTGACAGACTGGCACATCCTGACTGTTCAGTATGTTCCATTCCTCTCACTCAGGGCATGCTGGGATACTCTCCAGTCTCCCAAGGTCCCCATCCTCAGACATGATGAGCCAAAAATTTATATATTACTAACGCCTGTTTTAATAGTTCATTTCAAGGCCAATTTGCAGTAAAAATGGATTATGTGTCCGCAGCCACACTAAGTGCTCTGTAAGGCTGCACTTTGAGCTTAAAGCTAATATGAGCATGCAGATTTTGCTCATAATATTACTCATTTAATGGTATGGCTCCTATTCATCTTTATTTCAGAACATTCTTTCCAATAGTTGTTGAAACATTTTAGTCACGGTTCAGCATAAATGTCAACCTCATGATATCTCTAGAGGAACAAAGTTATCGAGATTCATCGTCTGTAAATCTAATTTTTAAACTTTGTGCCAAACCATCATGTAAATGTTAAGACATTTCACTGGTGGCACTGGGAGATTTGTAAACATGTTGCAAAATTTAATCCTGAACCATCAGGTAAATATTTCTCTGGATAAGTGGGATCATTGACATGTTTTGACATGCAAAGTGCCTGAAGATTCTTCCTCTGTAAACCACAAATGTTTGTGCAACACTTAAGAAAATTCAACTGCTGATGAGACATTGTAGTCAGTATCGAAGTGGTGGGCAGAGAAACTGGCCCCCACAGTCACACCTCTAAAATAACTAATAGCTAAATATTGTAATGATTTTTTAAAGGAAATTAAAATAACAGAGTAACTTTAATAGATTTCAGCAGGGAAAAAGATAACTCTAAAGCAACAGGAGATACTCTGGACCTGAAATCAAAATGTGATAAATATGTTGGATATCCCTGCTGTTTCTTGGAGCCCTCAGCCCTGCCGTGCTCAGCTCCGTTCCGTGCTGAGGCGTTCTGTTTCATGCCAAGCAGGCAAACTACACTGTTATGCTTCGCTGGTGCAGGATGTCAACTGCATCTGCTCCACTGCCCTGTCTGCCTGTGTGTGTGAGAGAATGAATAAGTATGAGGATAAAATAAGTGACTGAGGCGGAGAAAGACCGAAAAGTGAGCTAAGAGGTAGAAGGGAAAAGAAGGAGATAAAAATAAAACAAGAAAGAAGGAAAAGTAAAGAAGTTTGTTGTTTACAGAGGGAGAAAATATTTGTGAAGAGATAAGAAATATGAAAAACAGATGGAGATAAGCTAAAGAACAAATCAGTGCTCTGACCATGAACTCCGTTGTGGATTTTTTTGCTTGATAAAACTGTAAATACATGTTCCAGAAACATTAGACTGAGGGGAAATTTCCAAATTAATGACTCACATTACTATCAACCATCTGTTTAAAGTGTCCAAAACGTGTTGATTTCTCCATTTTTTAAAAATTTATCACAACTTTTGTTCTCTTCTCTCCCTCTGGCTTCTTTTGCTCTCACACACACACACACACTTTCCTCTGATCAGCTGATGTTTTTCGTGTCTCCCTGTCTCTCACTTGAGCACCATGACAGGCTGTAGTGTTGTTCCTGAGGGGGGTTTTGCTCCTTCTTTAGACCAGCACACACCAACTGTCCACAAAGAGTCAAACAGAGAGTCAGAGGGGGAATTCTTAAAGTGAAAACCAGAATCCTTTTCCCTCACTCTGAAAAAAATATCACTTTTGAGGCAGGGATATTGATGAGAACAGATGGCTGTGTGAACAAAGAATAATACAGACCCTCCACATGTAAAAAAAACATCAGTGTTGTCGGGTATCTTTTTTTTTTTATTATTAATGTTGTGCCCCGAGTGAGGTGTGCAGCCGTGCAGTCACAACTATCTGAGGGTCTGTTGACTCCTGCCCTTGGGTCTGTTTTTATGGGCTTGCCAAATAGCTGTGTGAACCCTCCTGACAGGATATTTATGAAGATGGTTGTAGGTTTCCTCCTGACATGTTCAAAAATCACATAGCACCTGAAGGAGAGAGAGAGAAGGAAAAAAGAGACAGTCAGAGAGGGATAAAGAAGGAGTTGGAATTAAAAATATAACAGCAAATGTACCATATTATCAAAATTAAAGCCCTGGAAACAGATCAGTTAATCCTCCTTAATCAATAACTAAATAACTTATAACTGTGGGTCATATGTGATGTTAAAGGAATCACTATTTCTAACAAATCAAAGGAAGGAAGCTGACTCTGCAGTTGCTCTGAGCTCTGTGGGAGAAGTTTAGCATCTTTCAGCTCACTGTTTCTCTGTTTTTTTCTGGCCTTCAGTGTTGTTTGCAGCCACAGCTTGCAGCTGTTTCCAGTGACAGGAAAAAAAAAACTCTAATAAAGTAAATGTGTGCTTTACCTGCCCAGCAACAAGCAACAAGAATACAAAAATAGCAAGTACTGTGAACACGAAGGAGCATTTAGCAGTTTGAAAGCCACATCTCTTAGGAGTTGATACAGAGATCGAGATACTGGCAAACATGTCAGGTGACCAAAAAAAAAACACAACAACTTCAAAATGAGTTGCCATGTTGTTTTGCATATTTTTGTATTGTATATATTCATACATGTCTGGAGGGGACCTTTCCAGAGGCTATATTGAATTTTGTATGTTATCAAATGAGTATATGTTAACATGGGGTTAGTAAGTTGCCACATTTTGTTTCAATCATGTTTCACACAGGCTCAATCAGGGTTGTACTTGTCAGGTTTTAGTCCTTTGAATCCGCCCACTCCACTGAGTTGAATTGACAGATTCAACAGATGGCAACACTTTAAATGGTTGACAATTCTGGCTGATTATAAAGTTAAGGTTGTATAGTATAAATGCACATAAAATAAACTATATGCATAACTATAGCCCAAGGCTTTTTTCTCAATCCTGTAACAGTTAACACTTAAATTACCTCTGTTTTCAACTTACAAACTAGTGCAGTGCTGTCCTGTAATTAATGTCTGTGGGGGTTTGAATCACAAAGAAATGCATTGTAAGTATTTCATTTATCAGCATTACTTGTACTGTCTGTGGATCTATAATTGTTTCTCTGTATCCTGAGATAGAACAACATTGTTCTGCAGCTGTTCTGCCACTGTGTGCATCAGGTGCAGTTATATAATTAGCTGGGAGTTTCTGTTCTATTTCCACAAGTGGGATGTTAGTTAAAAATATATATATAAATATATAAATATATATATATGTAATGTCTTTCTAACTGAGCCATGGAACATATTAAGTCAACAGGCACTTAAACTCTCTTCAGTTAGGCCTGTAATTTATTCACAGTCTCATAGCACTGATGCACACACACTAACACAGACGCACACACACACACACTCACATACACTTTTTTCTCATTGCACTGCCTTCCTTTTCCTTGGTCCCAGCCATCCTTCTGTCCATCTGTCCTATCTTCTTGTCCCAGTGCATCCTAAGGGACAACCAAAAGCACTTACATGCCAAATAGGCTACTGGCTATTTACTGCTGAGATATTTGGACTTCATCAGAAGTAAATATCTACTGTACACATGCATAATGTATGCAGTCAGTATTTTCATACATTATTTAGGTGAATGTCCCAAAAGTTGGCATCGGGTGTATAGAATGTAAATATATTACATAACTAAAATTGACAGTAACTCTCCTGCAGCTGATGAGCTCAGTTGTGTAAATTCTCATGTCCTTTAAAACACCACTGGATTCAAATTGTAAGGTGGCTATGGTAACAGGGTACAGCTACATGTGCAGTTTCAACCTTCATCCTTGACGAAAATCTTGTTTCCTTTATTCTCATGTACTAGAATTACTGTGTTTTCTTCTTTTGTTGATTTTAAAATATTCAGCGAAAGATGCCATGTAGTGCAACTGCAACTAAAAAAGGTGCCTGTTTTGGGCTACGCGATTTCATTATGTCCTTTTCTCATGCTGAAATGTATGAAAACCACAAGGTTGTGCACTGACATTAATGTCACATCTGGTGAATGTTAGAGTTCAATTTATGTAGCTGCATTTTTTTTTTTTATATCTGCTACTTTCCTGGTGGAGAATCATATTTACATAAATACATTGTACACCTTCACCCATCCATAACAGATACAGCTGGCAGCTCCCCATCTGGAACAGCTTTCCACAGGAAAAAGGTGGAGAGGTGAACACACACAAACACACAGAGGCACTGCCCAAAACACAAGAGCATAAAGAGAACTTTTAAACAGTCAAATATGTGTTTTTATCCAGTTTACTGTCTGATTTTTTTTTAAAATGCAGGTCTTTATTTTTTAGGTTTAGAAACTCTAACTTAGAAAAGAGAATTCTCAGTAGAGGACAGAGACGGGTTTGAGATCATGCAGGTCCAGAGAAAGCACAGAATTTAAAATTTTCTATAGGTGAGAGTGAGTCATAAAAACAACCTGCTAAATTCAGTACAAACCTGAAGGATGGAGGCAGTATATTTAGTTTAGAATAGAGTCAAAGCAGATCATTAAAGTGAAAAAGCAAAGCAAGGCAAGACTGACATCAGGACAGATGTCTTAGTTGTTAATACAGTAACAAAGATGAAAAATTATTTTAATTTCTTAGTTGCTGCAATGTGCAAAATTATTGATTTATGACAGGCAAAACTGTGATACCTCTGAGTCGAGGTGCCATATACCTGCTTTGCTCTCCTCTGTATAAGTAGAGGAGGAAAACAAAATTTCCCTTTATCATTACAAAGAGGTATGCATTTATTTAAAAACTCTGCATCCAAATTAACATATTGTCCCTGTAGGACAGGAAAAGGCAGAAAATCCATAGAACTCTTAGGGTGGGAATTGTCAGAAATCCATCGGGAGCAGGATTAAAACAACAGTCCTGCACAGGGCTTTAATCCTCAGTCCTCCTCCAGCAGCAAATAGTTGCTTTTAATGTCTGTCTTGAATACAGTAGACAGCAGTTTCTCTGCTTCAAGGACAGCAAGCATAGCTACAGTAAAGCTAAAGCAAATACACACAGACATACACACATTAATGTGCAGGTACACATACACACAGTACACAAAGGCATTCTAAGACCTCTTTTTTTGCACACTCAGACATTCATCCACTCATATACACACCTCCACAGTGCCCACACTCTCTTAAACTAGCACTCCCAACTGAGTACCAGCATATATGATTAAATGATGCATTTGTCATCTTGATATTATATTTAGTAAAGTAAATGCTTCTTTAGACAAGGCTGCTATTATCCATACAAAATTAGAAACGATGAAAAAGATAAGAGAGTTCTGCAGAGGTGTGTGTTTTGTGTGTTCACGGACAATTGCATGCTTGTGCTTATATGTTGGTGTGTGCACTGCTGCGTGCACACAAAGTATGTGTGCCTTGCAGTGTGTTTGTGTGTGATTATGAGTGTGGACTCCTATAATCAGGGGCTGTTATCCTTGTTAGAACAACTAAATGAAAGAGGTGAACAATAAGCTGAAAACAAACAGGCGATATGCTAATCTGCAATAACAGCCAGTAGCTGCAACAAAAGCGGCTGCTGGCAAAGCAAACATGCTATCTGGGTTAATCAAAGTATCACAAGTAAGTGGACAATTTTATCTCATATAAAGGGGTAGTCTGCGCTGCAATTGCTATGATGTATTCCGCACCTCTGCTTTGGATCACCTTAATCTAGATGTGTGTGTAAATAAATGCTTCTTCAGAATAAAATTGTGGCTTGATGTCATTAGTTTTCAGCTGTAAATTTGATTTGGTCCACTCTCAAACATAAACCAGGGTCATTTCTCAAAATAAGGACTCACATTTCATGTCACGGCTGTTGGGGGGAAATACTTTTCATTATCAAAACACAAACCAGTGCATAAAAAAAAAACAATCATAAGAAAACAGGCTAGTTTTGCTCACGGGCAGCATATCATTCATCATTCAACAGGGAGGTAGCTAGCTGATTATTTGTTTTTCGACAGGTTTATGATGAAAAAAAAAAAGAAAGATTATTTTTGTACAAGATGATAATTTTAAACAAACAGCAACTTGAGTTTGGCTCCACTTCACAGCCCTCTGAGAGTCAGTTTTAGGACAAAATCCAAAGAGCAAACACAGTGTTGCTCATTATGCCACTGGGATGATTTGTTCACATTCAATAATGGGGCACAAATAGTTTCTTCAGGGGATGGTGTGACCATTACATAACTAATCTAATAAAAGGCATGTCATTCCCATTCACACACTACTATTTTTCTGTATTTAGCACTGCCACCTTTACCTTGTATCTTTTACATAGCTTTTAACTTCATAATTAACAGCTCTGTCTTTGTTTTTGATACCCTAAGGCTGAATGAGATGAACAATGCCGAGAGGCTGACCTTGGGTCAGGTTCATAATTCCCCAGCTCATTATAAAGGTTAGAGAGGCATTTTATCAATGTGCAGCCTCTTTCCAGTGCTTTCCAGCTGCTAATTCTTCAGCTCTAATATAATATAAGAAATAATCAAGGTATGCAGTCCTGGGCTGTGGCCCTCACGCTTATGTATCCATTTTTGAATTGCTAATGGGCATTTAAGTATCTTTGAGTGATGCCAATGTGGGCTCATATTTATCATGCAGGAATAGCAGTACTTGTCTCTTCCTCTCAAAGTATCCTCACAGTCCATCACCTTTTAATACATTACACGTGTTGCTGGGGCGCAAAAATGCAAATGTGGTGCCTTAGACACAACACACTGTATGAATAGTCTAATGACAAGCAGAGAGTTACTTGAGGCTGATAAGCCGTCTCAGCAGAGGAATATGCAACAGTTTCTAAAACCATATAGAATTCTACATCGAATCAAGAATATTTGAACTTTTCAAGGCTTTTTTAATATAAATTAAAAATGTTATATATGCAAAAAAACAGACTGTTACTTTGAAATGTGCAGTTGTTCTCAATAAATCTTAAAATATGAGACTCATCTGAATCCATCCTATGGTTTTAATCAAATTCTTCCTTCAGGGAATGAAAGGCTTTACCTTCAGAGTTTGAACAAGTCGTGCAGATGTCAGGACTGAGTTAAATTTAGTCTAGCAGGTGAAAATAAAAATGCAGAGAAAAATGCCGGTATTAACTTAGAAGCTTGGTACATAGTCATTCTTATACACATGCCGTTACCAAGTTATCCACTTACTTTTTTGAGCATCAATGATATTGAGAGGTACAAGTCGGAACAGAGGGGTTCGATACTGTTGTGTTTTATAATAAGCAACTCTTTGATCCTAAATCTTTACTGTTAGGAGAAGTTCTGCTAAAGGCATGAATTGGAGTGAGTTATCTGATTCAGTGTCTGTTACTCCTGGAACCAGCTGTTGTTGCACTTTGATTCATTTTGCAATCAACCTAAGACACATCAAACCGTGTGAATAACACTGTGTACAACTGAAGACTCTGTTGTTGTTACTGAGAATCACAAAAGTGTGGAGAGCTGACCTCATCTGGCCTCTGGAAAAGTCTTTCACCCACACCGCCTTGTGCAGTCTGCTCAAAGAGCAAGAAACAGTCCAAGCTTCTAGTAAAGGAGATAGAAAACAAATGCGCACATAGAGAGCACTTGTTGTTGATGCTACTCAAAGCAGTTTCCACTGTATCATGAAAAGAACTGTGAAAAGAGGGTTTCTGCTTCAGCTTGATCTCATTTTCAATCTTTATACTACCAGCTGCTTCTACTGCAGTCCTAATAATGTGGTAACTTAATGTAAAAACACTGCTATGCGAAATTACAAACACTTTTTTTCCCTTCATTTCCTTTCCCATTTGCCATGCGTGGCATTCTGCTGTTTTGATTTGTTCGGTAATGTATTACCGCTGTGCGCGGCCTGTGTGAGGCTCTCTGGAAGGGGAGTGCTAAATGAAATATCAGCTAACAAGACAGAGGGCATTCAGGGACACATCAACCTCTTATCCAAAACCGATGTAGTGGAGACAAGATCAAAGTAATGAATGTTCCCTTGGTGGCCGAAGCCCCCTCCATCTAACCCCAAACGCGTATGCTCTCAGAGGAAGCTGATTGCATCTCGAGAGATCTGTCATTAGCACTGCTGAGACAATGTTTAGGCTAAATGTAATATTAGCGTAAACCAAATAAAAAACACAGACAGTCTTTAGTTAAGCAGATTGGCTGCTGCTGTGCCAGAGTACATGAAAATCATTATTAAGTTTTACTTTATTTTCTATCACATTTTCTCCTTTGTTATGTTGCTCTTTTCATAATAATAAAGCATGAGACTATTTTTTTGGAACACCTCAATTTTTCCTCCCGTACAGCTGCAACTATGGTCTATGTTGTATTCTCTTTTTTCCTTTTTTTTTTGTCATCATAATGGTCACTGAGCATTTGAGGTTTTGGTATGAGGTTTTCCACTTGTTGCACTGAGCGAGTGAATTTTTCCTTCTCTTTCACACCCGAATTTCTCCAATTAGTGCTGGGAGCTGAGCCAGCAAACTCTCATTTACAAGTTTGCTACTCTTGCAATTAGAATACTGCCACCATTGCACACTGACATTTACTGAACACCAACACTTAAACTTTTACTGTGATGCACTCACCTTAATAGACTTCTGATGAACTGGGTCTGTTTTTAACTTTCTCTGTCAGACTTACAGTACAAACCTTTTTTTGGAAGGTTATTTCCTTTTTGGCTTCTACTTTTGTACCAAACAACAGACAGAGTAGCTAATGGACATACTAGACCGACAGGCTGCGTCAAGGAGTTTACGACACACATGATCCCTAGATCATGTGAAATAATGTGAAAAGACTCCAAAACCCATGTGAATATGATGTTTCACATGTGACCTGTCTTAAAACACCATGCTTTGCAACATTTTGTCATAAACAAATGTAAGAAAATTGCATATTAATTTGCTTCATCTCATGTCAAATAGTGTTTT
Source organism: Acanthurus lineatus (assembly GCA_029814665.1). Taxonomy (NCBI): domain Eukaryota; kingdom Metazoa; phylum Chordata; class Actinopteri; order Acanthuriformes; family Acanthuridae; genus Acanthurus; species Acanthurus lineatus. Next base: position 14,043,224 of record JAPZDV010000014.1, on the reverse strand, counting down.
ATGTGTAATTAATTCAGATATTCCTCTGTGGCAAAGAGAAAAGGGAAATGCACTGCTAGTAAATCAAATCAAACACAGTGAAAAGAAGTGAGACAAAACAGTCTTGAAGTCAAAATTAAGTGTTCATGCTCATTCAAGCGGTTCTGTTACAGTCCATGCATAAAAGGGGAAGATTAACAAGGCAAAGTAAACTAACAACTGTTTGTTTCCAATTAAATTAATTAATGCATGGGAAAAGTAATTCAGAAAATCTTAGCGGATGCTTTGTAAATAAACATAAATTATATATATGCTGTATGAATGAACATACATTGTAATGTAATTTTATATGAAAAACAACATATGAAGAGTAGAGTTTATTTCTTTCTTCAAAACATGAATTTCCCTATATAAAATATACTGTTCATCTAAAAATGAATACTGCTGATACATTTGATACATTTTGCATCATATCAAAAGTATTAATGTATGAAATTATATTTATTTATATGACATTGCAAATACTGTGTATGGAACATTTGAGGTTATGTTAGATCTCACACCTGGTAAATGCACTGCATAGCAGTCGCTGAGCCAAATGCTGTCTGACCCCTCTGAGCCCTGCCTTCTAAGTGAAACGATGGTGGCTTAGTGCTTAACCCCCTTGCCACAGCTGCTAGCCTTTTAAATATGCAGCAAAAGGCTGTTGGTGTTAAGCTATGCTATAGCCACTAGCTGATGACAATAAGTGCTAAAGCCGCTAGTCTTTTAAATAAGCTAAAGTGTAGAAGGCTTTTGTTGCTTGAGCTTGGGGCTAGGTGTTAGTTGTTTAATATGCAGGCTGGTAGCATTAAGAGGTACGGCTGCTGGCGCTTTTATTAATACAGAGCATAAGGCTGGTGATGCGGAGTGCTAAAGCTGCTAGCTGTGATGCCCAGGGAAATCCCTGCTGCTGACCTTTCACTGACAGGATGAAACCAGACATACACACACATACACACACATAGTAATGAGGCCTGGGAGGGAAGAGGAAAGGAGACGGGAGCAAAGAAGAGAGTAAAATGGTGATTGGAAATGCAAGAAGGAGAGAAAGTGATAGGGGAATTAGGGAAGTAAACGGTATGGACTCAGGGAAAGAAAGCAGCGACAGAACATTGTAACTTTAGGGGAAAAAAAGACAGAAAGAAGAGGAGGAATGAGGAGAGCCGATGTGACCTGAAGGGAACACAGATGGCAGTGCTGTCTGCAAAATTAACGAAAGAAGATGTTTCCAAGGGGACCAGAGGTGGGGGAGATGAAATACTGATGCCAGGAGCTGAGAGAAAAAGCAACAATAAGTAGGATGGCACAAGTAACCCAAGAGGAGACACGGGCAGATCAGATGAGAGACAACAGGTGAAAGTGGAGAAGGGTTAGAAACATGATGTGCAATGATAGAAAACACAAACAGAAAGTCTCAAGTGGAAAACAACAGGTGAGAGAAGAGCTCACTCAAAGTGGAGAGGAAGATCTCTGCAGATAGAGGAGAAAAAAGGGAGGAGGAGGAGAGGATAAGAGACAGCAAGCAGAGCACACAGCAATTCCCTCACAGCAGTGTTGGTGAGGCTGTAATTTAACGCTCCGTCAGGTCGCAATCAGAGCCTGTGTGTGTATGCAGGAGTATGTATGCTTGCATGTGTGCGTGTGTGAGTATGTGCGTGTTGCAAGCGAGCCGGGGGGGACAGTTAGACACACACCAGAGTCGGAGGGAGGGGAGGAATGGGGGAACACAAACAAATGAATGGACGAGCAGACGGAAGGGACTGGTGGGGCAGATCCCTGAGCTTTCTCCAGATTTTGCTTCTCCACTTCTCTGTTTAGAGACGTGTCGCTTTGGGACGGGAGACTGAGTCAGGTAAGTGAAGCTGAGAAGTAAAAAAGGTCGAGAGGGGAAAAAATGGAGGAGAATAAGAGAAGAAGAAGAGGTGCAAGGAGAGGTAAGAGAGAAATATTAAAAATTAGGAGTCACAGAGGCATACAGGGGGAGCAGATGGAGCAGAATACAGCAACAAAGGAGAAGAGGAGCTACAGTTTAAGCATAGTGATGGCTGAGAAAGGCAGAGGAGTGGAGGAAGAGTGAAGACTGGAAAGGAAATAAGAGGAGAGACTGCTGAGGGATCAAAGCAAAAATTGGGAGAGGGAGGCAGAGAGGAGGAGATGAGGAAAGAGGACATTAGGAGAAGGGAGGGGGAGTCAAGGAGAAAAGGGGATAAGAAGGGAGGTGAGGATTGGAGAAAACAGAGAATGAGATGGGACAGTAATGTAGAAGAGAAGAAAGGGAAAAGAGGAAAATGCAGAGGAGAGGAGAAGGAGAGACGATGGGATTAGCTGGGAGTTGGAAAGAGAGGAGGGAAGGGAGAGCCATAAGGGAGGAGAGAGGGGACAAAAATGAGTTTCTTTTTCATCCAGAGTAGAATAATCCTCAAAAACTGCAGAGATAAAGGGAGTTCAAAGGAGTTAGAGTGTGAAAAAAGGAAATAGAGGCATTTCCTCACATCTGAGCTCAGAGCACTGAGAAAAGGCAAAGTGTCAGTTTTTCACCTCTGAATGTGGTGTAAGATAAGAGTTAGCTTACAGATAACAACGACAATAAGAGTTAGCTTGCAAATGGCAACAACAATAATAAGTTAGCTTACAGGCAGCAACAAGAGCAGTTATCAAGCTTGTTTTATTAATGAATTGCAAATTGATTTTCCACATCATTGAAACAATCAATCGGTAATTCAGTGTTAAATGACCAAAACACAGATTAAAGCTCAGCATTTTAAAGTGAGCTAAATGCTACTGATGAGAATCTTGTTACAAGCTCCAGAAAGCTTTTAAATAGACCTTAATTATTTTGCCAACTGTGGTTTCAAACATAAGAAATTAACTTTGAACTTACAGTAACCAATATCTGGCAACTTGGCAGAAGAAAAAGAAAAAAACTTTAAATGCAGCACTTACATGGATAATATTGTTCTATGCGGAAAATTTGCTGACATAAAGAGAAACATTACGCAGTTATGTCTCTGTCCTCCTAATGTGTCTTGTTCAATATGGAGTCTCATTTTGGCTCTTTAGTTTTGCTTTCCACCAACTCCTGAAGATATCTGACTCTTTAGCTGAAAACAAATAAATAGACAAACAAAAAACAAACAAAAAAACAACAAATCCTGTCTGAACTAATACATTTTGACCAGCTTATTGCTAACTTGTGTGTCATTTTAAGTTGCTGTAACCTCTGAAGAACCTAAAGGAACTGAGAAGTTCACATGCAAGTAGTCATGTGATGCATTGCTACTATAAAAATATTTAGAGAGCTTTCAAAGCCAAAATTCACTCTTAAATTCCTCCCTCTTAAACTGAAAAAAAAAAAAAAATTAACTCAGGACAGCACAGAGTAAACTTTATCTGGGAGTGTCCTTGGAGCTCATAGTGTGTGACATAATAAGAAGAAAGCGACTGGAGTTGACTGTGGGTCCACAGCTCATCTTAGCAGGAACAGCCACACAGAGCTGGCAGTAGGAGCTAACCAGCCATGATTAGCTGCTGTCAGACTCTCTGTTCCTGCGCTGGACAATAGAGCTTTGAGTCACCGTAAGCACATTCATTGCCCTTTGTGAAAGTTTCTTTGTGGTACCTGTGTTGCAGCTGAGCTGGCAACTCTGAGAGGCTGAGGCTCTCTAGTGTGTGTGTGTGTGTGTGTTTCTCTGGGGGAGGGCAAGTACATAGGTGTAACCCAGCTATTTATCATGAGATGGAAACATTTATAGCTTAACATAGTGAGCTTATCTTTATGTCTCTTCAAGGTGGAGCTTTCAGCTTTGATAATGCTATAACATTTATAAATGATAACACATCATTTTATATTTTGTGAGCAAAATTTTAATCTGACCAGTCACATAACTCTGAAAAACATTGTAGTTCAATGTTTTTCTTTAAATAGAGCAGACACACAGTAAATAAGTGCTTTGTTGAGATTCTTTAAGGTATTTTGGGGTTCAATTGGTTGAAATTACTGTCATCACTCAATATTTTTCAGTATCAAAACATCTTAATAAAACTAAGTTTGTTTACGGCCCCAGTAATCTGCCTTAACTAATGATAGATATCCACCCCTTGTTTCAATCAGCAAATGAACAGATGGATGGATGGATGGACAGATCAATAGAAAAAAGAGACTTATGTCCAATCATTGTACACACCTTTCTCAGTCTTCTTTCAAAGAAAACATAGTTGAACTTCCATAAGCAAAATCATTCACTGTATAGACGCAAGTTTTCATTTGTATTTTACAGGACTGAATCACATTTGACAAATCAGCTACACTGAGGCAACTGAACAGAGATGGGCAAACAAATACTCTTTCTCACACACACACACACACACACAGACACACACAAACACATTCTAATCTAAATGAATTATTTATATTCACATCAGCCAGAATTTGGAAACACATTAATATTACAGATGCATTCATCCTTTTTGTAACCTTACAGATATGTTCACAAAAACAGAAAAAGGAACATACTGTGTTGCTGCCAATGAAAACTGACTTATTTTTAAACCAATAATAGGATGTATTATCATCAAAAGATAAATCTGCAAATTGTAGTAGAAAATAAACGCCTGGTTAGCTGCTCAGAGAGATACAGACAAACCAGAAGACTTCATGATTTTTTTGACCTTGTTTCTCCTGAGCAATGTAAGCTGAAGGCTGTTTGCTAGCCTGCAAACAGCATGTTTTATTCCACACCATGTTTAGGCAAAGACATAAAACTGCCAAGCATACATATTGATTGCTTGGAAATGTCACCTAAAGTGATATCATGCATAAGGGAAGCAAACACTTTGTGCCGCAGGGTTTGTCCTCAATTGGTATTACTTCGAGGAAATCACTTCTAATTCTATTTAATTTACACGGTACACTCTGCAGCATATAAACTACCTCAAAGTAATTTCACTGTTTGTCAAAGATAATGGTGATTATTGTGTAGTTGAATTTCTTAAATATTTCTTAATATAAACTAGATACTTTTATAAACAACATATTTTTCTCATCATTTTGTAATAGTTTCTTAATTTTATTTTGACTCCATTAAAGTATGACATGCTGTTTATGCTGTGTGTGTCTCTCAAACAGTTTTCTTGACAGCTTTGGGGGCACTCTGCTGTTATTTTCCCCCTGAGGCACACATTTTGTTTTTTGGTGAAGTTATGATTGTTGTATTAAAACCTACAAACACTAGGACACTGGATTTACAACTGTGCAAAAATACACTATGCAGGCACGACAGCACTTTCAGACACGCAGGCAATAAACTCAATAGGCAAATGATCAAATGTTGAAAGAGAAATCAACAATTTAGCCAAAACAATTAGAATTTAAGCCCAAATCTAACCAGACCATAAGCCTAAAGTAAAACAAAAATGTTTCAGCACATCTGTCGTTTTGTAAAAACATACAGTTCTAACATCATTTGCACTGAACAGTTTAATAAATGAAAATCATCTTTAATAAACAGATGTTTCACAAGTCACTGATAAATTACTGATAGAGTTTTAAGCGTAGAGCTCTTAAGCATTTATCTCTATAAGATAGATAGATAGATAGATAGATAGATAGATAGATAGATAGATAGATAGATAGATAGATAGATAGATAGATTTTGATGTTCAGTCAGTCGAGTTAAAGTTTAACCATGAGACAGATGTTACAGTTTACCCGTCTCTCTGAGTCTGCTCCAGCAACAGGGGAAACAACCACCTTTTTCACTAATTAAACAGCTCCTCTAAATGAACACATGCACATGTGCACACACACCTCAGAAACACTGTAATTGACTCAATATGGACTTTTGCTCGTCTGGCTACTCCCTAGTTGCCGACCAATAAGAACACTTGATACTATCCATTCCTGAAAGTCCGCTTCCGAGCAGTATCAGCCTGCCACTCCTTGTGGTTTCTCAGCTCATCTCAGCTCACAGCGTCCTAAGCTAAAAAAGCAAAATCACTGCTGGCAAAAGCACAGCTTTTACAACTGGAAATATTCCATGCAGCGGTCTGCTATTAGTGCCATCCATCAGGCTCATCAGAGCAAACTCGACTGGGCCTTGGCTGCGTTTACACACACATCAAACATACAGAACGCAAGTAGAGTTTGGATGGACATGAAGCAGGAGCTGGTGTTGGTTTCCAGATTTCCTCCAATCACAGCGTCCTTTTTGATGTTTTGCTTGTCCTCAAATTCAGCTTTTGCACGCGGTGCCAGAGTTGCAGGCATAATTAATCTCATTTCCTCTCAAAACACAGCACAGACATCACTGAAAATTAACCAATTCCTCTGAGTTGCTTAAGTCAAACGGATGGGAGTTTTCTGGGAAGCTCACATAGCAGACAAAGAAAGGTGTGTTTTCCTGTGGGATTTTCAGGGTGGCTACAGGTTCTCACGACCCCCACCTCCACCCAAGCAGTCAGACATTAAACAGAGATGGACACCAGAGAGAGGTCCACTGCCACACACACACTCACACACACCCACACACAGTCAATAATTACCTGCCTCTCCAGACAGTCCGGTGATGGTTAACTGGGTGCATTTGAGTATCTGTTCTGTTTGTTGAACCCGAACAGCTGTTAACTATAAAGTCCTGCAGTTTGCATGTCTTTTCCTAACAATAAATGATAGTGTGAAATGATGTAAATACAGAAAGAGAGTTTATCTTTTCCTTTTATTTTATCTTTCCTGAAGCAATTAATTAGTAGTTACAGTTTTAGCCACAGTTTTAGTTATCAATTTATTATCAATAAAACATTTGAGAATTTTCTTTCAAGCAAAAACTTCTTAAAATATTACTGTGTGCTGGATATCTTTTGACTGCAAAGGCCTCATCCTAGGTTTAAAGCTATATTGCAACAGACATTTTTTCACTATTTTCAGACATTTAATAATAACAAACAATTATTCAATTATTTGCAAAAATCATCGAAACATTAATTTATGATTAAAGTTAGTGTTAGTTGCACCCCTAATATGATCTCAGGCATTTTAATATATCTTAAAATATAAAAATACAATTTTTATGAAGCCTGATATGCTTTGCTAATATTATGTTCAATTTTTTAAGACTTAAAATAGTGCTCAGGTGCCCTATGAACCAATAAACTGTATTTTGTTTACTGCATTTGTTCCTCTTGTCTTCAGTGGCTTAATAGATCTTCTCTAATACTATTTCAATGTCAGTGATGAGACAAGAGCCTCAGAATTTATTCTTTAAATCAAATGGAAGCCAATACGATCCTTTAGCAGCAGACAAATCCAGTCAGTATTTTTTTTATTACAAAATTCTATTTTAATTGGTAGTCGGTGAACTCTATTATTAAGGGATGGGATCCTTTGATGAAAAGAGAGAACAGGAGAATTGGTCACAATGATAAAGTCTATACGGGCATGTGAGTATAGCTTTAATACAGTCAAACAAAATGTGATTCTATTAGCTAAATACTCATGTCGTTTAATGAGGAACATCATGTTTTTATCTAATCATTAGTTATAAATGTATTTATTTGTATTTATTTGAAAAGTGATTATAGTAAAGGAGTCACATTTATGCACTGAAGTAAAAGTTACTTCCCATCACCACACAATCTGATGACTATACAACAGTTATATTGTCATCAATTTTTTTTATTTTCCATTCCTTATTTACTTCTTCTGTTTCTTATATGTAAAAAAGGGAGTTTCTGTCACATGTCACATGCAGAGTTTGTACTTTCATTTCATTTTTCTTTACTCATTTACTGTAAGCACACTAATTTAAAGCAGAAGTCAGATGAGACAAAGCAGAGAGGCAAAAAAAATGCTTGAGAGGAAATAAAGGCAAATGACACAGAGAGGAGAAGGTGGAGGGAGTACAGAGATCATTTTGTTGCGGTCCATTAAACATTAGTCATCTTTGATCTGTCTTTATAGCAGCGAAAGGCTGACTTTGATGAGTTTGTGGTTGACAAAGAGTAAGAGCACGTCTTGAGTCTTTTACTAACAATGCACATTCTCAGTCTGACAGTCTGAAACTGAAACCTGGATGATTTAAACAATTAGAAATCAGTCAGTGATGAAGGATGAAAAACTTTCTCCTCCTGCACTCTGCGCTGTTTCCCCCAGTGATCCTCTAGCTGCGCCTCTCCCACCAGTCATCTGATGCCATTATTTCTGATTGGACGAGGACGGGAGGGGAAAGGTCAGCCAATGATAAGCTGTCAGAATATTGATGACAGAGTTGGATCAGACCTTTTTTTTTCCACAGCAAGTAAAAATCCATATTAACTCTGCACCAATTTATTAAGTCATGTTTGATTACAACCTTTACGTTTTTCCAGCTTAATTTACATATTGCATTAATTATGACTGCAGTCCCTTTACATTCAAACAGCAGCATGTGTCATGTTATTTTTATTAGTTCTGACAAGCAGGCTGGATTGAGTTGCTCATGACCATGGATATAACCGACTGGCTTTTCCTTCCTGCACTGATGCAGCTTCAAATACTCGAGAAGCATTGAACCCTGTCTTCTGGACAAAGCCTCCTTTCTTCCAGCAAGATCTATACATTTCCAATTTTTCCAAATTCTTCCATGCGAGCCTCTTTTTTCCCCGCAAACCCTCTGTCAGTCTGTAAAACCCTCTTTTCAACATGCTGCTTCCAAGAATGCGAGTGGAGAGGAATTCAACCGAAAAAAAGCCCTTGTGATTGGTAGAAGAGTTTAACAGGAAATAAAACCTGGACATTCCTGTGAAGGTAAACGTATGCAGCTGAATTATACAACACACTTCTATGAGACTATGAGACAAAGAAAAGGGTCGATAAGCAGAGAGATTTAGAGACAGAGAGGAAAAACATCTTCTCGACACCAGCAGGAGCAAGGACTCGTCCGGTGGCTTTACATTTCACAGTTTGAGTGACCCGAACGAGCCAATAAATCCACTCCAGCAACACTCGGACTGTGGGGTATAAATGTCAGCAGTGGAAGGTAGTAACAGCTTCTTGTCAACAAGATTGAATATTCAGAAGTTAATTCATTTCTGCTGCAACAGGGTGATAAAGGCGGAGAGGGAGAGATCAATAAGAAGAACCTATTTTCGGTGATCGATATCAGGAAATGACATTTATATCTGCAGGATATTTATAGCATCAGGAGACGCTTAGAGGAACGAGGAGGAGTGGACGGACTTCAGGTAGAGCTGAGGCAGCGTGAATGAAACCGAGCTCACACACATGCTCATCGCTCACGCTCACTCACTTGCACACTATAGCTGTCTAAACCTTCATTCTCCACCACCAAACCACAGAATCGTTTCCAGTAGATGGCCAAGCCAAGGCTTTTCCACATATAAGCATTTTTTCTAAAACAATTTGCCAAATGCTTCCTTTAAGGATGTCCATGTGTTTTACTTGGTTAGCAGCTAAAGACAGGGGCCAAGGCTTTCTGCGAGCTCACAGACACAGACAGCACTTTGAAATGAAGAGCTCTGTCAGAGGATAAATGTTTAAGTGATACTTTCCAGCCCAGTTTCAGATGATGTTGTTGGCTTCAAATCCACCGGTTCTGTTTCAAATTGATGTATGTGAATCATAGGGTACTTTACATGCAATTACACTAAATTAATAATGTTTTTCTAACCGTATATGATATCTAGGGGGGAATGGAAGAGGCAGAAGGGCAGAAAGGGTAGAAAAGAAGGAACGTAGGAAGGAACAGAAAAGTCAAATGCATCTACTGATGATGAAAAAGCCGATGATCAGCATACAGGGACACGCCAATCAATAATTAACCACTTATTACACAAGGTTAATATTTTTCAGAACTATGTGTGAAGTGACAAAAAGAAAAAAAGGCAGAGATTAGAAATTCTGTCAGATGAAGTCAAGTCCAAATATGTTCTCATATTAAAAAAATACACTAGATAATATTTTACACATTTATATAAAGTTGGATAATGTACGCCTACAATATGAATGACACTGTATTGTAAAATTAATGTTGAGGTTCGGTTTGGCAGAAGTTGGGAGTTTAAACTGGGCCAACTTCTTTATTAGCTTCAGCTGACTCTTTAGCTATTCATCGCACATATCTATTTTTTAATAATTTTATACATTATTCTTTTAGCCAGTGATTTTAAGCTTTTGTAAGTTTCTTTTAGCAAACTACTCTTACTATTTTGACCATATAGCCATTACTTTTATTTAAATTATTTATCCTTTATTCTAGTTTTCACTCTTATCGCAAGTCTTCAGTTGATGTCAAAAAGTTTTCTAAATTATCCAACCAAAAATGTTGTTCGTGAGTGCCCTTGAAAATGACCAAAAATAAATTTAAAAAAAACCTCATCTATGACTTAATGGTTGTGATGGCAGGACAAGATCATCTTTTTGTACCTTCCTGCAAACAGAAACATTTCATGGAAACATTATGGTTTGAGTTAAAATAACTTCTTCGTCAAAGGTTATGGTGCTTTCAGGTTACAGTAATAATGTTAAGAACAGTCATGGTTCAGTCTGGTTCTGTTTAAAAGAAAGCAAAGCTGACTATCAGGAAGAAATATTAAACAAACAGAGGACTTTGATGGCAACATAAGTAACTTTTTTAATGCCGTCCATCCTTTCTGACTTTATCCCTTTGTGGGCTTTACAGCTCTTAATGTAACATAGTTTACTCCCAACAGAATAGGATCATTATACCTACGACCACTAGAGGGCCTTTTTACTGGAGTGTATACATATGCTGTTTTAGGGCACGTTCTACAACGGCTAATTCTGTTGTTTTTGGAAAGTCGGTCTCTATTTTACTGTTTCCAGAAACTTCATATATATTTTTTAAATCAAATCATAATTCCTGTTTTTCTTTTCAATGAAGTCTCTCCACAATTTCCCCACATGCCCCCTGGCAAATTCAGAAGACCCCCTGGGTTCAACGTACTTCTTGCTGAGAAACACTGAACTAGAGGTTACTTATACATGCTTGAACCTTTACATCTCTTTATAAAAACAAAGACAGTCCTGGTAAATCTAATAGCTCGTCTGTTAGCCAGTGAACTACACAGCCCCTGGGTACAATAAGCCTCCCCTATAGCACTAAAGGTGGAGGTGTTGTAGAAATACTGAGGGGTAGCTGGTTGTGTGTGTTGACTAATGCTCCATAAGGCCTTGTTTAACTGCAACTTGGGCTCCAAATCAGTCTCAGCCACCCCGCATGTCCCTGAGCTGTCCATGTTAATGTCTGACCTGTCATTACACCAGTCCAATTCACACAGTGTTGACACGAGCTGTCAGCGGATAAGGGAAGAGCAAAAACACACGTTTCATTAAGGCTTGAAAAGAGAAGAGGAGAGGAAGAGACGAGGAGGGATGAACACATCATGGCTCTGTTAGGAGAGTACAAGGTAAGGTCAGTTTTCTTACAACAGCAGAAAGCAGTAAAAGGCACGAGTAAAGGTCAACGGCCTCCTCACCTTTAACCCTTTCTAGTGTCTTTAGTTTTGCTTTGTCACCATTCAGATGACTGTTGTACAGACCCTTGAGTAAGTAGCTTTGGCTGGAAAAACATTTCATCATGCCATTATTGGATTAATTACTTCGGATAAATCAAAACTAGTGAAAAATAGTTGTCAATACGGACGCTTTTAAAGATTTTGCTTTTACTGCATGCAAAAATACAATTTACACCAACGTACTGCACCATATAATACAGCACATTCAGGAAAAACAAGAGAAAAACAGAAAGCCAACTTTTTTTGCATAGATAATATGCTGCTATCAGCTCAAAGTGTCAGTTATCCTCACACTGATTTTCCACCTGATTATGCATGCAGGCAGGGTTTGTGGAAAATTAATCTTTGTGCATCTCTGAATTTACAGACTTCTGTTAATCTACCATCTGATCCTGTCTGGACTTGAGCAAAGAAATCCGAAAACTTGCGGAAAATATTAGACAGGGTAGGGGTATGTTAATTTTTTTTGGCTGTAATGTTAGTAAAAACAATGCTATGAGGACACTGTTTTAAAGAGTTCTCTTGTTCTACAAATCATATTTGTTGAAGTAAAATATTCACAGCCAGCAAGCTATTTTTTAGAGAATCACATTAGTTTTAAAATTGGAGACAGTTTGTATAGATATTCACACACATTTTCCTGAGTTTTAACAATCTAAAACAGTTCACCCATGACACAGTCACATCAACTGCTAAATGTTATGTGTTTCTCAAATGAAAGGATTTGCTTCTTTTCCTCGTTCCTTATGATGGTAATTTCTTTTTATTTGGCTTACGGTCTGATGGTGAACAAAACAAGGAAACTGAGGACATCGCCTTGGATTCTGGGAAATTAACCTATAAAACCATTGATCATTAGTCTAATTGATAACTGTTAGTCCAGATTAGCATTATCAGCCCTAAAACTGTGGGAATAAAGTCAGTTATCTAAAATTCTTGCTTGTTTCAGTTCATCTGCATTTACACTTCTTTTAAAACAGACTGTAAACAGCTACTCGGCTGACTTCAAACTACATGACCAAAACTTGTGTGTGTGTGTGTGTAAATTATTTCAGGTGATTCAGTTTTAACATCAAAGTTTAATTGTCATCCATAACTGTATCATCATACGAGCTTTGCATGTGACAGGAAAACCCCAGCCTCTTCCTCTTCCTGGCAATGTGCTAAGTAATAAGAAAGCAAACTAACACTTGTGCACACACACTCACACATACAAACGCTTTGATCTTTGATGATACTTAGCGCTGTTCCACCTGAGCCTGACGGAGAGCAGATCATTACCCGGCTGTATTGATCTCTTCCCTGGAACTCTCTGTTTCTTTCTCTGAGCCCACATTTCCATGTTCTCCTCTCGTTCTCCTTATCTCTTTATCAAACTGCCATTTACTCTCCAGATCCTTTTTCCTCATTCATCCTCTGAATTGGTTTTCCTCTGTCCCTCTCTCATTTCCTCTTTTTCTTATCTTTATTTCATCTAATACCATTATATTCTTTAATCTGCAAAAAATATTTCTCACCCATTTATTTAACCAATTTAAAACTTCTTATTTTGATTTTGAAACTATGATTGATCACTCTCTGCTTGCTGCCATACTTAAAAATTTTAATTTGTCGGGGTTTTCATCAGAAAAAATTAAAATGAAGGTAAGTGACTTGAAAGATATTGCTATCCACCTTCAAGAACCCATTTTGGCTGATCCTCAAGCAAACACCCGCCTGCGGGGTCATCCCCTCTACCACCATCCACAACCATAACCCATCCTCCCTCTGTGATCAGGCTGGTAGTGGGGCCCCCAAGGGACCAGCAATGGACACTTAGGGAAGCAGCTTGTCAGCTCAATAAACAGCAATTTATTGGCAGGGGACTGAATGCGCTGGAAACTATCAGCAGAGCCTCTTATTGGTGCTGAGAGATATTAATGAAGAGAGGAGAGGGACTGATCACATCCGCATGAGATGATGTGTTCGTCTCTACAAAAACATACTTAATGTGGACTAAAAGGAGAGTGCTTTAAAATTAGCTTTGTTTTGTTGCATCCTGCTAAACACTGATATTTCATTATTTACTGTGAAAGGAAACTTTAAAAAAGGGCTGTGTACATCAGACTGGTCACAAATTGAGAAAAACAGACAAAACAGACAAAACAGTCCTTGATGCATTTGAGGCACTGAAAAGGGTTTAAAAACTATGCACTTTAAATTTGAAATCCTCACACCGTGTCATCTATCAACAAACACTCTTCAGTTTCCAAAGAAACTTTTTTTTCTTCAGATTTTACTTTGTGTTTATCTGGTTGATAAGACATGATTCATCTCATCAGACTGGTTGAACAAGATCCACTAGAGACACTTCATGTGCTACTACTGAAGATTAAACACATATCATGCATATTTGCAAGCAATCAATAGAAAACAGGGAGACTCTCAAAGCACATTTTAGGCCTTTCATGCATCGTGTAACCCATCACAGGGTTAATATGTCAGAATTTTTTAAATTAATTCATCTTGAATCAATGCCTCTTTGTATTCGTATAGCCTATAGCAAATCGGCTAGATAATAAAGAAAATTAGCGTCTGCACATGTTTATACAGATCTAGCAGAATTTTAAAAAAGTCTGACGCTCAAACTTAAACATTAATTACCAAACTTTTTTTTCTTTTGGCAAGTGACAGCAAGCAGATACAACTTCTAACCAGGCGTCCGTCACTTCTGCTCTGAACTTTGACCCTTACAGTTCATTACTATTCCATGCTCGTTTGGGAAACGCAGAAAAGCTCATAATTTTAGGTAAATATGTAAACAATTTGCGCTTCAGCTGCCTACCTGTACCACTCCAGTCCTTTATCGTAGAAGCGGTCAAAGAAGTGCGGCTCAGAACCGACGGCTCTCACGTCCGGATGGATGCGCAGGAACTCCAGCAGAGCCCGAGTGCCACCTTTCTTCACCCCTATGATGATGGCCTGAGGAAACTTTTTGCTGCCGTAGTTATTGGCTATAGAAATATTGTGAGATGGAGCATCGCTGCTGGTCAAGTGCGACAGCTGTTCCCGGACAAACGAGACGTGAGACGCGTTATTTGCGCCGAGCTTCCCCGATGACGCCTCATGTCCATCATTTAAGAGAATTTTGCTTTGAAAATTACTTTGCTGGTCATATACAGGCCTGGGCAGAGAGTCACAGTATCCGTTGAGGCAGTAAAAGAGGTAAGTGAAGAGAATTATCATGGCAAAGAAGACTGACAGCTTGGACTGCACCTTCAGGTGTCCAAAATTGAACGCAGCTCTCCATTTACTACATCCCATGAGTCGCAATCCTGAGCACGGGGACACAACGCAGGAAACATGCCATATCAGAGGACCGCATACCACTGACTGTACGAGTTACTCAAACTGAAAACGCTTTAAAAACAACAACACTGCGTTCGTGCCATAATTGAAAGCGGCGCAAAACTTGCCCTGCGCGCGTCAGAAAGCTCCACATGTCTCCCAGCTCGCTTGCCCCTCGCCGATCCTCTCCCGGGATCCGTCACCTCGTCATGGCATCAAAGGCAACTTGTGGATTTCTAAGTAACTCGAGCGGAGTCCCAGCGAGGCTCAGCTGGAAGGTGGCTGTGAATTAATGTCCCGCAGCGCTGCGTGCCTTCCGTGCGCTCCCGTCGCTCCTTTGGCAGCAGCTCCG
This sequence comes from Acanthurus lineatus, assembly GCA_029814665.1. Taxonomy (NCBI): domain Eukaryota; kingdom Metazoa; phylum Chordata; class Actinopteri; order Acanthuriformes; family Acanthuridae; genus Acanthurus; species Acanthurus lineatus. Next base: position 14,027,995 of record JAPZDV010000014.1, on the reverse strand, counting down.
GAGGAAACCCACAACACCCCCTTCCCGTCTGACTGCCAAATCCACGCCCTGCTCATCAAACACACGCCCCTTCCACCCTCAGCCCGTGCGACAGTGAAATAACAGCGAAAAATAATTAATTGGCGCCTTGAAGCCTCTCCAAGTTTACACTGAAGGAGAAACTCTCATATCACATTATTTTGAAAGCAATTTGAAATACAGTCGTTAAGTTTAATTGTATTTAATGCACGGGAAGAGGAGGGAGATAACCGGGGTATGATGAATTGGGGATATTAGTTTTTGATTGCAGACTGAGGACGTAATTTCCCCTCATTTCCCCTTTAAATCACCACATCCACTGTAATGCGTTGGGCACATTTTGACGCCTCGCCGGTCGGAGCTCCAGGTTTCTTTTTGCTCAAACTGTCCGCTATGGACGGGTGGCTTGTGGCCACCTGCTGTCTGCTAGCCCTCCTGACCACACACCCCCATGGAGCCAACTAAGACACACACATTAACCTTTACACTTCTGCCCAACAGGGACGGACAGGTGTGTCATCAGCTTTCTCTGATTCTCTGCCTGTGTGTGTAATTCTCTGTTTGTGATTACACATGTAACCTGCAGTAGTCCAGACCACCAACAGTTTCTCTCCTTATTGTTTTTATTTCAAGTCCTTTTGTTATTTCTTAACAGCAACATGAGACGTCTGCTGAGATAAAGGTTTTTGATACTTCATACGTCCCAGGGAAGTCTATCAATTTGTTCCTAAATCTTGCCAAGAAAGCTCAAGGACACAGATCGTATTTTCAGCAATGACACAGACAGATAAATGCTGGGTTCCTTCCCTCCTTGTGATTGGCCCGCTGGTTGTAGCTGCTGTCGGCTTTATTTCTGCAACCTGAATAAGATCACTGATGATCCTCACAGTTTACAGCTGTTTCTTCGCCTGAAAATGTGTCACTGTCTGTTTCTTTTTATTTTCCAAACATATGTGTTTAATATGTTGAACTGTTTTGCATTTGCTCCCAAATTCTTTGACTGTGTCCTTTCAGAGTTCCAATTCTCTCTTAATCAGACTATAAACAAGGCTGTGACAGTCACATTCTTCTGTTAAAAGCTGACACACACACACCCTCTCTCTCTCTCTCTCTCTCTCTCACACACACACACACACACACACACACACAGAGAGAAGTCCACTGGACTGGATTAGTGCACACTAAACTGCTGCTGATAAGGAAAACTGTAGATAAGAACAGAGGCTCCTGTACAGTTTACTCAAGTTAACCACTGAACCCAATGGTTTACCAAAGGTATGACATATTTTTTAGACCAGTCTCAGCTTGGGCCCAGTCCAGAGACTCCGCCCACTTTCATCAGCTTTTGGATTATTTCAGATAGCTTATTTTATTTTGCTTGCAGATTGATTCTTATTGTCTTGAGGTTATGTTTATCAGACCTTATTTCATCTAACCAATAACCCTGTTACATTGTCACATTTAAGAACCATGTATGGGTTTAGGAAATGAGAATATGCCTGAAGTACTGCTGTGTTTTAGTTAGGACTTAATGGCAGAGTGGAGACCACAGTGGAGTTAACTTGGACTGATCTGATCAAAATCTTCCCTTGCTTAGTTTGCAAGTATATACCAAAGGCAATATGACTCTCCAGTGTCAGACTCTTGTGTGATGGATGCTTCTCAAACCCATTTTCCCCAAATAGTTTTTGATAATATATGTGTTATAGTATAAATCACAATTTATTGGCACCTTCACCTTATATCTTGAAATATAAGTGAGGTGACACATGGCAGCACATTCATATGAATGATAAATCTGAAGAGGGTGACAATATCCATCGACCCAGGCTTCTTCCAACATGGCAGTATGTCAATTTCCCCAAGTCTCTAAACAGAGAAGGCATCATTTACCCTTCTGTACTCTCCAAGCACTCCTCCATATTGATCCGCTGTGATGTTGAAAAACAATCGGAGACGTGCCACTCGGTAGTCTAAGTCATCAATAATGAGAGCCTGCTTTGTTTTGTTTAATGCGTGCATTACAGAGCTATCTTTGATTTTTGCATGCAGTTTTAGACAAAATGGCCAATAAACGTTTATCTGTCAGTGAGATCATTTTTTAGGGTACTCAGCCTTTGAATAATCTTTGTAAAATGAAAGGGAAAAAAAGAAAACCAGTGTCTTTCAGTATTCTTCTCCATCTTGAATTGTTTACTTAAAAAAATGTCACAGTTCAGAAACCACAATGGAAACCAAGAGCACGATTCAGGGGACAGAGAATATGTTAAAGAGTCATTATCATAAAATTCTTACTTTTATACTTAAAAACAATAGGGGAAATCAACAAATATGTTTGGTTTTAGCTGTAGCTGATGACGCTAACCAGTTAACAAGTAAAATCTTTTGCTTTAGCTGACTGTTTGGTTGTTTTAGGTGTAGAGACTGCAGTAAACAGGACAACGAATACCAAAGCAGAATGCAGTTACTTTGGTATCTCTTGGTTCTAACTCTGTTTTGTAGTTAATACAAATTTATAAACTTTTATATAATGCTCTTAAAAAAGAATAGCACAGCCGGTCACTGTGCTGAGTGACTGGCTGTGTTTGCTTAAGCAAGAAATACAAGTTTTGAATTTACTGTAATATACTAAACCGTGACAGCTTGACTAAGTTCATTAAAAACTACACAATGCCCCCCAATACTACTGGATCTGGATCTTAACACTGATTTAAGGCAACATCAGCCGTCATGTACAGCATCTGTATATTCCCTAATGACGGTCTAACGTATGGGAACTCCATTCCCTTTGACAGTTTAAAGGGGAACACCTGAACAAAGGCATTCCACGCACACACCTGTGTCTGTGATTGGCATCCTCTGTGATGAATTCCTATCCACCTGTGCCTGGTCTGTGGCTGTGGGAAGCCAGACAGCTGTGCAAAGCCCAGCAGTGCCTGTTTTTCTCTGTAATTCTGGGTAAAGTCCCTATGATGGCATGCAGCAGTGGCTTCAAAGACAAGAGACCCTTCTTGACGCAGAGCACTCCAAGTTCAGACTCGTGCACTTTGGAGTTTGAACTTGGCAAGTTTTAATTACGGCTTGAAGTCTAATCTTTAGAGAACAGTGTACGTTCAATGAAACGTTAACAAATTGGATTTTCTTTTAATCAAAACACAGCTAAGACATCAGAGCCAGCAAAGGGTTTTCCAAGATAAGATCTTTCTACATGGGATGATGTCTTGCATCTTGAAAATGTAAGAGCAGATTTTTAGCCAAACTGACCACATATTTGTATTCTAAATGGCTACCTTTCCTTAAAAAAAATCAACTATTAGCTAACATTATACCACTATAAGCTGATTGTTGTTCAAGTCAGCTAAAGCAGCAAAACACTAAAGTGTATTTAACTGATGAGTGGTAAATTTTACGTCTTAAAAATGAGCTAAACATCGATTAAAGTAAAAAATGAAGTCTTTGGTTTCTTTAAAGTCTGTTTCTATGATTATCCTAACTTTAATTAAACTTATAACCATTGGGATAGTAGACATAATTTCCAGGGCTTGAGAAACTCAATGCATTTTAAACTAATAGATGCATTTCCACAGACTCTCTTCTTTGTGTCTCTTATAAAAGACTCCCTGTTTCTGTGTTTCTCACAATAGCTAATCTCCTCACTTTTTCAGGTCAAAGTGAATACACCAGACTTATCAAGTTGTCCTGAAGGGCGTAACAGTCATTGTACCACAGGAGAATACGGGGCATTGTCCCAGTGATGTACTGGATCACTGAGGACACAATACATGCGACAAGCGGCTGATGAGCTGTCTTCAAATGGCCGGTTAACTCACCTGGATGGAATGTGTCTCTCTGTCACACACAGACAGAAAAGTGTCACCAAACATCCCCAAACATTATCACTGTTGAAGGCCAGAGAAGATTAAAGGGGGACTTACATGCAGGCTTTAAGTCAGTTCAAGTGATTCTATCCAAAATTTGGAAAAACTTCTAACACATTCCAGGTTTAAAGAAATTTAAATGTCAGTAGCAACAACAGGTAGTTTTAAAGAAGTTGATCAACTTGGTTGTCAGCAGTAAGGGTCACATGACTCCCACACAGCTTCTGACAGTTAGCCGAAATTCTCAAAACTAGCAAGTCAAGAAAGGCAATACACTACTTTAAACTCAGAATATGTAATATTTCTACATTTAATGTCCAAAAACAACTATGTCTTTATTCTAGATTTTGTCAAGTTGTGTATTTTCTTCATTCAAAATGTTTCCAAAAATGTTAAAACCGAGCTAACAGTGCATTTCACTCTGTGTCCTGTCGCTAGCTTAAAGGGTATCATCAGTCAGAGTAAGGAAGGAAGTTGGCACACATGATTTAAAGATTATAGCATAGAAAAAAAAGGCACCTTTTCTATTTAAATTAAGAAAAGGACCCATATCTGCATTTTTATACATTTTACTCTGCTAATTGACAACCCTAAAAAAACAGGTCTACAGTGAATTTAGGTCCCAACCTGTTTGGGAAACACTGGTTTAGAGAGTTAAAAATAAGAGTAAAGTACAGCTGAAGCTAATGGGAACATCAGTGGTGATTAAGACGATGGTCATAAACCAAAGTATTAAATAAAAGTTAAAGTTTGACCTGATTGCAGTAAAGGAAAAAAGGATCACCAAAGGTATTACATGTCAATTCATCTCGAGGGGAGCATGAACATGTGCACAACCACCTGACCATCAGACTGACACTGCCATCCCAAGAGTTTTATGCTGGTAGGATAACAATAACACAAATTCTCACTTTAAAACTAAAGATTGCCTTGTTTGCTATTCATCTCTCTATATATATGGCTCTGCCTGTCCGGTCTATAGAAGTTTCTTATATAATGGGGGTCTATAGGGAAAATTCTCTTTGGGCCACAAGGATTCTTCTGTTGCTGTTGCATGGTTGGCTGCTGATACGAAACATTCAACACTGCTCGTTTTCTAGTTGTATTTAGCTCTCCTAACACATCTGTGCACCAACCCTTGCAATGCTGTGCCAAACACTGGGACGTAAACTTGTCTACACCTCTTACTCCGTCGACAAAACAACCAAAAAAAAAGAAAGCTGCAGCAACCACTACAAACTCTGTGACTGACAGTTACTCTCATTCTTTCCAGAAAAAAAACTGCTGGAATTTCAGCTCAGCACCAAATATGTGTATGTCACGAAGAAAACAAACCAATTTAAAAACTTCACACACGAAGCACGGACTCTGGCCAACAAGAGAGTGCATACAGCTCCGGCATCTGTGCTCTGTGAGTCTGTGTGTTGTGTAAAAGCCAGTGGCAGGACCTTATTCTCAGCTATAACTGCAGGGCAGAGCTCTGCGGCAAGCTGGGTAAGTATAGGGCACGGCAGCACTGTACATTATCACATGGGTGTGGCTACGAGCTCGCTGCTCGAAAAATGTTTTCAATTAAGGAGTAAAGAAGGCACGGAAAGTGCCAGGCATGCCTGCACAGGATCATCGCTTCACTGTGTCACATAGGGAAATTTGAAGCTAATATTAAAGAAGTGTTTACCAGTTTAAAGCTGAGTCATAGCAGAAGAAAAGGTAAGAGAAGCTGCTTCCATGAAACCCAACCTGTTGCCTTCCCGTCTTATCATATTTCTTTTTTTACTACAGGTCATTGTGGTTAAACTGTTGCTGTTGTCTCTTATAAAACCTCTCAGTCTTTCTGCACTGGTTGTTTAAAAGAGGCTTTAGCAGCCTTTTACATGTGTTTATGTCTTCTTATATACGTCTTGATTGCGTTAACTGAGGGGAAAAAGGGTCTTGGTTGAGAGTGAAAACTGGAAGGGAACAAATGAACTTCAGATGGTTCCTGCTTAGTGGAAACATTTTGGTTTTTTGCCGAAACAAAAATTTTGACTCTCACTCAAGTCACTATAAATGTACTTTCTCAGTTATAGGATCGGGGAAAATCCATATTGATTATCTGATCTGTCCTGACCAATCATATGCGTCCAACTTTTTGAGCCCATTCATAATCTTGTGGTGTAACAATGCAGGAGGAGATAACAAAACATCCAGACTCAGGTGTGTCATGCACTGTCGAGATCCAGACAAAACAACATGGAGAGAAATCAGCGTATCTCTTAAGATCACATATGTCTGATCCAGAGAAAAAAGTGACTGAAAGCAAAATGTTACAGTAAGTGACATAAGGAGTCATATGAACAGATTTCTACTGCAATTTAAAAAATCTGTATCATATGTTTGTCTAATATAAAAATGAGGGCAATTCAAAAGCAATATTTTCTTGTGTTTTCTTTAAAAACAAAGACTGAAAACACTTCCTTTTATAAGTTAGGTGTTTAAAGTCTTTCAAAATACACACTTTTCAGGAACAGGAAGGAAAACAGCTGTCTCAAACTATGTGCATTTTTGAGGCTGTTGGGTTTGACAAGCTTTCATAAACCCAAAAGCTTTTACAATTTCCTGCCTCCATAGAAAGCACAGAACTACTTTCTCTAAAATAACAAAATGGGAGTTGCAAGGTCTTTATCTTGCTACATTAATTGTTTTAAAAGGAACTGATATCTCGCTTTTGGAGCAGGTGGTTGTCAGTGTTTCAAATCTGAATCTCACATCATGTGCACATTTTCTCACCAAGAGTTAGCGGAGATGATCAAGAATAGGGGTTACCAGCAAGCCTGGATCAGTCCAGAGGGTACAAAATATCCCTCTGTCAAACCCACAAATTGTCATTTTTTTCCACTTTGTATTTTGTACAGATAAAAAAAACAAAAACAAAACAAGAGATAACATTTCTGAGATTTTGAGGTTTTTATTTTTAGACACAGTAAGTCTAGCTGTTACCATATGTTTTCAGTCTCTCCACTAAAATAAGCTAATCTTCTTCTGGGATCAACGTCATACTCACTAACAAGCAAGCTATTGGTATCAATCATCTCATCTAACTTTTGGCAAGACCCTGAATAAAAAATATCTCTAAAAATATAAACAGTTCCTTGAAGTAAACAGCACAGCACTTCAATAAAGCACAGTTCTTCCAGCTGAGTAATGCTAAGCTAACCCACCTGGCTAAGCTAAGCTAATTCCCCTAGCTGTAGCTTCATATTCAAGAGTCAAATAAACGGTCTGATATGACTGAAAATCCCTGCACTTACCCTCTGCTTTACAGTGTGTAGGAGAGCCACCCCGCCCCTGAAACTCTTAAAAATTTTACAAGGCCTTCTTTAAAGCAGCCAGTGTTTGCTCTGTTGCCAGGTTCACATTTTTTGTTTTACAGACCACCTATTTTGTGTGTTAATTACATAAATAAAATAAATAAATAGGAATCCACAGATGAAATAGATGATTTATTCCCAAATCCTACCAAACTGACTCCAGATCAGCACATGCACACATGGATCATGTCACATGCTCATACACACACATACCCACACAAACACACAGGGCGCACACACCAATGGCACACACCCATAGTCAGCTGTGGCAGCCTAGCTAGCAATTTAGGAGAAAACATGTCTGGTAATGAGCAATATATGGACAGAAATTAAACAAGAGAAGGGAAAAGCAATGAAGAATGAAATGAATGTGTAGCTGGCGATGTTTTAAAGCTTTTTGTCATTACTTATAATGTGAGATACTTAAGTGATCCCCAGAACTCTTGTAAAAGACACTGAAGCACATCTGAAATGCTGCTCAATTCTCCAGCTGTTGACTCTGTACATCGGACAAAATGCTTAATACAGACGTGTATAAAAAAGACCAAAAGGGTGAGGGATCTCAAAGCGTTTAAGCAAAAAAAAGGCTGAAAACTTATTATGAATAACATTTTATTCCATTTTTTGCTTTATCCTACACATTGTTTCACTTCATCCTACATACCTGACCTTTTTAAAACTTCACGTGAAGTTGGACAAAAACAAGTTATAAACCAGCCCTGAACTCAGCACCGGCATGAAGTTACAGCTCAGTTGACGTCAGGCGTTTTTAATGACAGCAGAGCTTTTAGCCGATCTTTGCTGCACTTCACAGCAGTAAACACTTAGCTTCTTTGATATGTTATCTGACAGGTGTAACTCAAGGTAATAAGACCACCCTGTAAAATGCGCTGATAAGAGCCGCCCTGCAGCGTCTCCACTCTGCTCGCAGGTTATGTGAGTGTAGCATACAGGACGTTCGTGCCTGTGCGTTCCTGCATGCATTCATCCCTTTGTTGACCTTCCATTTACATCTGCATCAAATTCAAACATTTAGCCAAGATTCTTGGAAGTCACGCTACAGCTACTGTACGATTTACTGCACCGTGTATAGAGGATTTCCAAAACCATATATTCCATGATCTACTGTCATGATGTCATTCATGCATCAAAGACTGGCCTATAATCATTCTGGTCCCTCTGCTATGAAATTCCACAGAGGATGAAGATATAGCCTAAGCAGGACACGGCTGTAAATATAGAGACATGCTGCATTGGTAGACCAACTGATGGGTATTTGCAGAACCTAGGAACAAAATAAAAATGACTAATGCCAGAATCTGTCTTTGACCTGGTGTTTAGCTTATTGGCAAAGTTTGGAAAACAGGAGCTTTTAAGAGTTATAACTTCATCAGCATGCCTAAAAATCCTCCATTTAATTATATGATCATTTAAACTGCAGAAGTCACTGGACTGTGGTGCATGTGGGGCCTCAGGAAAACTTGAAAACTAGTAAGATCTCCAGTAGTTTCACCACAGAATTATAACTCTATAAGTCTCAGCTGGACCCGCTGAAAGAGACATGCAGCCTAAACAAACATGACCCTCTCAACCACCGCAACCACACACAAAACAACTCTCACACACACCGACGTCTGCTTTCAGAGCCTATCATGGTTCCAGGTCTGCAGCAGGAGGCCAAGAGAAAAAGCTCCTGATTAAATAGTTTTGGGAGCGTGCGTCGCTCCGGCTCGGGGAGCTCAGCAGCTTTGAAGCCAGTCTCTGTGTTTGACTGTTATCTGCTCTCTGAGGTGAAGATAACGCAGCTCGACAGAGCTCAGAGACGATGTTTACAAACAGTCAGCGGCCCTGTCAGGAGGCATCCGTGGCGAGGCAGAGATGTGTGGCTCGATCAGACGGTGGTGGTGGGGCAGATGTAGCTCGAAACCTGGATGTGCTTCTACCTGCTGCTGCCATAAACACTGCAAAAGACTTAATGTAAACTTCGAATCAGCTCATTGTTTTTCCTGTTTTTCATTCCATCCTAAAGCATCTGTTCATCCAAATTAAAAAGAATTAGTTTTGTCATGTACTGTACACATCTAGGAGGATACAGTGGTGCAGATAAGTCACTACATATGATTTGATAAGGGGGGGAAATGCAATCCAGTAGAAAAAAAAGGAAAAAGGTACCTTTTCTTAATGAGCAACAACACATAGCTGAAAAACTATGCCCTCAAAACTATGTGACATCAAATGTTTTAACTCTTTTTCCACTATTAATTAGTGGTCACATGCTGTTATAATTTGACATTGTGACTGTGTCTTACGTGCTTTTGTGTGTTGTCTTCAATTTTTTTTTTACATGCCATGTGGTAATAGTTTTTCATTGTTTCATTAATTATCTGTGCTTATGTGTTTTTGTACATTTTCTCTACTTTTTTTATACCATTAACCCACCATGGACTACAGAATAAAATCAGCCATGTACTCTGGCACTTTTACGAAATGGAGTCAAATGCTCATGCTAATTAATGTGCACTGTTCCCTTTTGAATAAAATAAACGTGAACATAAAAAAGATATAGTTTCAATATGTGATGCTCAAACATTGAGAGAAATTACTTTCAAAACTAGACACGGTGTGTGTGTCCTGGTGACCTGGAGGTCAAAATGGACCACAAAAGCCTGAGTTCATGTCTGTTGCATGTCTTTCTTCATCTTTCTCAGCCTCCTTTCGCTTTTCATCTCTTTATATTTTATTATCCTATGGGACTTAAAATACCTAACAAAATAATGAAAATTTGTCTTTCCATTAACATTATGGCCAGCACAATACAGAGACCATTAACATGTTTCAATGGCAGTGTTTTCTTCTAATAAAAAAAAGGCTCCTCTGAAAACTGTGCTCTTCTTAAAAATGTCTTTTTCCTGTAACATGTTGCAGGTTTGGATAAATGGAGCAGCAGCAGTAGTGTTAGGGATTCTGGATTGCTTTTCAAAATACCACACAAAATCTCATCCTCCTCATCACACATCTGTCTGATGTGTGAATTGGATGGCGCCCAACAATTTTTATAACTTTCCAAAATTGACAATGTGGCAAAACAGGCCCATGTTACGCACCAGTGGTCCAGATGCTCAGAGACAAGAAAGTAAGCAGGATTTTGAACTTAAGCTCCCTTTTTTCATTCTACACACAACTACTATGTCACATTTCTTGTGCACAAATAAGTGAAACAACACAAATACCTTTGAAGGAAGACTGCAAGTCTGAGAATTTGCGCTTTTATTTCAACTGGAACGATTGCTGCTTTGCTCCTTCTCCACAGTGGCAGGGTCTTCATCATACCTTTGAGTATTTTCTTTTTAAAACAGATATAATAATGCCTTTAGATGTGGCTGAATGACAATTTGTACAAACTAGTTTTTGTCATAGGCTTCCCACTGCCTGCAGCTTTAGTTCCCTGGTATGAGTGACCCTGACTTTCCCTTTTGCAAAAAAAAATTTGATGCACATCAGAAACACTCTCCTCTCTTACAGCAATGTTGTGAAATAGTTTAATAGCTTCTCCTCTGAGCAACATACCAAGGAATCACATGTAGACACATGTCTAACACATACACAGATACAATAACAGTGAAACAGGGCTATTTGTGAAACAGGCAATAAGTCAGTAAAGTCCCTTGTTGCTTTCTAACTCAAATCCCATCTGAAGCTGAAAGGTGTCGATACCTCGACGTCTGAGCTGCCTCTCCGCTGACTTATTGAGCAGCAGCTCGATGCTCTGGATCTGTGTATATGATGCATGGTGATGCGTGTATGGAGTCCACCGGGACCTGAAGATGCCGCTGACGTTGGGACACACAGCAGGCCTGGTGAGCTGGGTGCTGCGGTGCACAGGCACCGCATGTCAGCACATCAAGATGGATGGTAGAGATTTGCTATGTGTCCAGAGAATTGGGCATAATTTAGCCCAGATGCTGAGTGACTCTTGCCCCACTGATGGACTGGTTGGCTGACAGTTTGAATTTTTTTTTTAGACAAATTTACAGCCTCTTTTAACAGGCCTATACTTTTCCCAAATCAAGGCTTGCACTGCCAAAAACACCGTACAACTAGGGGGCAATCTTGAAAGTAGGAGCTATAATTTTATGTCAAGTAAATTTATTTAAATGGTTGTCAGGAAATAAATTGTTCTAAATGGTCCCTTAACCGTCCACCTTTTTACAAATGCAGGTCAGTTTACTCGTTATTTGAAATGCTACTTGACTTGTAAAAACAGCTGTATAATGGCAGTCCAAAACATTAACAAACAAGCTAGAAAATATCTGGCTCTTTGATAAAAATTAGGAAATTCAAGCTTATGTATGTAGAATATCTCTGGAAACAGCTGTGAATCCTAAGATGCGTTCAGGTAAAACAACATCAAAGCACAAAGCCTAAAGTTTTGTTACACACTCTAATGGTTGGTGAGGGATTACACTGTACAGAAAAACGTCTCATTAAGCTGCATTTTAAATCAGTCGACTTTTACTATGAGGCCACTTTAATGGTGAAATGCGACGGTGGCTACATGATTTGTTCATAATTTCGGTAACAAAGTATTTGGATTGGATTTGCCTCAACTGTTTGGCCAACAAGATTCTACAGATGTGGTGTTTTTTACTCATACTAAAAAATAAACACTGGGATATCTTGGCATTTACTGCATTACTTTTGATGCATTTTTATTAAATAAACATTGAGGGTCTATAAAACCCAGTTAAACCATGAGATCTGGGGAGTCTTTTCAGACATTTGTTGTATCATTATGGGCCACTAAAAAAGGCAGACCCCTACCTTTTCAGTGTAATGATATCCATTGAGAAGTGGGGACTGACTAACAAATGAATATTAGCAAGAGCACTATCATACCATCCCACACTACACTAAAATTGATCTTGCATCTTTTAATTTTACGATGTTCTACTAATGTTTATATTTGATCAAATCATCAAAGGTGTAAGAGGTAAATGGCAGACACACCCAGATGTTAAAAAAGCTAGTTGGCTTCCAGCAGCAGTCAAGCAGATCACATTACTTTTGTGCAAATTTACATCACGCTCTTGTGATTGAAAGCAAGTTGAGGCCTGATTTCTTTGGCTTCTTGGCTCCAAAAATTTACATAACAACATGCTTGTGATATCTATCAGCATAAGACTCTTTTCCTGTAAGCAAGACATTTAAAGGCAGCTCCCACAATCCCACATCTAATTTAGTGAGGCTTAACAAGGCCAGAATCTGTATAATACTCCTGAAGAAGGAGGTTATTTGTCTTCCTGTCAGGCAGAATACCACTAACATGCCCATTGCTGGTGTGCTAAAGCCTTCAGTGAGTAGCAGACTGAATATTATATGGATTTAATTTTATTCTACTATCTACATCTAGAGAATAGTGCTTTACTGTCCAATAATAAAATCTTTTTCTGTTTGTACATGTGAGTGAGTGTGTTTTGGCATAGCAGGCTGCTCTAATATGCCCTAATAACCATGATGTCATCCACCTGTATTTTGGCTCAGGGGCAGCAATGACTGATGGGACAATTTTGAATAACCATCTTATCTGATCTGGAACTCATGAGCTGAATAACAAACCATGAACGTGAAAAGTCATCTATTCCAAAGTACTCTGGGGGTTTATCCACTTTGGAGAAAATTAGGGTGTTTTTCTAAAATAATGTTTATCAAGTCTGGAAAATGGTTTGTTTTATATGATAGATATCACATGAATAAGCTGTTTATATGGTCTTCAAATGGTAAGATTTACCTGTTAGGCCCACAAAAGAAAGGTGAGGATCTTTAAATGCAGCAGTGTGATGGAAATGCTTTGCAGTGACCTTTGCAGAAGATGCAGCTGTCCTCAGATTTACCCTTTCTTTTCATATTATTGTGTAGGTACATTTCTCCCTCACTGAATCAAATGTTAGTCCTATCTTTAAAATGTCTAAGGGCAACAGGTTAAAGCAGTGCATGTGCGACCCAGCAGCATACTGTCTGGCCTTTGAGGAGGGTCACCATTAACCTCCAGTTCAGGGCTAAAAACAGGTTTCACTGAGTTCACACTGCCTTGAGAAAGGATTCTTTCTTAATTTTTTTTTCATATGATATTCGTGAAAAAAGGGCACAATGTGAAGCCTCAAATGCTGCATGTGTCTGACGATTAATATGAATCATAAGTTTTGTTAACGTCAGCGATGGGAAGATAAATTTCTGATGAGGGATCTTGTGGTTGTAAAAATGCCAAGAGGAAGCGTTTTATAAACTGCATCGCTGTTGAACCAGTTTTACTGTTAGCATGTTTGTGGTCCAGACACATGCCACTTTATTACTGCCAAAAAAACCTCTTTGAATTCTGCTCTACTGGGAAAAACAATTACACAGAACTGACTGGAAAGATATTGTATAATTTAATTCTATCTGTTAAAGGAAAAGCACAATGTTTTATGTGGCACTTTCTTTTTCAGGTGTCTAGTCAGATATAGAATGGAGGAAAGAAAACTATCAGACTTAAGGTTCATCTCCAGAGAATCCAAAGTCAAGTAATTCTGGGAAACCACAAACAAACAGATACATAAAACCAGTTAAAAGGTGAGCAACAGGGTTCAATGATAGTTGCAAAGATGAACGTAGTTAGAATGATACAAATGCAGTCAAGAGGGAAAGAGGAAGTGGAGGAAAATAACTGAAAAGGAATAGTGCACACATGAACACTAATGCATGTGTAAGCTAGCTTATGTAAACTAGCTTACAGCTAATGTCTGGACTGTCTGTATTTCAGGCAGCAAAACTTACCAGCTATAGAGTAAGACAAAGTGAAAGTTAACTTTCCTTTTAGTCATAACATCTCTTCATTTCTCAGTTTAATCTGTACAGTGCTTTTGTTTATGACCTGATTCTTGTGTTTAGTGCTAATAACAAAATGTTAGCATGCTTGCTAACACACCAAGAGAAAGATGTTTACCTTGGTCAAATTAATATAATATTATAAACACACACACTTATACACCTATGCACACACATACACTGTGTACCACTGCATTGTTCCCCAGCCCTAATTTGGTTGGAGCAGCTCCTCTGGTTTAAGTGGCAGCAAATGCAGCAAATGCAAAATCTGAGGAGTCTGCATTTCTGCCATCTTTCAGGTTTCTGTCAATAAAACATTTTAGTTTGCTACTTTTTTTGTCTGTCCAATGTGATGTCAATAGAAACTATTTTGATGGCTGTTTTAGCTTATTAATCTCCCCAAAACTCCCCAGTCCATTTTTTTTCATCTGTTCATTCTGTGTTAGCCTCTTGACTTAAGCTTTGGACTCAAAGCACTACTGTACCCAAGTAAAGCTGCCAGCATAATTGTTTTAATGTATATGGAAAGCCCTCCAAAGAAACCGAATACATCAAAAAGGTATGGAATGCACCAAACTTCACAGATGGATGAAATAACAGCCACAGATGATCCGAGGCTTGTTTCTCATCTTTAATTAGAGAGTTCACCCCAGTAATCTGACGTAGCACATTCTCGTTTCCCTGCATTCACTTTATACTTATCTAACACGGCCACTCATGTAGAGTTTGACGGGCAGAGCGACCGCTGCCAAGGTTGTGGGTTTGACTTCTAGCAGGACCACCTAAGCTATAAATGCGTGCACTCACAGTACAGTAAGGCGGCTTGTGAGAAAACATCCACCAAATGGACTGCGCTAAAAGAATAAACTGCTGAGTGTTTGCCTGCCAAGACAACACAAGAGGACATTTACTCAGCCATAACAACCTCAATGCAAGGTCAGGCTTCTCCACCACATTCAGGGCCGAAATTCATTTGAAAACTTTGGCAGTGAGTAGGAGTCAAGTTGGATGGATGTGCAATGGTGCTCCAGAAATTGAAATTGTTGCTGCTCAGAGTTCAATGACAATGTTATGATGACCTCTCATAATTGCACACTACAAGAAGTGATGTTTTCAATGAAAATATGCTTTTAACTGTCTGTCTATGATGGGACCAATAAAATCGGGGACAGTCCGTGTCTCTTTGTGTGTGTTTTAGCATGTGGGTGTGTGTGAATACTGTAAAACATCAGTACATCAATGCATGCTGTAACATAAGGTGAAAGGCAACTTGAGAGATGTGTGTAACCTCCTAGAGGAATATGGAAGTGTGTTGATTGGCACATGTACGCTTTTCTGGGATAGTGCATATGTCTATGTGTGTGTGTACTTCCTTTGTAATGATAGCCCTCAGTTTCTCACCAGGCAGCCAGGCTACTCCTCTAAACCTCAGGGTGTCTGCCAACCTCTGGAGCCCAGAGAATTTGGCCTGCAGCTGGGCCACAGAGAGAGCCTGAGCCCCTGTTAGCTACTGAAACACTTAGCATTAATTAATTAATGCAAGATAACACACACCAAAGTGTGTGTGTGTGTGTTCATGCAGGCATCAACACGTGCAGCAGTGAAAACACACAAGTAGTATGGCAAACAGTAGAACAGATAGGATCACAAAATGTTTTTCATCACTTTTCACTTCACTGATTACAGAAGATAGAGTACACTTCTACTGAGGAATGCGATGACGCAGGATGAGAGCTCCCTCTTGAGGTCAATCCAAGGAACATCAGTTCCTCTGCTTATCTAAAGCTACTAGATTGCCACAAATAAAAAATGATATATTAAAAAAAATTCAGATCTTTTAATTAGCTATGACTCTGTACAAATACTTGTAATTAAAAGTCCTGCATTCAAAATGTCAGTTCTTACTTATAATAGTACAGAATGTAATGTCAGCTTTAACTCACTTAAGTATCCCTTAGGCTTATGCTTATTAAATGTTTACAATGTAAAACCTCAGAAAGCATAATATTTCCCTCTGAACAGAAGTGGAGTAAAAGTATGATGCACCTCTAAATTGTACTTAGGTACAGTACTTACAATACAGTACTTAGGCAAATGTACTTGCATTCCACCAGTGGATATGTTACAGTGCACAAAAATCTTTCAAACTATAATTTATTTGTATTATTTATTTGTTCCTTTACATGAACACACTAATAATTAAAATTAACTTAAATGTTTCCTTTTTCGAAATAAACTTTTGAACCAGATGTGTTTTTCAAAGTAAAATACAAATGCACAAACAAAAATAAAACTTTTGAAATAACCCATCTTACAGAACATGACAAACAGAAACAAAAAAAGAGCTAATTCATTCAGAATGTTAAGAGTACTTTTTGCTATTGCATAATTGTGCAATAAATACACAAAAGTGCAGACTGATAAGATTTATGGACTTTCTTCAACAAAGTCCAAGATCACATGGTTACATTTCCCTTAAATGGAAGTAAATGATGGTGGCAATATAATGTTTGGTTACATAAATGTGAAGGATAGCAATAAAACTGTTGTTGCCTTTTCTATGTCTTAAAAATCCATGATCTGGCTAAAATAATCTGCACTTGTTGATTTATGTAACTAAGACTGAAATTATAGGTAGTTGAACTTGAGGTATTCAGGTAGTATAACAGTTGCAGAAGTGTGGTCCTGTCCCTGTGTCCCAGGCTGGTCAAAGACTCTTCAGTGGACAGGATGTCCCTTTGAGGACTTTCTCCTGTCCACATCACCCGCTGACCCGACCTGTTCACTGGTCCTGGACTGATGAGCAGCAGATACAGCAGCTGGAATTAAAATTCATACCTCGCTCTTTACTGCCCGTCCTTGCCTAAGATGGAAAGAAAAATAAAAACACAAACCTTTCTTAGTTACTAATATGTTGATTCAAAGAAGAGAGAAAACTACAATCGGTCAAAAACATACAAAAATGTATTATTGGTTTGTTGGGTGTATTAGAGAGGAAACACGAGTTCTTTAGATGTATTGAAGTTTACACATTCAGAGTAAAAAGCTGTGTTGTAATGTAAATAAATACATACATTCGAAATTGACTTACTTTGCATATTTTGCAGACTAGTTTTCATATATATGATCTGCTTCAAAATATCCCTATCATCAAGTCGTTTTAGCTTAGAACACAGTCCTTAGAGTTTTGTTTAATATAAAACATGACATAAGATGTCTCATGAAGGAGGGATGTTTCAAGCTGTTGTGAGTGTAAAATGCCTTCTTTCCAGAACTATAGAGGAGTATTTCACCAGTAAAACTTCTGCTTTTTACTTGACTAAGAATTTGAACTTGAATTTGAATTTGAACTTGAATTTGAATTTGACCACTACATGAAATTGAGTATTTTTGCATGATTGTATTCTTACTTTTGCTATTAGATCTGAATAGTTCCTTCACCCAAGCTATCATGTCAGTTAACACAAATCATGCAAAATAAAAAAAAAAATCTCATTTAATCTCTGTCATATTAAGCAATGTACAAGTGGAAATTTGAGGCCACCGCCAGTTTTAAGTTTAGCTGAATAGAAAAGGATGTGATTTGAATTTAATTTGTACCACAAAGTATTATAAAGAAACAGACCTTCAACACAAACATCTCTCTCCGGAAACAATGTCCCACTTACTTGAGAGCATCTAAAAAATTTAACTCATGTCAGTTCTTCTTGTTTCTACTTTTGGCTAAAAATACTTCTTAGTGAAAACTGTCCTCAGTAAACTAGGGCATTGATTTTACAAGACAAATACATCAGACCTGCGTATGTCTCACTCTTACCTTTGTTGGGGACAAACTTGAGCGAGTGGCTGAATATTCAAAAACGCGAGACTCCTTCTTGTGGACCGTCATTTACAAACTCATGGCCCAGCCCGTTCCCACACTTGCCACAAAGAACCTGCGAAAAACCAAGTCACATAAACCCGCTGTTTCTGATGAAATGAAATGTTTGATCTGTGTGAATGACGAGGCATCAGTGAAACAAAGAAGGTTAGAAGACAAAATGACAATTTAGTTGAGACGCTGACCTTGTAGGCGGTGAGAGTCTCCATCATCTTAGTGACACTGTCCTCTCTAATGGTGTCAGTGAAAGCCGGCCAAGGAGATGAGTGGGGGAACTTGGACCGACTAGAGAACAGTGGATGGTTGCACTGGGAACACACATATATACCTGCAGGGAACAGGTTATTTTAAAAGTTGTGCATAGTTAATTTTCTACCTAAGAAAGATGCTCCTTTGAGAAGATTTAACAAGGTGTAGGCTCCTACTGTGGCTGACCAAAAAATTGCATGAAATAGATTTTTGTACAGACTGAGTGTGCAGATGTTTCTTTTCTGCACCTTAGTAAAGGTTTTTTTGTTTTTGTTTTTTTTACCAGGTGAGCTGTGAGTTTCTCTTTGATTAAAAAAAATTCATCAAATAATCTAAGAGGAAAAATTATTTAAATATAGCCTACCATACTTTCATTACCAGTGGAAGTTTATTTAAAATAAAACAAAACTATATTACAGCTTTGTTTTACCCTTATCATTGATATTATTTTTCTCAATAGTATTATTATTATTGATGGTAGAAGTAGTAGTAGTCGTAGTATTATCAGAAGTAAAAATAGAGCAAACTGACTATATTCGCTCCTCGTTACTGTCATATAACACAAGAACTAGAAAATATTTCCCATTTAAAACACTCCCATTTTAGGCCAAAAAGACACTTAAAACAAACCTACGTCAAATTAAAATAAAAGGCTACTTTAAATCCAGACTAGGAGGACGTTACATCACATCACTGTTTACAAAACAGCAACCATCGCCTGCTCACCTGGTTTGAAATGATCCTTGTAGACTTCACTGCCGAAAAACTTACAGAAAGACATGCTGTGGTGTTTGTACAGATCAGCAGGAGGCAAAATAAATCTTAATCTGGCTCAATCTTTCTTCAAAAGGCAGTGACCGGTGACCGAACGCTCTCGTGTTCTCCTACTCTCGTGTGACGCGATCTTGGCTGGAGATTTAACTGCAGCTCCGCCCACTGCGGTTTCCTGCGTGAACGCTAGATGTCAGTGTCCGACAGCGGCAGAGGCAGGTGGAAGGACGTTAGGTCAATGAGGACGTTTTATTGAACCGAAACTCGGGAGCAGACTCACTGGAAAGTTCACCCTGAAACAGATATACGTTGTGCAATTTATGTGATTTTGGACTTTACAATTAGTACGCTTAATTATCAAATGTGATCTATTGTTGGAGACTATCTAGATTTAAATTGTCATCGGGCGACACTGCAAAAATGGGTCTATTTAGAGCATATGACCTATTTTTTGTTATATCCCAGTGTTGTAGGCTCACTCAGTTTTCATGTGTTATCAGACTCATTTATTATTAAGCTAATCATGGCTGTTGTCTCAGTGACCAAGAATAACATTCATTAAGTCAGTCTAGTTTACCTCTGAGTCACTTTTTTAAACTCATGGACAAAAGGGTCATTGCTTCACTGACACATTTAAACTGGCAAAAGTGAATTTAGATTCTTACATGTTGGAGTTTAACAGTAACAGCATCAGACATACAGCAGACAGGACATGGCTCACCTTTGCAAATAGAGGTCAATGACAGCAATAAAACTTTGTGTTATCAAGTCACATTTCAGTGATGTGTGGTGTACTTTGTCTTCACTTTAAATGCAGCTGAAAGAGAGGAAGTGATGATGAATCATACCTGCTATTCCTAACACATATATTTAAGGGGAAAGCAGAAACACATATCCCAACACCTATCCAATTCTGTAAATTTATTTTGATTTATTTGTCAAGCGATGTCAGCTTTATTTGTGCTTGGTGTCTCTTAGTAAGAGCATAACCTTTTTTTTATGGAAACACAGACTTCCATCATGAAAGTGAACATCATTTCCTTGGAAAAACAGAAACTTGGACTGAGCTCATAAATGATATATCTGTCCATTGCAGGTCTGAATCCTTCATTCGTACTTGCAGTAGTGCTTCAATGCCTCTGGCAGCTCCAGCCAGTCAATGGCCATCCTGTGGACAATGTGCTTCTGGATGGCTTTTCTACACAATGTCTGCAAGGACGAGACTGGCACCAGAGAGGAAGGACAGAAAAGAAATAAAGACTGTGGATTAGCAGTATAAAAGCAGTGAGGAAAATTGTTTTTTAAAAAAAAATAAAAAAGAGTCTAAATGCTCTATGTAGAGACAGCAATTACTCGCTAAAGAAGATTCTTTTTGGAAAGTCAATCATATATCTGGAAACAGATGCAAACCAAACGCCAAGAGACACAAAACTACAAAAAAGACAACAAGGACATGCAAAGCAATCATTACAATCACAAAAAGACCCAAACAATGACAAATAACAATGTGACCATAAAAAGATTCAACATGATCATGCATAGACCCAAAACACCCACAAAGAGATGAAAAACAACTTAATAGAGATGCAGAATGACCATAAAGACGCACTTAACAACTACAAATAACATTTCTCAGTGGTTTTGAGAGTCTGAAAACTCTAGTTCACCTGTGGTAGAGAGTAACCTCAAGTAACACTTAATAAAAGCCAATTAATAAAAGTATCACAGTAACACTCACATCCATACTCCACCTGGACAATTCGGACACATTTGGTAGCAGCAAAGACATCCACCACAGCATAGAGAGGCTGGATAGCAGGGATCCCCTTTGCAGATGCTCCCATATCCTCACCGTTGATGATGATGTGCATATCAGCTAAGCCTCGGCCTTTAGGCACATACAGTACTCCTATCCGGCTGCGCCTGGCTGTGGGAGGCAGAGCGTTGGTCTTATACAAGTCATCCAAAATGTGGCTGTAACGTCCGGGCCTGCTCCGACCGACCAGTTTGTCTCTGGGGATGCAAACATTCTCAATGCACAAGTGAGAATCAGTGAAGAAAGTCTTTGGGTTGTTGTTATTGCCGCCTTCTCTGTCTCCACCTGCAGCTCCATCCTCAGCCTCCCCTCTGCCGAGCCTGTGGCCTCCACCTTGTCCGTCTCCAGCCTCTTGAGCCTCTGCCCCAGCATCCTCTATGATCTTGTTGTGGTTGCGAGTGATGGCAAATACCCAGCTGTCTCCTAAGTCTGTCAGGTCTGGGATGGAGTATTCAGGTACCATCTCTAAGCCCCTGGGGTCCTGGGCTGTCAGGCCAACACGGAGGTGACCACACCAGCCCAGCTCCTTATCCTCAATCTCTATGAGAAAAATCTCTCCAGGCTTCAGAGGTTGTTTGCTGAAACACACTCCATTTGCAAAGCTTTCCACCCGTGTGGCCTTAGTTCCTGAGTGGTCCAGTCTGACATTGGTACCGTGGATGGGGTGGAACTCCATGAATTGGTCAGGAAAGGGCTCCATTTTCAGTTCTGTCTGCACCAATTCAAGCAGCTACTCTGGTTAAGAGAACACAAACTACCATAAGCAAGAAATTCCTATTCAGATTGATGTCAAAAAAACAAAAAACAGAGAAAAACTTACCAAACCTTCCCAGTCCAGCAGATTTTCAGCAGTGTTTCTGGTCAACACGTGGTCATAGTGGCGACACAAAAACTTGCACAGACAAGATCCCTACTCTGCCTATCTGTGGGCCACCAGGAAGCTTCTAGCACAGGGCTATTTTTGAGTGGCTGCATATGTCAACAGATGGTAAGGTGGAACTGTGTGTGTGTGAGTGTGAGTGTGTGTGTTGAGGGGGTTGGCCAACATGCACATGCCTGCAGTCTTTCATATTCCCCAGACATGCACAAAGATTGAGGTGGGGGTGGGTGAGAGCAACAAAGCCCCCAGGCCACAGTGCTTATTCAATTCCACAAAGCCATGTACTGAAGTAATAGCTGCGTAATTATCATAATACCATATGCCAGGGAGATATGTTAAACAGCAGGCTTTTCATAGCTGCACTCTAAATATAGACATGCCATGCTAATACAGTCTGGATCTCATTTTTAATGTGAGGCAATTAAAGTAATATACCTAGATAAAGACGTCTGTGGGGATCTATCATGGTTATGGAATTATAGCTTAAGAGTTTGAAGAGGAATTATATTTAAACAGGAATTTTGATGGGCAGATATTTTTATATGATTAAGAATTAAAGGCTCCTGCAAACTGTGTAACTTGATTTATAGTATATTTATCATTTCTACCTAAAGGTTTAGGGTATTTTTTGCTGGATTTGATTCATTTTACAGTAAAAGGGGTCTGTTTAAGGTTAGCAGTTTCCTCTTACTCTGAGTTGCACAGGCAGAATTTAAAGTCATTGGTACAAAAGAAATGATTTTCTTTACAGGTTTCGCAACACTGATTGCTGATTGAGATTGAGAGAGAGTGAGAGTGAGAGTGTGTAATGTTTTTCTTTACCCACACAGTTTTTGTAAAAAATAATACATAAAGATCAAAAGGAACATTTATGAGAAAACAAAATGCAACTTTGCTCAAGTCAATACACTCTGGAGTTTTGCTGATTGGTTTGGTAGGACCAGTAGCTTACGATTTTTAATGCCAGCTAATTTGAACAAACCACACAAGTACTGCTGTAGGCCAACTGATATTGTTGATATTGTAGCATTCGCATGCTAGTCATTTGCTAATGACTTCTCCCTGCTTTGATCCTTTTATATCATACTTTTTATGAACTGCTTATCTCACACTGGTCTCATATAACACTGCCAAAACAACTCTTGTTGTTTTTTTGCTGGTTGCTGGTTTTCAACCCAGAATTTATGAATTGCTGAGTGTTTAAAAGGTACATGAAGGTACAGAAATATGATTTGGGCAGAATTAGATGTACACACACATCAAATATTGTAATAAAAATCTCACCGACTCATTTATTTATATGTAATTGAACACATCCATCTGTTGTGGCTATTAGGGTTAATATACTTGGGGTTCCACTGTTCTGCTCACTGCATGATGGGTTTAAATTTCAACTATAGTGATATGAATTGTAAAAGTATCACAATATGACTCTTAGACTGTGACAAAAATAAGTGACCCATGAACACACTGAATATTGAAGTAATTAGAGAAAAATAAGTAAGTTATTCATAGGAAATTGTTTGAAAAACAAGTACATTAGGTGAATTTTGTAATTTCAATAGTGTGTTGAGTTAAAAAAGTGAGACTGAGCTGCATATTTTGTTTCAGGGGAAAAACAGCAAACAGCAACAGTCACCAGGATCATCTGTGAGAAGAGGAGGTTTTCTGCTGGGCTGTCCATGCACGCGGGTCACAGATGTGTCCTCTAACACACCTGCTGCCTTCAGGTTTAGCTCCTGAAGATGGCGAAACATGGGGCAACAATGAGGAAAACAAGCAGAAGGCTAGTCGCAACATTAATATTCATCTGTATGTGTTTTTTTTCTTCCTTTTTTTTTTTTTTTTACTGATTTACTGAGGGAAACAACTGCACATATTTTCTATAATCATGACTTACATACAGTATTCTTTGAATAAATACATGGCACATATTTTTTATTTTAACAATACTTCTTTCTCTTTGTTGTTTTTCACCCTAATAAGTTCAAACTAATTTTTTAAAAAAACAAAACTCTTGACTAACTTTTGATTTGTGTTCTCCTCCATCTCTCGAGGAGACAAGGTTCAAAACTTCTCTAATCCTTTTGAATATTCCTCTAAACCAGCCATCTTTCTCAGCCTTGATCTTAGGTTGGACTTCATCCTCTTAGTTCACCCCCCAGGATAAGTATTTACCTTTTTCTGCCATTTATATCTAAATATATACTTGTAATTGTCAAATATCTGAGACTTTCTCTTTAATGTAAAGTTACATGCATTATCCCAAGGCTGGCTTTAGGAGGACAGGTAGAGTTGATTTGTGCTCGGAGACAAGCAGTATCTCACATAGTACATTGTTTCTTTGACATGTTCAATCACTTCTAACAGTTTTTTTATTGTAATATTGCAGTTGAAGTCATTATTAAGTTTAAGTTTTGCCTCTGAGCTGATGCAACTTGACTCCTTTAGAAGTCACCGCTTTTATTGACAGTTTCGTCGTGTTTCTGCAAATCTCACCTCCATTCACTTCCCACTTCCTCCTCTGCTGGGGTTTAAGTAGCACTTCAAGGTGTTTTACTTTCAAATCTACAGTGATCACACCGAGGACCGAAGCTGCTGCTGCTGCTGCTGATCTGCTAATGTACTTCTCACTCTATGCCTCCTGTATAGAGGCTGTGAAAAAAGGCACAAGTGTCAATAAAACTTCTATTTTAAAATGGCATGAAGATAAAAGAATATCACAATTAGAGTACATAAATCTAAATGCTTTTAAGAAGTGATGGAGCACAAAAATCTGATCCCTGAACAAATGAGGCAGCAGTGGGCACCCTTCCCCTAATAATACATATATTGTAACACTTTTAGATAGACAGATAAGTGAACACATGAAGCTGTAGTGGTGTGTTGGGTAATCAGAAATGAAGTGTTTCGAATGCATTAAAGACAGCCTGCATAGTCTGGAATCTTTGCATATTTCAGCCCTTTTTATCAGCATACTTTAATTACTGCGCAAACTTTTACTGAGTTAGGTTAGAATGTCATAGAACATTAACAGCACATGTCAAATGTAAAATTATGAGTTAAAAAAAAACTTTAAACTCTAAAGTTGCAGATATAAAGACAAATAATCAAATTTTAATTGCAAAATAGCAACAGATAAGAGAAGACTCTAAAGTATAATGAAACTAAAATGATCCAAATCTCCAGACTGTAAATATTCTGTCTATGTTAATATGGGTGTTGTCAGTCACGGATCCAGCCAGCCAGGCTGTTCACACACCTCCTCCGGTCAGTGATGGATGGGGCTTATTGTCTCTGCCCCCGGCTGCAGCCTGAACACCACTCTGCCCCGTTCTTCATATTGTCATTTCTAGGGCTTTCAGTGTATGTTATGTAGGCCAAGATGGAGGGAGGGAAGGAGGAGAGAGAGAAGGGGTTAAATTCATTCTTTTATCTTTTTTTTCTCTCTTTACTGTCACAAGAATATTTCAAGCTCCAGTTAAGGAAACATGGAGGAAGTGCCAGATTCTTATAAGAAACAACTTGGATACGTCTGCACTTATTGTAAGGTGATTACAACAGTTTTGCAATGGACACTCAACTGAATAGAAAATAATACTACTTAACCCCTTAGGCTGAACTTCAGCTGTCACCATGTTGTACACAATTAGACAGAATTTACACCCTGAATGCAGAGTTGTGTGGTGAGTTTGAGTGTGCATCTGTTGGGGCTGCAGGACTCTTAATCTGGATTATCATGCAGTGGGCTATGCTTTTCATAATCACTTGGTTGAGCTGTGATTCTCGGCAGCGCATGACACATCTGGATGCAGGCAGTCGGTTAAGGGGAGGTGTGCGACTGCATGAGAGAGAGAGAGGGAGTGAGATAGCGACAGAGAGAGATAGACAGAGAGAGAGAGAGAGAGAGAGAGATAGAGAGAGAGAGAGAGAGAGAGAGAGAGAGAGCGTCGAGGCTCCTCACTCCGC
>JAPZDV010000014.1:13990359-14002064 GCA_029814665.1 Acanthurus lineatus | reverse complement strand
GAGAGAGAGACAGAGAGAGATAGAGAGAGAGAGAGAGAGAGAGAGAGATAGAGAGAGAGATAGAGAGATAGCGTCGAGGCTCCTCACTCCGCGATCCTTTGCACACACAAATGGAGAGGAAGCTGGCAGAAGACAACACAGACCGACAGATTTAGTCACATTTCCATGCACAGAATTATTTGTCAGGTAAGTTTATATTCATTATCTCTATTTATTTTACAATTTTCTGTAAAACATCACCAGCACTGCAAACATTTGCAATTTTATCCAAAACAAAGAAGTCAGCAGGAATAATACTGGTGCACATTAAAGTAATTTTACTTCACATTACTCACTGACAACATTTCCATGTCTGCACTACATTGTTGTCTTGTGACTTTGAGTCATAAAGAACAGAGCAGCTCTGACTGGTGTTACATTGAATTCTGTGATTGAGTTTACATGAACCTGTTGTTTTTTAATTTGGTCACTTATCACTTATTTTGGCATCTGTGATAGCAAAAATCTCTGATCAGCAGTGTTCAATTAGCCTGTCTTCCCATAGCTTTCCCACTTTTGTATTACAAAAAATTTGTTTTATTATACAATATATACAATATATACAATATATTTTTTTAAAACATGTCTTAACTGTCACACATTGGCTCTTTCTTATAACATACCATGCCCACTGTGAAAGGACATAAAAGTCTGTAATAAGCCTGCTGGTCTTCTGTCTCAACCCTCTAGTTATTTAATTTGTAATAGGTAGTTAATTTCAATTTAATTCATTTTTTGTTACCCTCTAAAATGTAAGCCAAGCACACACAAGGCTGCAAGCTTCTAAATAGAACTTGTTTCTGCACTTTTTGTGAGCAACAACGTAAAGTGTGCCACTCTGAATGATCACTTAAAGTACTTAGTATATTTTTATTCAAAAGCTGACTTCTGATCAGTTTTAGACATTGTAAACTGAAACAAATGCTGGTTTAATGAAGTTTCAGTCACAAAAATGCTGATAATCAATTATTCCTACAAGCCGTTACAGAATATGAGGGTGTGGACTGTTCGTCTAAAAAACACAAAAGTAAATTTGTCACTTTGGGCCTTTATAAACAAGGAAGGATACTTTCTGTACTTACTGACTTTTTACTAGGGAGAGTATAATTGTGTAGAAAATATTGACTCATTTAAAAAGTGAAAAACATATTTCTCATTGTTCTTCCATTATAATAAAGCAACATATATGAGTTCTACTCATTGCCAGACAGTATTTAGTTTTATGTTGGTGAGAAACTTCAGGAATAAGTGATGCTGCATATAGCACACCACATTAGTGATACATTATAATTACATTAAAAAATGGGTGAAAAAGGGACTGCTTTGTTTTATCTTGTAACTTAACTATGACTGTATAGAGGCTGAATTTCATTGTAGTTCATAATCTCCCATATTCACTTTAACTGAAATCTGTATTTTAAAATGATCAAACCACTCAGTGACCCCTGCCTGTACAGAAACATCTGTATTTAATTCTTTGCTCATTTACCCAGAATTTTCCTTTCGTGCTTCTGCAATCCATATATGATATTTAGCATGAGAATAAGCGTGGTGGTAAAGGGATTCTGAAGGATTGGGATGTTACTAATAACAACAATCAACACTGGGTCACAGAGATGAGCTAGCTTGGAAACGCACCCCACCAAATGTTGGTTTAGCTCATAATCCGGCTGTGTGATTTGTCAGATTTCACAGTAAAACCCTGCATTAATGTTAATCTGAGATTGTTACTATTCGTGCCTGATCAGAGGGAGACACACAAACACAAACATAAACACACACAAAATGCAGACATGCCGTTGGGCTGAAACTGTTGCTGATTGAGAATGTAATGGATTGATCAAACACGCGGCAGTCAGTGTGAAAGTGAGCCTTTAGTTTTGAGCTGTGATCGCTCTGTATGTCACACACAGCCTTATGGAACAGTAAACAGAGCTCTAATTTATCCTATACAAGCTTATCTTCAAGCATCACACTCGTTAGAGACAAAGGAAATTGTAATGAAATGTATGGTTTGCCCCTGTGAATAGCACGTGAAGTCCTAAAACCAAAGAGATATTGATTTAAAAACACAAATTCCAAAAACTTGCATGTATTGTCTTTCCAGCACTCTTTCTTCTCCTCTTGCCTTTAATAAGGCTGAGTTTTTCTCAGCTCTCTGTGGCCTGTGGGGTTGTCACAGCTGAATACTTTCGAGTTAAACCAAAACCCAAAGGACAAAGTTGTGGGAGTCAGCAAAGACACAAACACTTAGTAACATAGTGGAGTCTTTTGAGGGGGGAAATGTAGAACATTTTTGCTCTCTAAACATTTTTAAAGTAGGAATTGTAATTTATGCGTACTGTATAGAGACTGACTATGACTAATGAATTACTTATGAACTTAAATAGGGTGATATATGCATGCTAGCAGCATGACTCTTTGAGTAGGAATGTTTATCCGTCAGTTCACACCAACAAACCAATTTACCAATAACTTTTGCACTTACACTCATGATACCCAAAGGACTGATTCATTAACTTTATTTTAGATTTTCCTGTACCTTGATCATGAGGTTTGGTAGTTTTCAATAAAATGTCTCAACATTTATGAGATGAATTTCACTGAAAGTTGGTAAACACTTTCAAACTGTTAGCATAACTTAAGTGTGTTCAAAGTGTTCAATGACATTAGCTCTACATCTGAGCTGATGACATTAAAATGAGTCACTGTTTTATTCTGTGCTGAGTGTAGTTTAGATCTAACTAATATCTGAAGTGATTTGATATAAAAACATTTGGATTAGTGGAAAAAAATACAGCAGCATTTAGAGTCAAAATACGTGACTACCATGACAATATGGCAACTGTCTTGTTATTAGCTTGGACTAAATACTGTGAGCTTAACTGTAGTTTAGCCTTCCCTAAACTGTGAGTGCATGTGTGTGTGTGTTTTCTGGCACCTCGCAGGTTCTGGTCCCTCTTTCCGCTCTGTGAAAAGCTAAGAGGAAGGTCTAATGTTGCCTGGCTGCATGTGTTTCTGTGAGGTTTATCTCTCCAACGTCCATTTTGGGCGAGAGCAGATTAGTCAGAATCCACCAGCTGCTGCGGAATTGGTTGAAATTGTGCCACACAGCTCTGTAATACAGTTACGTAAATCTGACCAGTCTGAGGTAGGGTTTAACTTGCATAAAGAGCAGGGCACTTGACCCAGAGAGACAGCAAATAAAAGGGTCCCCACTGGGCTTTTGAGCTGTTTCTCAGCTGGTGTCCAGTGATGCAGAACCGCTCTTTTATCCCACAAAATGACAGCTAATAATATACATCGCCTCTCTCTTCTGTGCTGGGTTCTGCTTGTATCATTCTGACTAGTCAGTAGGTGGTGGCTGTTTAATGTTTCATGTGAAAATATGCAACTGACACACACAAACGCCACATGGGGAACTGACGGAGAGCATGTTTGATCTCCCCTCACTATTCATTTCTCGGTTATATAAGTAACTCTTTAAACACTCAAGAAGTAATGAGAGGGTGGGTTTTATGGTTGACAGTTAGTTCTTCAGGGAACAAGGCTGGAAGACATGGTAGTCCTTTCTCAGGAAAATAATTTGGTGATTATGCTTCAGTTTTTCATGAAAACATTAGAATTTGTTCAGATTACAATTTTAACCAGGCTCTTTGTTTAACACCGAAAGCTGCGTCTTTACTCAAATTATATTTTTTCATTTCACTGCACATAAATTGAATGAATTCTGTTTAGGCATGCAATCAGCCCTAAAAGACATTAGATCCAAGCCTGAGCTGCCCTAGTTTGTGCAACATTTTGGGGGAGAAAAACTGTCTTGTCTATTTTTGCATCATGCTTCTGAAACCCGCTCAGTATGTGGAACGACAGCTTTGGGAGAGGTGCTCACTTGGAATCCGATTCATGCTCACAAGTCTTCAGAAAAAAATGGAGATTTCTGCGACTCTTCGGAGCTTAACTATGTGACATTCACACATTATGCCTGGTTGGTGCATGTAAGCAGTTTCTGTGAAAATGAGGCGTGAGTGCATAGAAAAGATGCCCTTCCTCTCTTTCTATGGCTCATTCCCTGACTGCTTTTACTTGTTCTGCCTCCGAGGTTTAGTAATAGAGCTGACCTTGTTCTTCCTTTCTTTCACTGGCTCTTAGGTGCCTTGGCAAAGCGATGTAAAGGCAAGAAATGGCAGAGAGTGGAACCAATGGGGAGAAAAGGAGTGAGGATAGAGGAAGAGGAGGCGACAGACCTCTTCAGGAGCCCCACAGTCCTGCTCTCGGCCCCTCCACGGTCGACACCCCATCTCTTGGGACCAAGAGGCACCTCCCTCGAGGGATTGTGATCCAGCTAACTGGGACAGAGGGAGAATGGGACAGTCTGGATGACAGTGAACTCATCTTCTCCCTTGACCATGATGAGGACTACCCCTCTATATCTCTCTCCAAGGAGAGGCAGCTCTCTGTTGAGGACGACAGAGGGATGCAGACACAAGTTTTTAACGTCCCCCTTTCTCCCTCGTCCCCAAGCTTCCTCTCCCCGGGACCTTCCTCACCCACCCACCGACCCCTTGCAAGCCTGGTCAAGTCTCTGTCCACAGAGCTGGAGCTCAAAGAAGGCTCCACCCTCAGACCTAAACCCCTTCTCAGCCTTGTAAAGTCAATCTCTACAGAGATCTCCCGCTCAGAGCCCGAGGTGTCACAGTCAAAATCGGATTCCCGCCTCAACCTACACCTATGGAAGCAGCTCACGCAACCAAAAACACGTAGCAATGGCGACTCTCGCACTGCACCTCCTTCTCCAAGCTCACTCTCCCCTAGTGGAGAGGGTCTGAAAGGGGGCTTCTTCAAAATGGAGCTAGAGGACACCAAGAGGAAGTTCTCGGAGGCTGTGCACGAGCCTCTAAGCAGCATGTTTAGTAAAATCATGAGAGAGGAGAGCGCAGGAAGCCCCAAATACCAGGGGAGGACTCAGGGGGCTCATCAGGTCAGCTCCAAAGGCTGGGGGCGTGAAAGTAGCACAGATACAGTTCTCTCTGATTCTCCAGTGAGGAACACTAGAAAAACAGATGCTGAAGCTTTGCCTGTGTTTGACTGGCCTCCTGTTAGACATGCTGGGAGAAGCCACCGTGGTCACTGTCCTGTTCATCACCACAGGCAACACCAAAGGGATGAGGAGCTGGAAATATGTACAGACGGTGACACAATGCAAGTATTAGCCATTGAGACTCACAGGATGGTGAGGAGACAACCTGCTGGTCCTCAGGTCCTCACATCAACCCTGGTCAGGACTTCTTCCCTTCCTCAGCCCCCTCAGCCTCTGCCACGCATGAGTTTATTCTGCGTGGCAGTGCTGTCCTATGGCTATTTCATCCTACCTCTCAGTCCATACTTCTCTGGCCTGGCTCTGGGGTTAGCATTAGGCTTCTTGCTAGGACTGCTGCTCATCAGGATGGGTTCTTCCAGATCTTACTGCTCAGATACTCCATACAGACCACCACAGACACTACTGGGAGAGGGGATTATGACAGGTGGCACTGTCAGCACTGAACCTGATATCCTTAAGGTAAAGGATGAGTCATTAAGGAAGAAAACAGTCATTTTAGCCCCTTCACTTTCACTCCAGCACTGAGACATCCTGACATGACTTGCATTTATAACATCTGAGAAAAAGTAACTTGTAGATCTTTTTCTACAGAAGCAGAAGTATTAAAAAATACAGAAGCCAAGAGTCACCATAGTGTACAATATTTTTTTCATTCTGTTATCTCGAGATGGGATAATGGGATAATCCTCTTGTTATCATGGGAAAACAGATTGTTATCTTGCGATAAGGAGGTACATTTTAACAAGTTTTGTTACCCCAAAAGAAAGAAGATATAGATATAGATACAGATAAAGCAATATGGCATTTGTTTCAGACATATAGGGTTAACACTATATTTCCATTGTTGCTACTCAGTTTTCTTTAAGCACAAATAAAAAATGTCACAAATTAGATTAGATTAGATTAGATAGAACTTTATTGATCCCTTTGGAGAGTTCCTCAGGGAAATTGTGGTAATAAATAAATGTGAATAGAAACACACTTTCCACTACAGTACTTTATTACATGGTTTTATGGCCATGACATCTCTAATATGAATACCCCATAGCAACAAAAATTTCTCTCAATTCAGAGACACTCTCAAAGCTAAGAGAAACTGCCCTTGGAGTGAAAACAAGTGATAAAAAACTAAAATTATATGTACTTCTGACCATGCCATCATGACATATCTGCAGAATACTTACACACTTAAGTGCAAGTGACTGTTGTCTAACTCAACTTCAGAAAGCAGGTGTAAAGGCTACTCCAAATACAGTAACAATAGTACTTGTAATTAGTTTTTAGCAGTGCTAATAGAACTGTTCAGGCAGCTTTTAGTCAGTGAGTCACTTCAGCATCTTTGCTGGCTGTTTTCTTCACAGATGAAAGCTCCTGAAAGTGGCATGCAACTACATAAGGTGTCCGGAGTTCAATTAAAGCCTTAAATAATAAAAAAAAACCTAACTGAGCTGCAGTAGTAATTACTGTTCTCTTCCTGGCTGAGTTCGACACTGAACAACTGGCGAGGACAGCTACAATGCAGGCACTGTCAATTCCAGAGGCAATTAGTGAGAGAAACAGGCAGGTGGAAGCTGTAATTTGTCAGGGAGGAGCGCTGCGGTTATGGTGATGGCTGGAAATGGGGGATTTACTGTCTCAGCGTTCAGATAATTCCCTTGTTTGGTCATTAACAGTTGGGTTTCAGTCTGAGAGTCACAAGGTTTGTGAGGTGTTAAGAGGGTTGTCTGGATGGCAAGCAGACATTGCTACTAGTGAATTGAAAATAAAATTTCAGTATGTATGATGCATCATTTATCAGTGAACTGGGTAAAAAGAAGAAGCATCAAGCTCTTGTTGGTGGTGGTGGGGGTGTGTGACAGATTTCAGCTCATGTGCTGTCATCTTAATAAAGTCTCCTGCATATTTAAGGCTGAACAAAGTTTTATCCTAAAGCTTCTTCACTTTTTATTTAACAGAATTTTCGATAATTATTCTCTCAATCGGTCACAATTTTTGAGTTATATGTAAGCATCTAAGTTTATACTGCCCTAATGAAGTCTTGTCTTGTCAATGCGTGGAGCAGAGTTGGCTCAAGGAGGTTTTGCAACTGAACTACACAAGTTTAAACTGATTTATGTTGTAAATGCATTCTGTATGATAGTTTTGACCAACCTTCTCAGCTCTGTTACTGGAAACACATTTACAGTCATATTCACCTTCTTCTGTGTACTTTATTTATCAGTAAACAATTCCTGGTCAGGGGTTATGTACTCAAACTTAATCCGTGCCTAATGTTGATTGAGATTAGCACGTCTTTTCCACCTTTTCAGGGCTGGATGAACGAGATACACGACTACGACCCAGAAACCTACCATCCAGCTCTGACTCACTCCGTGTTTGCCACCCTGGAGGGCTCCGTTCTCCGTCTGGACTCTCCGCGTACCAACATTAGTCGCAGGGCCACATACGATGAGAGAGTCCTGGAGGCCACTTTCGTCAAGTCTCGCTCCTTTCAGCTTGCAAAGAGCAAAGTATGATGACTGCCTAAGTAACTGTGTTAAGGGGATTTTTGTTCCGTATCTAAAGCTATTTGTTTTTTTACAAAAAGTGAGGAACTAATATATGTTGATATTCAGGTGATATTATGATAGTCTGTGCAGTTACTGCAGAGCTCCAGTAAACTAAGCTTAACCTTAAAAGCAAGGTACACAAACAAGAGTATTCAGATTTTTGAACCTTATTATGGCAATAATTTAAGGTAAAGGAACACCTAGACTTTTCAGTTCCTCCTGAGAGGGACACAAAGGTCTGTGCAAAAAATTTCATGTCCATCGATCAGACAGTTGTCGAGATATTTCATTCCAAATCACAATTAGCAACCTCAGGTGGCACTAAAGAAAAAGTCAGGGATCACCTAAGTTTTTAGGATTCATCCTGTAGGTACCGAATTTCACCACTAAGTTTCTAAATTAAGAAGTAGTTGCTAAGATGAGCTAGGACCAAAGTAGTGGGCCGACAGAGAGACTGACATGGATATCCCCAGTGACCAATAGCTCAGATGATCTGCAGGTTCCTCATGCAAAGCATATAGGATGCAATTAATGTATGTATAGGATTTTGACTAATTCATGCATGCATGCTGCAGTAACATTTACATTTAGTACAACACCATAACAACCATAACATAAACAAAGGTGAAGAAAGGCATACTGGAAACAACATTTAATTGGAGAGAAACAATAAAATCAACCTCAAAATCAAAATCAACCTCTAATCAACCCCTTAGCCTCCCTTAGCATTAATTAATAATTCATACACAAGAAATCTGACTACATGCCCAAGGAACAGTTGTCTTTTGCTCTGCCACAACAATAATCTATGCCACTGTTCCCCAAAGGTATTCCTGCTGCCATCTGTGTTGGCTCGGAAAAGGATGTGGAACCCAAAGTATCCCATTTGCATCCAACTGGCAGGGGGATCAAACTCCCAAGGGAATGAGGGAGGAAAGTTGGGGGACGATTGGATAGAAGAACTTGCAACTCCACAACAAAGTTTCTCCAAAAACGTCCATGAACTCCCCACCACTCTTTATCTCTTTGGCCGCACAGGACGAGAGAAAGAAGAGTGGTTTCGTCACTTCCTGTTTGCGTCCATGGAAACAGAGAGGGAAACAGAGAGGGAAAAACAGAGGCCTGGCAGATGTGTGTCCAGATTGGGTATGAGAAACGTTAATAATGCATTAGAGAAGGGAAGGGCTACCAGATAAGGCATCTATACAAATGCTATATATGTGTGGATTATGGATTACATGCTCCAATTCTTTGCATTTCAAAGCCAATCCCTTTGGAGGGAACACTCAGATCTCACAGTTGACAGGGCAAAGGCATCAGAAAACACATCTAATAGAGGCACCGGCTTTGTTTTGGTGCAAAATATAAATCACTGAGTCACAAGAGCAAACATATTACTCATTTTCACTTCTTACACAAATCTGTCATTTGATCTTCAGTCTGTCTGACTTCAGTTTTCCTTCCTAGAATTGATTTTAATGCATTACACAGGGGCACTCTGTAGAAACTGTTGCTCTGTTTTTATGTAGCTCTGTTTCTTTATTACTAACGATTCATAAAAGAGACAGATTTTGCTTCAGTGATTTTAAAGAATGGTTGACATTATGAAAAAATGTGCTTAATGGAATTTTTTTTTTGCAGTTAGATGAGAAGATTGATACCACTCTCCTGTCTGTGCATGTCTGTCCTGTTTAGAGATGAAGCCTTGAGATACTTGAGTTAGTTTAGCGTAAATACTGAAAATAGGGGAAAACAACAAGCCTGGCTTTGTTGAAGGGTATGACCTGCAAATGCTTTCCAGGTGTCTTTTGGCAGCTTTGCTTGGCTCATCTACTGCTACTGTCACAGAAAATAAACAATGAAAAAGCAAATAACACAAGAAACTCTAAGTAACTCTTCTCAAAAACTCAAAAGAAAGAAAGCTAAAATATCAACCTGTGGTGTTTCTTGAATCTTTTACCTTTATTTAGTTTTGATAAATGTAGATAAATACATTGCCAACCCTTTAAATATGTTAAACTGATGATTATGAAAAAAGCTTTATGCCAAGCCAACTTCCCTACAATTTTTTTTTTGTTAATCAAATTTTGAAAACCATATGGATCTCTTCAATATCAAATTTCAATCCTGTATCACTTTTTTTATTGTACAATTGTCTCAAATTATTCAGCTATGTGTCTACTGCTCAGCAAAAGACTCACAACAGAAATATCAGAGTGTGAGGAAGATACAGCAAAAACAGTTTCGTGAAAAAATGACTGACGTTTATGGTAAATATGTTTTTTTAAGAGAAAACTCGTACTGCAACTGATTCACACACAGTTCCCAAGCAGTTAGCAGCTTGCTAATAGATTTGTTTGCTGTCTGCAAAGCTCTTGCTTTGCTTTGGCATAAAAAGGCTCACAAAACAGAAGTTAAATTAATTGTTTACTCATACAGATTAAACAAACAAACAAAAAAAGATACATAAAGTTGTGAGACTGATTTGTAGACTGCTTGTAGCTTTAGAGATGCAACTGCGTTGAATTTTTCCCTTGGACACAGACAGGCTAGCTGTTTCACTGGCTGGCTGCTGGCTGTAGCTTTATATTAACTGTACAGACATAGACATGGTATTCATCTTCTCATCTACTGTGACTTGACTTTTAAGGTAATACTCAGAGTTATTGAAGATACTGATTAGGTTCCCTTTGCAAATTTTCTGGAAATTTGAAAGTAATTTGCAGAAAATTTGTGAAAGAAAATGCAAATTATTTTGCCTTTTTTTGCATTTATTAGATGTAGACTGCGTTGAATAAAAAGTTGTTTTTGCTAATTCATTAGTTCTCAAATTTCCCCACATTTAAAGCTACTCCTTTCAAAAAGAGCAGTAGTTCCATCTGAACTATCTTATCATTTCACCCTCTAGAAATGCATGTTTGCATCCTCTAGTGCGCTCAAAATGTAAGCTATGTACTTTTCTCATGAATTATTATTTTAACCAAAGGCATTCATTTCCAAAACACAGACTGTAATATCTCTAGCAACTCTGAAATGTGTCCCATATTCTCCCAGCTGACCCAGCACTTGCACAGAGTGTCGGCGCCTCAGGTCATGTACCGAACAGCAGAGGCTCCAGCAGAATGGGCAGCAGCGACGATGACGCCCCCGCCACACCTCCCCCTTGCATCTCTGCAGCTCATGTCAATAAGAACTCCATAAGCACCAGGGGCCTCTCCGTGTTAGACTATCCCCGTTACATGGCTCGTCTCCTGGCCACGGCGGAGCTGACCCCCCTCTCCAGCCCTGGAGCCAGCAGCGCAGAAACAAGCCCTACCATCAAAGGAAATGTGAGTCAGGCCTGCAGATAAAACTTAGTGAAGCAAAATAAGTGAGGCTTTGAGAACATTTAAGAGCTGGACAGTTTGTGTTGTACAGAATCCACAGTGAAGTGAGTTAAGTGTAATGTTGTCGATGGAGAAACCAGGAGGGAATTTCCCAGTAATTAGAAAATTATTTTACTGTCCCTCTGCTGTTTTTACCTTTGATTTGTGCTGAACTTGCACTTTTCCTTTCCTTGCTAAGCCCTCATTCGTGCGTCTTTCCACAGTGTACCTGTGATCTAGCAGAGCATCCTGGGATGAACAACACTGCATGGGCTAACGCTCTAATTGGTCGAATCTTCTGGGACTTCCTGCGAGAGAAGCACTGGGCTGACGTGGTTTCCCACAAGATCCAGAAGAAGCTTAGCAAAATCAGAGTGCGAGTGATTTTACTGAAAGTTAATTTGAAGTCACAGAAAAGGAAAAATGTGATCGATTTGAAATAATTTAAAAAATATGGTATATTTTCTACAGCTGCCTTACTTTATGAATGAGCTGACTCTGACTGAGTTGGATATGGGCTGCTCTATGCCCCAAATCACCTCTACCTCCAGACCAGAGGTCAACCACAGAGGTGAGTGCAGAGTGGAGTTCAAATACTGCAAACATACACACACACACACACACACACACACACACACACACACAGTAAAA
>JAPZDV010000014.1:13957528-13990259 GCA_029814665.1 Acanthurus lineatus | reverse complement strand
CCCCAAATCACATCTACACCCAGACCAGAGCTCAAAAACACAGGTGAGAGCAGAGTTGTTTTCAAAAATTCATAAAACACACACACACACACACACACACACACACACACACACACACAGTAAAAGCAAGAAATGAGTGAGATGCTCATGTGATTATGGCAGAGTACTGCAAAGCATCAGATTAGACTCTGTTATCCTGTTGTAATCTCACAGAGCAGAGAGTCATTACGCTGTGGCCTTCAACTTTAAGAGCATATTGATGTGTGTGTGTGCGTTTGTGTCTGTGTGTTTCTAAATCAGGCAGTCTGGCAAACAACACTTCTACTAACTTCAGTGTGTCAGTGTGTGTATACATGTGCGACCTTATGATATTTTCTGTTTCTCCGCCCACTCTGCTGTTACACAACAAACAACAAATGATCCCATTTTCAGCTTTCCACTGTTTTTTGCTGCTCAGTCCAGGCATCAGCTCCTAAGGGGGATTTATATTCCGCAGTAATTTATTATAAATTTAATTTCAAGGCTCGATAATCACAGTGAAAGCTGTTTAATCTGCCCACTAAGCGGTGTGTGTCCAGATTAGGCTGTGAGAATAAGCTTTGTTATAAATTTGATGTTCTGGCATTGACCTCCTTGTGCTGCCCCCTGCAGGCCTGTGGGTGGAGCTGCAGCTGGTCTACACTGGTGCCCTGCAGATGACCCTGCAGACCAAGTTCAACCTGTCCAAACTGGGGAAAGAGGGCGGTCAGGATGCAGACTGTATGACTGAAACTGGAAGCCCACGGTCAGTAACACACACAGCCTTGCACACACTGGATCATGCACAAATAACATTTTTGTCCCCCCCATTACTTTCTTAATCATGGCATTTTAGCTAAAACACTCAGAGTGTTTCCCAGTCCCTGCAAATCTCCTATTCTGCATTAAAATAATGTGATTCAGTATCACTGACTAGTTTTCTTTCATAATATATGTAATTTTGTACAAGTAATATATATATTGATATTTTACATTTACTGAAATTGAGAAGTGACTTATAAACAAAATAACAAAATAGATATGTCTTTTGGCCGCATTAAATCAATTACATATGATAATTTTGATACAAAAATTCTAATAATTAATTTGATAACAGTTTATAACCTCATGCACCTATAAATTTATTAAAAAATTATTCATTATTTCTGATTTAGTGTTTTTTTGGAGTGAGAGACAGATTTTCATATTTATTCTTATATTTTTAGGAAAGAAGAGCAATAGAGGCTAACTTGTAGTCCTTAGTCAAATTCTAAACCCCTAGAGCCTACAATCCCCATGATACAACTTAATAAGATTTTTAATTAGACCTTCAGAGGTTCATGAGGGGTTCATCCTCAGTCTTTAAAAAGCTCCCTTTAGAACTGAAGCAGACAGTTGCACCAACAGGCCAAGCAGAACTCCTGCTGATGACTCGGCTGAATTCAATATCTGAGTATTTCTGTTATCTAAAGCTGTATTTCATCATATCGACCAAGTCTAACAAGTAAAAGCCCAAACAACTGTGAACGCTGTATTTTCATCTGCATAATTTCCATCTCACACACACACACACACACACACACTTTTTTACACCTGCACATTTCTCATTCCATCCCCTGATCCCTCTAGTCTCTGATCCACAGAGCAGAGCTTCACTTTACATTGATTAGCATAGGCCTGCCTGTCAAAGACCCACAGTGGTGCAGATTACAGAGTCCAGGCAAAGCTAAACATTAGCTGCATGTGGTGCAGCTAAAGCTTTACAGTGAGATGCAAAACTTTTATTTTTGTTGGCTAATCTTTTTAATAACTCGTGCTTTTGCGGTAAATATGAGGTTTATTCTTACTATCTACATACACCTGTGCATAACACCATGCTCATATAATTCAGGGTTTTAGTCAAGTTTGTTGAATTTTACTTTTTTTTTAATCACCCAAAATGATGAATTCTTTTATTCATAGCCTAACTTTGTCTTCTCTCTCACCTTTCCAGCAGACCCATCTTCAGTGTGTTGGCTGACAGTGATGAGGAGTCCTCCAGTGCTGGATCGTCTGATGAAGAGGAGCTGCTCCTGTCTGAGCCTCAGGGTCCAGTGGGGGAGAAAGGATCCACACCAGCTACTGATGGGTAAATGCTGATACACAAAAGAAAGATGAATCATGTGTGTTATTGATTTTTTTTAAAAAGCCAAAAAAGATGTTCAAAGTTATTATTGAAGAATATTATAAAAGAAATATGGACTACCAACTGGTTTGTGATCATTTAACTTAAAGGCTTCTAAACAAGCATAAAAGGAGAAAGTGTAACCTTAGTAACACCGTCAAGCGTTGCGTCTGACCTTCTGTGTTGTGAATGCTCAGCCCTCTAAAGCAAATAATAAACCCTGCTGGCATCGCACTCCAGATGGCTGATGCTTTCATTTACATTTCAGACTCTCATCTCTCCTCAGATTTTAACTTTGGCGTCTGAATCCTGAATCTACTTGCATTTACAAAACTCCTCTCCTCTCCCTCTAATCCTCTCTCACAGGACGGGGGGTGGGAAGACTGGTAGGAAGATTTTGAGATTTGTGGACAAAATCACCAAATCCAAGTACTTCCAGAAGGCGACAGAGAACGAGTTCATTAAGAAGAAGTTTGAGGAGATGTCCAACACGCCTCTGCTGCTCACTGTGGAGGTTCAAGAGCTGTCAGGGACACTGGTTGTCAACATCCCACCACCCCCTACAGACAGGATATGGTAAGTACTTAGGCTTTAGAGTTACATAGTGACTTAAATCCTTTTCATTACATGTCCACCAAAATATAAGAAGGGTGCAGGCATCAGGATTGTGTTAGATAACTCTATGAGACATGAAAAAAAGACAGAAACCATTCAACAACATGCTAAGTAAGTGTGTAGGCTCTGTGAGAACATCAGTAATTATTAAACACTGTTGCTGTTTCAAAGTTTTAAGCATTCAAGGTTTAAAACTCACAATAATAGACTCAACTTGATTATAATATTAGAGACTTGCAACCGGACTTGAACATTAACACCAATAACTTTTGACTTCACTTAGACTTATTTAACACCCTCTCAAAAGTTAAAAAATTTAAAACTGCGTCATTTAAAAAATGCACCATTGATCAGTCCATTTTCAGTATATACTTAACTCTTTTCATTCAACTCTTATTTCCTAGATCCACAATCTGACGGCATGAAATTAAAATTTTAGGAGTGAACCATGAAGAAGTTAAGTTTCATTACTGAACTCCAGTTGCAAAAATACATATTTATTAAAGATCATTTAGTTTGCATACAAAAATTTGTGTGCTAAATTACAGATGAAGATGCACCAACTTCCAACTTCGTTTTGACATTTAAGGCCACACCAAGATCTAAAAGTCAAAACTCTGTAGTCAAAATCATGTCACATTTGATGAACAACACAATGTGACTTCTGAAGGACTCAAACTCCAGGCTAGAGCTTAACTTTGAGCTTGAGTCCCAAGATTTGAGATTTACTTTTGAATTAAAGCAATAACGCGGTCCCACTGGTGCCTGTGTATATTTACTATGTGTGAAATCAGATGATGTTGGTGTATTTATTGACCTGAAAGATTTATCACTCTGTCCTCCCTCCTTTTAAAACAGACATTAAGGCCACCCTCTCTATTTCAGTATAAACACATATTATTTTTACAATTTTTATCACTTTGACTCATCAATGCAGTGCAACTTCAGTCACAACTCTCAGTTCAAAATGTTCAGCAGCAGCATGTGGTGTTTGTGACTTTCTGTGGTGTGACTCACGTTTTACACTTCATCTCCTGCCAAAAGAACATTTATTCATTCTAATGATCCATTTTAGTTGAGTGCTGAACCTGTTTCAAGCCCTGAAACATAAGACTGAAGTGTGGCTCAAAACAACAATGAAACAGTCTCAGTATATATGGGATAGATTGGATTTGATGACGTGGTGATCTCCTCTGCAGGTACAGCTTCTGTGTGCCCCCCAAGCTGGATCTGCATGTGCGTCCCAAACTGGGGGAGAGGGAGGTGACTTTTTGTCATGTGACCGAGTGGATTGAAAAGAAACTGCAGGATGAATTTCAGGTGAAAAAACATGAATACAATATACAACACTGTGTTAATATCAGCATTCTTCCCCTCTTTCAAAATATTATTTCTTCTCCAGAAAGTGTTTGTGCTGCCAAACATGGATGACATTTACTTACCCCTGATGCATTCTGGGGTGGAAAACCCTCAAGCATCGCAGCGTCTGTCCCAACAATCCCAAAGCTCGTCCACAGAGTCCATCGAGAGGATCCCACCTGAGATCTCTGGGGCAGAGTCTGACTAGTGCCTGGCTGTTGATGATCCAAGGAGAGTCGACCCCACTGAATGGATTCATATATTTACAGTGAAGAAGCGAGAAGAAGAAGAATGAGAAAAAACAAGCAGAACATTAGTTCTTTTTGCCTCTATAGACTTCAGTAGTGGGCACACTAACTAATCCTTTGTGTCTGAACCAGGACTTTCTTAAAGTCTGATGTTAAGCGCTTTAAGTGTAGGTGTGATGGAAAGTCTGGAGTTTATTTATAACACCTAAAAGAGAATAACTTTAATCATAAGGTGTCATCAGAGTGAGATTGAACAGATCTCTGAACAAACAAGTACAAGTGATTCCTTTTGCAAATGTTTACATGTAAATGATCCCTATGAGATTATTGAGATATTTATTTGCTGCATTGATGTTTACAGCTTAATGTTCTTCGGGGATAAGAGGATGGGAATTATTGAATAAAAGCTAAAAAAACAACAACATAAACTTCTTGTGGAAAAAGAAGTTTTAGTTTTACTTTAAAGGAATATTTTTTTGTTTTGTTTCAGTTTATTACTGTTTAGTTTTTTTTATTTTGTTTGAATTTTGGTTTATGATAATAACTCTTGTGCAAACAGCATCACCTGAAGTCAAATTATGGGTAATGTGGAGAAAATTGCTTCCCCCTACAGGCTGGAGTATGTACATGCATACCTGCTTTTACTGGCCCAGGAAGTTATTTTTGTGGGGCTCTTTTTTCCTTCTTTTTTTGGTATTATCCAGATCACTTGACCTCAATAATATGGAGATCATATGCACTCGCTATGAGCTGATGAAGTTTGGGGTAGAGATCAAATTACTGTCATCCATCATCTCTCGGCTTCATTAAACTGAAGGGATAAGGTGATGTGTAAGTCAGGGAAACTTGAAAAAGATCTTCATGGTGCGATGCTTCAGAAAACACGGCTCTGTTACCTCAAGATTTATCCAAATGAAAATCTTAGAATTTAAAGTGTAAAAACAGAGGATACACATTACATTTGAGATGGATAATGCTCATAAAAGAGAGTAGCGATGAACAAGATTTGGGCAGCAGGGATTAGTCTCAGTTCAGGATCAAACAAGAGCAAATTGCTGGAAATGCAGGAGTAGGAGATAATAACAACAAAGGCTTTAAAAAAAAGCATACAAGCAATTTGATGATACAGAACTGAGGATGAAAAGCAAAGATTTAAATGAACTGCTCAACAAAGGGACCCCAGAATGTGGTGGAAAAAAACAGCCTGAACAGAATTCAAAACCTGAGAAAAAGTCTTGATGCATAAAATCAAATCACATGGGAAAGCAAAATGTGTG
Organism: Acanthurus lineatus; assembly: GCA_029814665.1. Classification (NCBI taxonomy): domain Eukaryota; kingdom Metazoa; phylum Chordata; class Actinopteri; order Acanthuriformes; family Acanthuridae; genus Acanthurus; species Acanthurus lineatus. The sequence continues at coordinate 13,984,578 of JAPZDV010000014.1, read as the reverse complement.
GGAGGCCGTCTGTGTGTGTGTGTGTGTGTGTGTGTGTGTGTGTGTGTGTGCACATATAAATCTGCAGGATACTGCTGAGATATTTGCAGTATGGTTCATTTAACAGGCCTCAGGACTGTGTTTGAAACTGTAATGAGATGCAAAATCATCACAGCAGTGAATGTCGTTACACCACATAAGGAAGTCATTTATTATAACTAGAAACTTTTTATTTATTTTTTATTTTTTTTGCTGATAAGTAAAACCAACTTAAGGTCCATATGTGAGCAATGCTTGGACATGAAACTGCAGGAAAAACAAGATCTATGTGTCTTATGCTTCATCATCTTCAACCCTTTTTACCCAAAAGTTGTCCACAATGCTGAGTTTTTCAAAAGATGTGTGCTCAGATCCTTGAACCTGCTGCTGTGTCACTGACACACAACCCTCTGGGAATATAATGGGAGGTAAAGTTTTATTTGATGTTTAGAAAAGCATATAAACTGGTTTTAAACCCAGCACTCCTGGCCTTAATTACAGTCTAACCTTGTTTGACATAGAGGTCAATAAAAAGATCAAATCTTTTAAGGTCTTCCTTCAGGTTATAAAGTAGGATTTAAAGTCTTGTAGCATAAAATTGTTGCATATGTGCACTAATTACAAACCAGGTAATCTATAAAAACAAGCGACAGGGGGCACTCCCTGTTCATTTTACAGGCACCACAGCCCGTGATCTGCCTGTCAACAGCATTAATTTCTGACCATCTCCTGTCCTTCTGCCAAATTAGCCGTTGAAGTGTCATTTCAGTTTAAAATGAACTTTAGGTAACTTTTTCTTTCACAGAAGAAGAACTGTCAATATTATTTCACATAACAGAAATCTCTTCAGGAGGGGAACTCAGGCCAGAAAATACAGGGAGAACTATCACATTGGCAAATAACCTTTTCCTTGTACATATCAGCATGTCAAGATTGTTTTAAGATAGAAAATAGTCAAAGATATAATAATAACTGATAATTGATATTTAAAGATTCAATGTGTAGGACATAAGGGGTCTATTTGTAGAATAGAACTGAATTTCTTTGTTTTTGATCACCTTAAAACAAGAATTATTTAGTTTTCATTATCTTAGAACTATCCTTTTTTATCCACAGAGGGAGCAAGTCATCATCCATTGAGTCTGCCATGCTGCACGCTCATGTTTCTACAGGAGTCCTGAATAGACAATCCAAATACTGGCTCTAAAGATGGCCTTTCGCATATTCACAAGTTTCACTGCCACATTATGTTCTCCCACACACTTGGAATGGGAGGGTAAGCAGAGAGACATGTATTACATCTTTAGAAGTCATTGTTACCCATTTAGTTTATTAGTTTGCAAGAATTGTTTCTTTTTCTGACAGTATACTTTGTGAGTAAATGCATACATGTTATACTCTATGAGATTTATAATGGAGGCATGTTTGTCCTGATCATCAGCAGGATAAATCCACCAATGGAGTCCAGAAACCCTGCTGAGACCGACGGGCTGATGTAATGATGAAGCTTACAAATCTGGAAAGACTGGAGACGATGAGGAGGCCAAGGTGTTTAAGTAACAGGAACATTAATAATTAAGGGTAGAGACAGGCCCATGACAGCAAGATGATAGGCTAAAAATGTAGGAGTGTCACTGTGCTATTGAAGAGATGTGATGAGCTGAGGAGAACAGATATGACAGCTGACGTCGACTGACAATGACAGTGCAGAAAGTATGAGTGAGTGGCAGATGATTATGAAATAATAACAGGTCTGAGCATGCAAAAGGAATCCTCTGCCTGACTGAGCCTTTGCTCTATTTTTACTTCATTTATACAATCAAGTCAAAGCCTGCCAAGCTTTTAGATACGTGTTGGAGATGAGCCATCAAGTTCAGTCCAGCTTTATGCCTAAATATAAGCTAAAAATGCAGAATATAAGGGGTTTTTTATGATATTTAAAAATGAAATATTGAACTTCAGGGTACAGCACCTAATCGATACTCTCTGTCTCTCCATTCTTGCTTCGTAACAGTAGGTGGCAGTAATACCCCTTAATGCTGATTGTCATCCACTTTAATGTAAAAAGTTATTAAGTATTTTTCTATTTCTACACTCATGAATAGTTATGGACTGTAGATGAATATAAGATAAGTTGATGATGAATTTGATGAGCAGCAGTTTTTCTTTCAAATTTTTTAAAATAATAATTGTGAAAACATCATAATTACAAGAGCTTTATTGATAATTTTTGTTGTTAATTATATTGAAAATCTGAGGAGATGTAACAGTAACAGTCCTATTCTCAGCTAAACTGCCACAAAAGTGGTGGTAAGGACTTCTTGTGTTGTCCCTTTATTTTAAATTTTAAACCTTACCCTTTTTCACATACAAATGCCCTTTTTCAAAATGAACTCTGAGCACTGATTCATGATCTTATCTCATAAGGTTCACTGTTGTTAGTTTCCTAAAAGACTTCTATTTCCTCCTCAATCATCAATGTGATTCCCATAAGGAAGAAGGTTTCTTGGCCACCCATTTTTTACACAGTTAAGGCATTGAATATACTGTGTCTGTGAAAATTTTGTTTGGCACAAACTATAACAGCCGGAATGTTTCTGCTCAGCATAATTAAAAGTTATAAAACATAGTAATGATTACAGTTTACAGTGAAATCTGGGAGTCACATAACTACATCAACATGACTAACTCACTGAAAAAAAAGCCTTTGCCACTTCCTCAACCTTCCCAGTTACTGTAAACATAACCCATTTACATACACACACACACTCACACCCACACACACACACGCACACACTAACAGAGTAAACACGTCATAAATCTTGTCTAGTGATTGTAAAAAAAAATAAAAAATGCTTCCAGTTTACCATCTTTTCCCATCAGAAGCACATCACTGACTAATAATTCACTCAAGCTTCCTTGTCTTTGTACACACAATAAATCCTTTCTTGACTGTCCCACCAAAGGTAAACTGAGGACTTAAAGGAATACTTGGTAAGAAATTTACACCTGACTTATTTCCCCATACTGTCAAAAAAAAAGATGGTTAATGCATCATGTTTTTTTAGACTTACACATTTTACTAAGCAGAATACAATACAGTGATAAACTTGCATGAGCTTGTCTGACTCAATCTGTCTTAATGCCAAAATGAAAGCAGATTTAATACTTTGGTGCAACACTAAACATTCAGTTTTAGGTTTCATGGCTTTGGATGGTTTTAATCAATTATTAAAATTTCTGACACACGTTAAAAAAATCCTTTGACTTAGAGGCCAGTGTATTCAATCACTGATTAGGGAATTTTTCTGACTTTCATGACTGATTATGAAAGTAGGGAATTGCTGACAGTAAGCACTTCTTATCAGCAAGACACACTGACTCACATGTCACACGAGTTTTATTGTTGTCATATCTATCTCAATGTTGTCACATCTAACTCAATGTTGTTGCTGTTTTTCACACACTATGTTCACTGATTACTCATGACTCACATGTAATGGTACAAAATTTAATCATGTAATGTATATGTACATATATATATATATGATTTGTTAGCCAATCTTTCATCATTGCACAAGTGCAGACCAACCGAAAAGGGACACGTCTCACCTTTCACCCTTCTCTGTGTGTATGACTTTTGAAATCTCAGAAATACCTTTAAAGTCATTTGGATTCCAGCCAACTATTTAATGGGTTTCACCTCAAAAATATGCTTTTGCAGATCTGCATGAAAATCTTGGGACACATCAAGGTTGAACAAACTCTTAAATATTGCAAAAGAATTTTTATGCTTCACATGGTTAAAATTTCATCAGACAGAAGTTATCCCAAGGCTCATACACTTTTTTTTCAGATACATGAGGCTGTTTAATATCCTGATTTCACCTCAAGAGATGAAAAAACAAGACTCTTAACAAGACTCTTTTGACTTATAGTTATATGGCAGCATGTAAACTCTTAGCAGCAGTCATGTTAGCAGGTCCATGAGGCCGTACCAAAATACAGTGATGTTTGAGCAACATGCTAATGGCAGCATGCTACTATGCTTACAGTGACAATATAAACAATGCTGATGTTAGCAGGCGGGCTATAATGTTTACCCTTTGACTTTAAAAAGATGAATGACATGACCACCTCATTAAAAAAATAAAGTCAAAAAGTCTTGATTGCCCACTGGTGGAAGGCTGCAGTATAGGTCATAAATCTTGCACCTTTATGTTAAATAATCAAAGCAAATGTGATAAAAACTTTTCCCAGAGTTGTTTCTTTGTCATTTTAGGTAGATCTTATCAGGCTGCTGTATGTTCAGGTGTTCATCTGTCTAATAAGTTTGGTTTGATTAGTTATTCGATGCTATTGAGGTTTTAATATGATGACTGACCTACTCAAAAAAACACAACTGTCAAATTTATTGTGGTGCTAGAGACAGGAAAAGTCTTGAGACTGAAGCAATTAGATCTGTCATCTGGGGACCGTGGGAAATTTTCAGCAAATTTTGTAAATGTATCATGAATTTGCAGTGAATAATTTAAAACTTTAACAGGTTGGTTGCACTAGATAAAAAGTTAGGTGGTCACCAAAGTCAGTAGGAATCATCCTCTGGGGATCCGATTGTCCGTAAATATTTTAAGAACATATAGTCCAATAGTTGTTTAAGCTGGACCAAAGTAACAGACTGAACAACTGACCAACAGTGTAACATTGATGTCCCCAGAGCCACAGCACTAATGTGGTCAAGAGTACAAAAATGTGAAAAAAAGAAAAGAAAAGAAAAGAAAAGAAAAAACTCAATTCAAAAAATGTATGGGAGATTTTAAAATGTGTTGTCATATGAAACAAGGATATGCTGCTACAGAGTATTCTGATGGTAATTCACTATGATGTGAACCTAATGAATGCACAAAACATACAGACACTCCCCCATCAGCACCGATTGGTGTGAATGTTTTGTGAAAGTTGAGTGCAGGGTCCAGCACAAATGCAGAACTACAGCCTCCCAGCTACAGAATGCATGAAGGGATTAAACATTTACTTAATGTGTTTTTTTCCTGATGATTACACTGTGAGCAGGATGGTGGGTCTTTTAAGTTCATGGATTTTGCAATGCATCTATCATAGCAGTAAAAGAGAGGAATAAAGCTGGGGCAGCAGATTGGTGACATGAGCAAACAGACTAGTGACTACCTGAGATGAAACATCATGTGCACACAGACAGTCTAAATAATTTTTCTGTCACAGCTTTAAAATATCTAGGTATAAAAAGAACTAAACAAATAATGGCTAAAAAAAATAAGCCATTTTAATATGTCAAGGTTACTTTGCATTTGAACATTCTGTAAGTGATCAGAATAATGCAAATGGTTTATTTAGGGGCTTTGTGATTTTTTTTTTTTTTAAGGTAGGGAGTGGGCCTGACCTTTGTGAGGCAACTGGATTAGTGAGATCACATGATCATTTGGTCTTGCAAATCCATCTTTGCGTAAATCAATAGCTTCTTACAAGGAACCACAAGCATCTAGGAGCTTAGTTAAGGTGTGGTAACCAGAAAGTTTTTTTTAGAGAACAACAATGGCAGCTCCTAAAGATGTTGGCATCAATGCTGCTATTGCAACAGTAAAGAACTAGGAAGTGTCTGCTGTGTGTAATGTTAAGTTTCTCACCACCTCATAATAGACTTTCACTTTGAATTGAAACATGAGAACATTGTAGCACCAAGGAAATTCACTCACTGTGTCAGATAAACCAAGGAGAGCAGTCAAGTACTTATGTACATCACAGCAATAATCAAATATGCTGAGCATAATGTTCAGTTTCTCTCCCCCTCCAAAAATACGTACATACAGTTTTGTACATTTCTCATGAGACCAGCATAGCAAAAATAACGCTCTTTTTTCTCTGTTTTGTAGGAAATTAATTCACATTCAAGCACAAGTATGCATTTAACTCTTTCAGTTGGATCATGACCATTTTGGGTCCCACCCTCTTAAGTATGGGAAACGCTGCCTTAGATAGTGTCCATTCTAACGCAAAAATTGTCTGCATCTCTGTTGTAGTGAAATACATTGAAAAGCGTGTTAACAGTACTTTGGTTTGATTCTGATTGTGACTTGATTTCCACTGTTCTTCCGCTTCAAAAACTCTGCTGTGATTCAGCCTTTACTCAGTGCTGGACTGTGTCTGTGTGCTGTTCTGGACTTGACACAGTTGATCTTAATGAAAGCCCTGTACAAAACAAAAACATCATCATGAACTTATACATAATGCAACAACAATGAACTGGATTCAGTATTTATCCTCTTCATAATGGATACATGGATCTGTAATTTGAAAGATAATTACAATGAGAACACAATGTTCCCATGTGTATAGCATTTGTTCGACTGTCTGCTTTGGTGTTACTCCTTTGTTTTCCTTTGTGTAACTTTCAAATGTTACATCTGCTTGACTGCATGATACACAAAAAATAAGGTGCAGCAAGTTATTTGACCGTGTGTGAGTGGCAGTCAGGGCAAATATCAAAATGGTCAGTTCCTTCAGAATCTTTTTATAGTTGTGTGTTTTTTAATTGTGATGTAATTGTATTGCTTTAAATTAGGTTGGCAGATTGATTCTCGATAGATCTAGGTCACGGGTGAAAATACCTGTAGGAATGCCTCAGGTACTGTGCTGTAGGTCAGAGAGAGAGAGAGAGAAAGAGAGAGAGAGAGAGAGACAGACAGACAGAGAGTCAGGGGAGTCCCTTATGGATCAACTAAAAGCATCATTCTCTTGCTGTAAAATCAAAACTTTTCTTTTGGTCTGTTGAATGCCTCATTCTTCCCAAAGTTTTGAGGAAAAAATGTAAATTCCTTCATTTGTTCTCCTCCCAGAAACTAGACCCAACACGTATCCAGGATAAGTATAAAAAACCTGTTCAGCTAAAACAACAAAAATGTTGACCTGCTTTTTGACTAAGATGTGACTGTAAGCAGATGAGTAACACAGATCGTAAAATCTTGCTTTTACTAGCTCAGGACTTTCCAAAAATTATATCAGCCCTTCTTTGAGCATAACTTTAAGGAAGGAGAGGCACATGCAGGTGTGGTATCTGTTACATAGCAGGTCAGATTATTTCCTGTTGTATCACTTACAGTTATGTGATCTGATTTGCCACATAGCGGTAAGTCTGGATGCTGAATGGGTGGGTGACGCTGCCTGCAGGCAGATCAGGAGATCAGGAGACAGCAGGATCTTAATGCTGCATGAGGAAGAGGTTACGTTAGAATACATAACTTCTATCAGAGTTTGTATGAGTTGAACAAACCGCTGATGTCACAAACCTACCTGTTCTTGGTGAAGTCTGCCTGCACATTGTGGTCTTTGAGCATGAAGAACTGCATGACCTCTGTGCTCTGAGTAACAGTTTTGTTATTTGTTTATCGAAGTAGCTATATTTAGTTGTAACTAAAATTTTCACAGTAGGCTAAACATAGTTTCCCACTTAAATCTGTGATTTGAGATGTAACGGGAACAAAAGGAAAAAATACCTGAAGAATGCCACAGTTATTGTGTAATCTTACATCCACATAAGTATCCTCTGATGTGGGTTTGTAGTGCATTTAAGTCCAGTGACTAACAGAGATAGATGTACCAGTGGTGACAGAAAAGAAACAGACAGAATAGGCTCCTGGTGCTACTTTGCATTTCTGTTTATTTTGACTCCTGTCTTCACAAGAAGCTGCATCTGCCTCCTTTTTGGCTCATTTGTGACTGATGGTGGCTCATATAGAAAGCTCTTTATTCTTCATCCTGCTGTATTGTCAGGAACAAGTTTTCCAGTTTGATTGTGCCATCACATTGCATGCATCCCTCTTGTCAACAACAGACACACTCTCATTTCCTTTTCTCTTTTACGAAAAAAATGAACCATGTGTTTTTAGAGAAAACTTGGATTTCTGTAAATTATTTACTGGGTTTTTTAAAGAAAGTTAATTAGTTCTGTAAGGGCTAGTTTAGCTGCTTTTTTATTGGCATTTTATTTGTGTCTTTGGTCACTCCTTTGATGTATTTACTCTTGTTATGATATGATTAAACTGATGTCTGTGTTATAAAATAACACAGACATCAGTCAGACCTGTCCTTAAACTTTACTGTGCACTACTTTGTAATGTTGTTAAAGAGCAATAATATACATAGAAACCTTTGACACAGTGAATCATCTGATAGCATCTGATAAACTACGCTGACATCAGATTGTGGCTCTTTTGTGTTCATCTATCTCTAAAACAGGTCAGTATTCTGCTTCTCTCCTTTGTGGGATACCCCAGGGGTCTATTCTGGGTCTCCTCTTATTTACCCTAAACATGCTTAATATAAGGGCAAATAATGTGTAGACATCAATTTGCTTGCCGAAAGATGACCATATGTCCCAGTTAAGCCTGTCAACACTGATTCTTTCTGTGTCAAGTCTTGCCTCCCTGATATTAAGGATTGGAGGTCTAAGAATTTTCTGCAGTTGGATGACTCCAAATAAGAAATGATAAAAATGCATTTACCAGCAAGTGCCCATGGTCAGGTACAAAAATTCCCATTTGACAGCAAAGGTGACTGAACCAGTGCTCTGTGGGTCACTAAAGTTGTGGAATTTAAAACTCAGTGTTGTCTTACGAACCTCTTCTTAAAACTCACTCTTATTTTGTAGCTTTTCCTTAAAAGATGGTATTTGTTGCACTTATTTCAATCTTCTTTTAGATATTGTTTTAAATTTAATGTACTTCTATTTTTTCATTGTAAAGCCCTGTTATTTTGTATTGACAAGTGAAAAAGAAGGCTATTATTATAAATATGGACACATTTTCAGTACTGTCGTCATCATCATCATCATCATCATCATCATCATCAAAGAGGGAAATGTGGCCAGAGGAGGAGAAAACATCACCTGTAGCTGTATTGTCAACATATTTTAGAGTCATTTTCCTATTACCCTATAAATCTATATTATGCTCAGGAATTTGTTGAGAGTTGATGGTGCTTCTGTCTCTCTGTCTGGCTCCTATAACTCATGTGGAAATACCTAACAAAGTTTACTGAAATGCATACATACTTATTTATTTTTTATTTATTGAAAATTCATGAATGAGGAGTATCTTTTTTACTTTGATAAAAATATTATTTTATTGACCTGTTTATTTAAAAAACAATTCAGTACACACTGTACATAAGTAGGCCACAAACAATGAATACACACAATACATATTCAAACAATAAACAACTGAATAAAGGTAGAAGTTAATCATTAGATAAAAGTGTGCTGTGGCAAGATACTGAAAGGTCATCCTTTTGATCTGTTAAGGGTGTGGTCTTTGCTGCTGTATGCAACAGGCAAAACTGCTGAGGGCCACAGGTTCACTTTTCCTTTAGAAGTAACTTTTTAAAATAAAAACATAACACAGTTAACAGTTTAAAGGAAAAAAAGTATGGAATTCTGAATAATATAGCAAAAAAATGGTACATAATGATTAAGCAATAACATTATCTTCTTCATTTGTCAAAATCAATTTCTAAAGAAGAATGATAGAGAAAAGAGAGAGCGGCATTACACAGTGACATATATATAAATGTACATAAAACAGTTTGGTAAATTTATATTTTTAACCTCTTCAACTCCATCCAGCCACTAAAATGATTCCTTAAGTGGATTCAAGGGTACAAAAAACTTTTTTTTTTTGTGAGAAAATGTCAGACTCTGTCTCGTACCTGCCTCTTCTAATGCTTCACTGAAGCTACTTTATTCCAAACCTAGGATGCTACATTTGATAAAATAGAATATTTTGACATTCATTTATGTAAATCTGCATACTTTTCTTTGGTATGTGCGATGCTGCACAGAACAAACTATACTGACAGACCCCAAAGATCTGTGGAGTTGAACAGGTTAATTATGTTATCTGAACACATACTAATGCAGAAAGATTACTTTAAACAGGACAGCATGGTTACTGAAAGTGACTATAACTGAAAGTGTCTTGGTGTCATTGCCTAGCCCCTGGGGTTGGACTCTGACTGAATCTGGCGCCGGGTTTTGGCAGCCAGAGCTGCCTTGCGGGTCATGGTGGTGCAACGGGTCAGGATCTCCTCAGTTTTGGGTCTAGGTGGTACCCTGGGAGTGACTGAGGCCTTGTCACTGCCTTTAGATGAGACAGACTCAGAGCTCTCAGAACTAATGCTGGAGCCAGGGCGCTCTGTGAGGCTGAGATCGGGGCTACTGCGCCCACTCCCGCTGGCAACAGGCTGGTGAGGCTGATCCTGGGCTTCATCCTTTATACTTGAGGATGACTCACTGCTTGAAGAGATGCTGGAGAAGCTGCTCTCGGTGCCTGTGTTGCTTGTTCTGCTAACATTGTCGTCTGATGTTGAGACATTTCCCGTCATCTGAGTTTGCGACCAGCTCTCAGTGAGAACATCCAGAGATCGGGCCTTGTGGAGGCTGAACTGACCTGCAGATTCCAGTTGTGGGCTGTTTTCGTTGCTGCTGCGTGGTGGATGAGAAGCCTGAGGCTCCCTGCTGGTTGCCAGGTTCAGAGTGGAGCTATGCATCTTAGTCTGCAGGTTGTAAAGGCCTGCTCGTGGGTTGTTGTATGGGGACAGGTACATGGATGGGATGTAACCTGCCTTGCCATTGAATCTGAAGAGAAAATTGCAAGAAAAGCGAATTTATTTGAACCTGTTTATTGTTTGTATGTTAAGACCAAGAAACCCTCTCATCAAAACCTTTTTGAAAGTTTTCATTACTTTTTTCTCAATTGTTTGCAATGCAGGAAGGTAAAAATGTGATACCTGATGAGCCACCAGCCATTGTCAGACTTCCTCAGCACCTCAACAACAGAGCCGATTGGCACAGACACCTCATCTTCATTTTTGGCTGAATAAGTCCTCACAGCACAGTACAGAGTACCTTGAGGTCAGAAACAAGAAAACAAGCTCAAAAAACAAAGTAGGCACTGTTGTATGGCTAATCTTTTTCATGCAATGGGATAAAATCATAACAAACACACACTTCTAAAAAAAAGAATGCACAGACTTTTTGAAAAAAGTAGAATGAATGTTAACTGGTTAAATAGCACTCCCCAGTGTTGGTTGTTTGAAACAACTGGCCTCTACGGTAATATGTGTGTCTGGCCTGCATTGATTGGCAGAATAAATGCCAAGATGATGTCAGCACACACAAGGATTATGTCTGGCTTAAGTACACTAAAGTAACCGAGCTTGTTAAACAAGATTAGTTCTTTCCGAATGGCAAGTTTATCCTCTGTGTGAACTCTAAGTAAATTTGAAATATCATACCTCCGAGCTGAAATCTGGCATCATCCTCTTCCTCTTCCTCCCATAACTCCAGGTAGGGAGCAGGAAACCAAGCCAAACGCTTTTCCTCATTTTCCACCAGCCACCAACCTGAAGAGAAGATGAAGTACACTTTGAGCATGGCTCACATGGGTGTAAAATATTCAGATTGAATGATGCATGAGAGCTGCAACACTGACCTGCAGGGTCTTTGATCAGGACATCCAGCTTTTCATCCACAGCCACCTTAAACGGGCGGTTCTTGGCATCCTTGGTCTCATAAGCAGCCACACAGCGGTAGGTCTGGGTGATGAATGGGTGGGTGACGCTGCCTGCATGCTGGAGAGTCGCACTGCCTCCTCCTCCACCAGAGCCACCAGGCAGATCAGGAGACAGCAGGATCACAACGCTGTATGAGAAAGAGGTTACGTTAAAATACATAACTTCTATCAGACTTTGTATGAGTTGAACAAACCGCTGATGTCACAAACCTACCTGTTCTTGGTGAAGTCTGCCTGCACATCATGGTCTTTGGGCATGAAGAACTGCATGACCTCTGTGCTCTGAGTAACAGTCTGGTCACATTTCAGCAGTTTATCGCAGTAGCTCTCCAGGAACTTCATGCGTTGGACGGATCGCTTGGATCCTTTCTGCTGGAGGCTGCTCTTCCTGGCCTTCCCTGGATGGAGCAGAGCAGATGGTTTCAGGATTAATTGCTGAGAAGAAGGTTGGCAGAAAAACTTTACTGTCTTGCGTCATTTCCATGGTCTTAACAAAATGTTCACCTGCCTAAATTGTTTTCAAGAGACATGCATGGCATGCACAGCACTAATGTACAGTGAAATATGCAACCAGTTTCAACTTTAGAGACCTTTAAGGTGGAATGTTTGTACCTAAGATGATGGACAAGCTAATAAACCATGTTTGTAAATATACTTCACTGTTACAGTTGACTTCTAAGCAGCTAAGTGTCACAGTTAGTCATACTAGCATATTTGAATAGATTTTGTAATGAATCAGATGTGACGCACAGTTGAAATAATCTTACCTCTAAATTTGGGGATCATTCTGCTATTTTTCTTTAAAGGGTTCAAGTGAGTAAACTTCTTCTTTAGCTGCCTCTGTTTGAAAAAAAGAAAAAAAAACATACTATTAACTACTGTTGTTTTTACTTTCCTAAACTGATTATTTCTACAATTACTTAAAAAAAAGCACACTATATAAATAAAGTGTTTTTGAACTTACATGAAATTTCTTGAAATCCTGGAAGGATCTGTAGACAATCGCCTCAGTCTCGTCAGACCATGACACAGTTATCATGAACATCTGTGAAGATTTAGAAACAAGAGATGTTAATAAATACATCCACGTTATTAAACAAATAAAATAAGTAATATATAAAAATATATATATATATAACGGTCTGAAACTCACCTTGAGTTTTGGTGTGTCCCTGTAGACGGCTCCAGCGATGTGGGCACTGATTACAAAGCGATCACCCGTCATCGTGCGCGTATTTGCGTCTCAGCTCGCTGAATGAATAGCTGCTCTAATGACCTTCAGTCTCTGTCTGACCTGACTCTGATGCCGTGACAGCCTCAACAGTCCGCTGCTTTTAAATACAGGACCTAAGTCTGACATCATGAGGGGGCGGAGCTTGAGTCAGAGTCTGTATCAGCCTGTCCACACCTGAGGGCTGGACAGCGGATGCTCAGAGGCGCGGGCAGCAGCGGCGCACGTGCAGGAGGAGCTGGCGCTTAAACAACGCTATCATCAAGTAGGTAATGTTAGTGAATTCAAAACAACTGGGAAAAACTGGCACGAAAAGTATACCTTAAATGTATGTTCCCATGAGACGTTTAAACTAAGGGGATCACATAAAGGACTTTTGGTGACTTAAAATTATAGAGGATAACACAGCATAAAAATAACTGTGGAGACTCATTATTTAACTTGTATTTTTCAAAGCATAATTCCTTGGCATGATCTGTTAAAAAAAGACCACATGCTGTAGTCTTTTTAAACCTTAAGTCACTGATTATGGATAGTAATTTTTAAAGGAACATATGTAGACTGAAAACTGATTGGCAAAGTCTAATCAAAGTATCAGTGCATTTAAAGGAAAACTTGAAACAGGAACAGTCTGTTCATTCGAAGGTTCCCAAGGACCCCCCCAAACAAGATGAACTAATAGTCTTGACAGGGCCTCCTTTTTGCAAAATATCTGTAAAAATTACTACTGAAATGTTACAAATGGCAAGAGTTTACTAAATCTAGCCTGATTGATGTGCAACAGGCTTGGAAGCCAAGTTCATGTCAGGTCATGTGATGCACCGGGGCCAAAAAAAATACTTTGTCCCATAAGCTTACATCAGCATTACAATCCCCACATATGACTCATCTAACCACAGTCCATTCAGTTCAATAACATTTTTAAAGTCTAGAAGAGCCCAAAGATTAAGTCATTATAATAACCATCCCATTAAAAGAGGTGCTATACCAGAAGTTCAATCTATGGGCCCCACAATATGGCAGCTATACTCATGCAACTTTTTATCTTGAGCTATGTACATTTCTTGAGAAAATATTCATGGAAGTTGAACTTTTTGGCTTCATGTGCCAATGTGCAGGCTCTTTAGACAGGAACGGGGCCCCATCTTTTAAAACTGTATCCTATTCTATTTAATACATCCATGGGATAGATGCTACCAAGCTAGCTAGCTAGCTAACTCACTTAACTCCAGAAGAAGAGCAGTTTTGTGGCAAGTGCAGACCATGGGCTGCTGTGTCTTCAGTGATAGATTATGTTGGGATCAAATTTGTTTTAACTGCTTATAATAAAGATGGCTAATAAGATTTCTTTATGTTACCGTATTTATTACATAAGAATATATATGGTATTGATAATTATTTGATTTTTTTATTTATTATCATCACTCCTCTTACAATTAAATAGCATTTTCTTATCTTCTCTCAAAATGGCTGAAGTGTCCCCCTGGCAGCCCTCAAGGGGCTGAGGCCTCAACATTGAAAACATGTCATGAATCATCTCTAGTGGAAAGTCTGGTAAGACTACATATCTGTACATCAAGTATATAAGCTAACATGTAACCAGGGAACAGTTGGCTTAGCACGAAGACTGAATGGATTCAACCTCAGTTCTGTCTGACATTTATTTCCATCTCGTTAACTCTACTGATACTATGGCAACCTTACAGGAAAAACTGTGATTTCAGGAAGTTACTGCATCTCACCATGTCCAGCATGTAATTAATGGTGTATTTGCTCTAGGTTTATATATAGTGGACACAGTTGAGAGTGGCACTGATCCTGTTGTACCTCTTAGACAATGAATAAGTCCATCGTCCAAAAGTCTGTTAATATTTAGTTTTTGAGGCATGTTTTTTATAGTAAAGGCACTTTTTTATGTCTGTTTGTTTCTCTGAGCAAGCAAACTATTTTCTCAAGAATTTATAACATCTGTTCCACTCCTGTCTTGGAGTTATCACTCCTGTCTTACTCCATCACTTCCTGGCATTTCGTGCATCCTCAAGTCCCATTATTAAAACCTTTTTTTGCACGTGCAATCACTTGACACTTGTCATCTGGCAGCAATATCCCTTATCAGGAACCTCTGTGGAAAGAGCTGTGTGTGTATGTGTGAGTCTGTTAAGACTGATTAGACGGCTAAGGGCGTGTATGTGTGTGTTTACGGAGAGCAGGTGTTTCTTCAAAGTGAGGATTGCATGAGAGAGCTGGAGGTGGAGGGGGGTTGTCCCAACCACTCATCGGATGGATGTGGGTGTGGGGTACTTGTCTGAAGGTATGCCAGCATTTTGTCACACACACACACACACACACACACACAGCAGTTTGGTGTGAAAGGTCAGGACTGTCCAGGACTGTACAACTTGCAAAGATGTCAGCACCCAAGTGTAGAGTCAAATGAGGCTCCCCCCACAATGAGCACGAGGACCATGACTCAGATTCTTGGGTGTCCGTTGATAACACGCGAGCAGGCGAAAAAAGAGCAATGCATGCATGTGTGCTGTATGCAGGCACGTGTATTGCAACAGCACAGTTATTCTGTCCCCAAACGATTGTTCTTGGACTCGGTGACTCGGTTACTGGCTCACACATTCTTTCTAGTAAAGCAGTATTTTAAAAGTACATTAAAAAGTGCATGATGTTTGTAAAGGAGAGAATGTATGGCCTTCATGGCATGAGTGCATTCATGGCATGACAAGAATCTTTGTCTGGGTTTATACCTCAGAGGTAGATCATGATGTCCTAGAGCATTGGGTTAGGCCAGTACAACAATGTCAGTCCTGTCCACATCAACACTGTATAGATGGATGGCACTGTTACATTGCATTAATGCCTCTCTTTATCTATTGTTGGCTGGAGTCAGGGTATCTGTTTCAAACAATAAGTAGTGCAGGAAACCTCTAAAACACAGTTGAAGTGTCAATTATTTGTCCATAAGGTACAAAACAACAACCACAACAACACTGTGCTCAGTCACAAGAACGTTTTTTTCAACCCTAGCCTATTTTAAATATATATTTTATACATATAATAAGTCTATAATATTTTTTTGCTTGTATCAACTTGTTTTCAAACTATACATTAACATAACATATAACTATCTATAAAATGCTATTCAAATTTTATTGTATAATGTGAAGTTATATAAGAATACATTGCCTGATACTGAGATACTTTGTAAACAAACCAGCATCTAATGTCTGGTGCCTTGATATCTGTAAATATGCATAGTTATCACTTTCTTAACAATTTACTTTACTGAAGATCTAAATAAGTGGAAAAAAACAAGTTATTTAATATATGTTATTGTGAAGGGATGAGCTCCTGACAAGAGGCCACAGGTATGACACACAAGCAAGCAAAGGAGAACAGAGTTCATGTTGTTCCAGGCGGTCAATTAAAAGACCAAACCTGGAAGATCCAGCAAGTCAGGCAAAACTGGAATCAAGAATTTTAAAAGCTGTGCAACATAACAATCTTCACCCTGGACCCCCATGCCCTGAATTTTTGCTCCTTCTTACAGCACAACTGATGCACATGATCAGCTTGTCAACAACTTTGCCGTTGTCCTGATAATGATGCGTACCCCTTCAATCAGGTCTGGAGAAGGACTCGGAAGGGGAGGTGTTACAGGTTAGAGGCAATTATGTGATCACTATATGTTTGCTTGATAATTACTATTATTACATGGTATTTTACTACCATCTTAAATGTGAATGTCTACCTTTAGGTGTATGGAAAATACTTTTCATTTATTCAGAGGACAGGAAATATCAAGAGATTGTTTGATTGATTGATTCTTCTAATTTGCATCTCATGGTTGTTACAGCAACATGTCCTTAGAACAATGAACAATAGTTGAGTGGATGATGTTGAAACTCATGTTATTTCTCGGGTGGAGTCAAAGAAACAATAGAACTTCTGCTTCTCTCATGATTTGTAATTCATAAGAAACACCGTATTGATGATGTTCCAAAAAAAACCCCACACACACAAGAGTAGCAAAACTGTGCCCCGATAGATCTTATTTAAAGACAAAAGGACATAAATCTGTTCGTTTAACGCAAGAATTCCTTTCATATTACTGTTCCGAAGTTCCTGCCTTCTGTCATAGGTTTTCCTCTGTTATTTATACGTGTGCATTCCTCACTCACACAGATGACTCATAAGAATCCATTGCAGGCTCATAGATGATGAGATTTCAATGAGGATAACTTTAGAGTTTAGCTGCAGTGGATCTTTGGATGACAATAGTCTTAAAACCAGGTTTAATAGCTCCCTTTGTCAAAAAGACAGTCCTTTCCATCTCCAAAAATAAATAAATAAATGAATGTTTTCACTAGGATCTTCCACATAGCACCACACAGCATCATTGTGTTTGGTTTGGACTGGCTCACAATCACTTCTTTGTTGGCATTGCCTTGAACCTGACAATGGAAATGTCAGAGAAATTGTCCAGGTGCATTGCTCTCATAGCTCTCATTTGCCTCCACCTTCACTGAACATTTACAGGAATATGAACAGTGAGGGAAGAGCACTGAAAAGAAATACTTAAATACAGGTAAAAAATCACCATTTAAAAAATTCGTAAGAAAAAAGTACCTGCTTAATTAATTACACAAACTCCAAATCACTTACCATTTTAATTTTAACTGATAATAAATATCTATTAATTTAAATGTTTTGATTTATTAACCTAGCCAGTGTTAGCTAATGTTAGCAGACAACAACAAACTACATTTTCACTTACAGTATTTCTGTGGACATTAGAGTAGCAGTTTTATTTATGTGGAGATCCAGCAGAGCAGACCACTTGTGACATATCTGGCAAAAGTAAAAATTGGATTAGGTTCTCAAAAATCCACTAGTAAGATTAGAAGTACAGGTTTAACAAAATAACAAGAAAAGTTCATTTTTCTTTTAAAAAATGACTTTTTTAATCGTGTGTATTACTCTTTATGAGTTACTCTCCACCTCTGGAAATGAGTGTTATACTATCCTGCAAAATTTCTTGATTCGAAACCAAAAAAAGCACATATTGCCTCCACAGACTCCTTTGCATCTTCATGAGCTTGAAATAAAGGTTGGAACAATATCACATTTTCATGATACAATTTTAACTGAATAAAAAATTCGGGATAATGATATTATCCTGATAACAACAGCAAGTTGAAAAAATGCTATCAACCAAATTAACCTTTGAACTTTTTATCTATGTTTGTTTCTTTTTTGCAGGTAAGTTACACTAAAAGTATGAGGTTTAGAGGAGGGAAGAGAGTTTCTGTTGCCATTTCTACAAAAATGTACAAAAGAACTAATGATGTTAAATGATGATTTGGATTTTAAAGCAGTGGTTAACCAGCATTAGGGTGCAATACTGCCAAAAAGTACAACCAATCGAGAACAGAAAAGAGGACAGAATTGTTAACGAGGCACTGCATTTTATATTACATTTGATATTAATATATTTATTATTTACACAATATCAGTATTTAATTTACTATCAAAGACACCCTTAAGTTTAAATAATAAAATCATATATTGCCCATTTTATGAAAAAAAGAGCAAAAGTTATCATTCCATCATAATTGTTGTTATGAGTAGGGAGGTCATTTATGTGGAGCGTGTGAATGTTTTATTGGGTCAGATCAAAAAAAAACAAAATGAAAAAAAACACAGAGGTGAGTACGTGACTTGAGGCACAGCCTCTGACAAACAATGACGAGTTCCAGATTGTGTATTGATCTTTGGAAACAAATTTATGATCTAATTCAGAAGAAACCAAGCATTTAATTGATAAACAAACAGCGTCATATAAGCTAACCATAAACAAACAAAGATATAAACAGAATAAATTATGGCATTGATGCGCCTCTGATCAAGAAAATCTTTTGGTTCAGATTTGTGTAATTCAGGTCAGAAATTCCAGCAATTACCACAGTGTCACTGAGCCATAAAAGATAAGGGCAAGTTGCACTAACAGTCTTTCGCAGGAAATCTGCAGATGTGAATTTGATTCTAAATCAAGTGTTGTTAATACAATTTTATTATCAAACTCAATAAGCATAGGTTTTACAGAGACATTGCCACCCCTCTTCCAGGCTGAAGGTCGTCCACCAGTCTACACAAGAAGAAGGTGGAGTAGAATGTGTTGGTGGAGGTGAGTTAGGCGGTGCAGCTTCTAAGAAACTTTAAAAGAAGTTGTTATCAAAAAAAACAAGGAAGCTGAGCAGCAGTAAAGAAAGCCTTGCCAGTAAGTCTTCAGTCACTGCCAGTAAGTCTCTTGTTTGGGAGAGATAAGGTTAGAAAACATAATTTGTGCATGTAGACAATCCAAGCAAAATGTATCTGCACCTACTGAAACTGATACATCCTGGGATAAACATGCCCAAAAATATTATGTGCATTGCAGATATAACATTATTTATTTATAGTTTATGTGGAAGTCTTATCAGTGTTTGGTTTTGCTTTTTATTTGATTGTATCTTTGTTTTGTTTTTTTTTCCCCCATATTCTTTTCCCTTCAGTTTGTGAGTGATGAGATATTTAATGAGACATCTGTACATGCACTCTGATGCCAAGTCATTCTCCGGTGTGTGTGTGTTGCGTAACTTGTTACTCATCTTCTGTCTTGTCACTACAACAATGCAACCCTTTCCAAGATGAAGATCCTCTATGGACTACACCTTATTATTCCATAGCTAATGACACCTGAAACTGGTCTGACAAACCACAGCCTAAAGCCAATCAGAGATAGCTGTAACCTGTTTGTTCTGACCAACGTCCCAATGGCTGGGTAATTCTGATGCTCTGGTTTTTTTTTTTGTAATTGATTTTAAAGACCATATAGAAAGAAAGCTGATGTTTTTCAGAACTCTTTTAAAAAGATGAAGCTTTCTGTAAACCTTTGACAATTGTCCTCTGAGATATGCAGAACAAAATGTTTCATTTTTGTGTTACATAACACAAGGAAGGCGCTGGTGTCTGGCAAATGAGTCATCTTACTTTACAGTACAAAGCAGGTATGATGTTCATCTCCTTTTCTCTTTTTTTTGGAACTTATCCCTTCTTTATCAGCAAGGTATCTGTTACCTTTCTTGGCTCGTTATCATGCTGACATTTGCTGTGCACCACAGAGCACAGATCAGCCCCGTGCTGATGTCATTAGTTGACATAGCCCAAAATACTGGAGAAAGTGCTTATTTAATATTTACTTTTAACTTCTTGGTGGGGCTAGAGGCAAAGTCAGGGGGGCTTTTTTTGGAGCTTTATATGTAAGCAAAAAAAAATTTATAGAAATCTATCCAAAAGTGGTAAATATATTTCGGTCTGAGCTGATGTGGTGGACGACACACAGATCCACTTAGCATCATGCTGTTAACATGTACTGACCACAATTTCTCGCACTATGTAACCTACAAAACCAAGGGACCAGACCTGAAGCTCATTTTTAATAGTCCATTATGTAGAGGGCCACTGGGGATACTCAAGCTAATGCATTCCTAATTGCTGAACCCGTGCCCGGATAAAAACGTGAACGGTTATGTAATTTGTTGTAAAAATCCGAAACAAAATAAAAAATGCAGATCAACAGGTCGGATTACACAGCCAGGTTTGGGTGGAGACTGTTTTTACAGCTGCGGCAGCCAAAAAAAAGAAATATACAAAAAAAGTCAATTTAGTGTTGTTGTACAGTATTTTAGTAGCAATCAAGTTTCAAAAATACTTTCAAATCACAGCTGACTCTTTTTCTTCATCTTAGTGTGTTGTTAATAATACGGTGACACTATGAATCAAAGCTGGTGTCTATAAATAACAGTACTGTTGTGTAAGATACAAATTTTCCTGAATCACAGGTGATGTAGGATAGTCAGCTAGACTGCAACCACAAAAACAATTAGAAAAGGACACGTCACTTAAAGCTTTAAGAAATGAGTGTAAAACTAGCTGCCAATTAAGAGAAACTGGCACGAGTCTCAAAACATTCCTTAAGAACTTTTACATAACTGTACAGGTTTTGGTTAATGAATGTAACTGTTTCTTCACCGGTGACTTCACACTTTTTGTAGACACTGAGGATTAAGTGATAAATAATATGTCCAATGCTAGAAAAGTCTTTTGACCTTGGACTAAACCCATATCTTTGTTTTTTCCTATTCTGGCACAGGATGCTGATACCATACCAAAATATTTGTATTTTACCGTTTGGCTGCTGCTAAGTAAGTTTTGATAGCTTGTATCTGTAACCTTGTCAACATTAGCCCAAGGTGAATCCATCTTTCACCACAACCTGACCAAGACCTCAAATGTAAAGCAAAGTCAAACACTGTAGGGCTAACAAGGCAAATTTAACTGAGATTTCCTGACTCCTGTACTGTGCAGAGGATAAAAACTCTGTTCTCAATGGGTCCAACGTGTCCGCTCTCTGCTGCCACCCTCTGTCAAGCCTTTGCCACTGCTGGATGTAAGAACCACAAACTAGTTTCTCATCCAGCCAAAATCACTGTCATGTTTATGTAATGGTTTGTCTCACTTTTCCTGTCACTGGTAACTCCACATTCCTGAGCAGACCGTTGCACACTTATTAAAAGTTACTTGACTGTAACCGGTCCACATTACAGTCTAATTTAGGTTGCAGCATATTTGACTTACATTTCATAAATACTTTCTCACAGCTTGCTGTCATGTTCCTTTTAGTTTTTTTTTTGATAAAATTAACTATTTTCATTGTCTTGTTTTATTTTTCCCTTATGATGCCTGGACTAAAGGCACATCCTTCTCTTTCCAGTTTCCTTCCAGCACTTGTTCTTCCGTCTTTCCTTTCTGTCTTTCTCACAGCTCTTTGACAGATATGTGGTTGAACTGGCATGCTTCTTGTAAATAATCCCTGTGTGCAACAGCTGTCAGTTTCATTCTGGCAACTCTTCATGCTAAAAACACCAGAAGAATGTATGAAATGTTTTAACAACTAGAGGGCAGTACAGAGTAAAGAGAGACTATTCAAATGTTCAACCAAGAGCAGCATTATGACTTTCCTTATATCATTTGAACTCTTTAAAGTTTATTACTTGAGGAAATTTATCATTTATCTATTTATTTTATTTTGAAGCAGCAACAAAGAAATAAAGATTCCTTTAAGTTAAATAAATTTAACAGTTTGTTTTAATCTTAAAAAAAATCTATTGAAAGTCCAGTGTAAAGGATTAAGGAGGTTGTGTTTGTAGAATATGGCATCAGTGGAATTTAATATTCACAAGGTTGTTTTCAGAGTATAATCACCTGAAAATAGGAATTGATGTGTATTTATGACCTTAGAATGAGCCTTTTATGTCTCCAGAGGGAAGGGGTTCCTCCTCCATGAAGTCCACCATGTTGTACAGCCATGTTTCTACAGTAGCCAAGAATGAACAACCCAAACACTGCCTCTCAAGGGGGCCTTTTACATTTTTCACCTGCATGCCTGAAAAAGGGAGTGAGACGAGGGATATTAAATCAGGTGCAAAACTAAACCACTAGGGGCCACTAAATCCTACAAACTGGACTTTATCTTGATAATATGAGATGTAGTGTGAAACTAAAACGCATGGTACATGGGTCAAACAGGCAAGACACAGTGAGAGGTGTTTTGATATGATTTTCTTTGAATCCATAATCCATTCTTTACAGTCACACCATCAGTCAAGTCCAGGCTTTTTCTCACACAAACACACTTCTGATCTGTTATAATACAACTCTGACAAGCTTTAGAAACATGGCACCATCACTTGGGAAGGAAACATGATGAGGGAGATTTTTCATAGGCAATTTAACAAAATATTTCCTTTAATGAAGATAGATTTTTTTTTTACTCATATACTATAAGGATAGAATAAAATTCTGTCTTTGAAAACTCAAGGTTTTATGTTTGGAGAGTGCTATGTTCAAAGTGTTGCATAGTTGAGGAGACATTAATGTAGGGATACTGGGGATCTTAATTTAAAATGACACATGAGGGAGTAAAAAGCTCTTTGTTTAATGCAGAGTGCGGGATAAAAATACTTTCTCTTTTGAGTACTTCTGAATACTTTATGTGATTTTTTTGGCTCTTAACCTGCCGGCACAGTCAAACATTTGCAAAGTTTGACCCGCCGCCTTGATGAGTGCCTACCAGAGCACACAGGTGTGAAATCCAGACCGCAAGCATTAGTAACATAAAGTCCATCTTTGTGCAAATGAAATTCAATAGAACAAGATCCACAGCAATCGCATGTGATAATAATCTCCCAAGCAGTTGCATGAACACAGGGGAAAAGCACGTCTTTTGTGCCACTCACATTGCAGGCTTTAAAAGTGCCACTCTGCATCCATATTTAGAGTAAAATAACAAAATATCCTCTTAGTGGGCAAACAAAGAACCAGCTTAGCTTTAAAAAAATACTGTCATTCTAGCTTATTTAGCTCGGGCTGATTAAAGCTCCAATCCATCATGAACACCAACTTCTCTCTTGCTTTTCTTTCACACTGACATTGTGATTTACTTCTTAAGAGATTGTGTTTACAAGAGCAGACGCCTCAGAGGGATCTTTGTCCAACACTCTGTCAAATGTGTTTGTGTTGCTCAATCCGCATCAGCTGGATGAAAGCAGGAAACATTTTTAGTTGCAAGTAAAGAAGGGGAATTCCCAACTCAGCTTATAAAGTGTCTCAAGATGCTGCGACAAGCGTTTTTTTTCTTTTAAACCAGACATTAAAACAAATGAAGAAAGGGGGTACACTACGCAAGTCACACCCAGTCTTTGCTGCTGGTTCAAACTTTACAAGCTCCATCACTGGGAGCAGAGCTGCACTTCCTTTCTCTCTTTCTTTTCTTCTCATCACATCCATACATACATTCATTTGTCCTACATCCCGTCCAATTGGCAAGTCAGCTGTCCATCAACTTATGGAGAACATGTGAGAGTTTGCACTTCTCCAAAGCCCAACAAGTTGTTCCCCTTTTCCTCCTCAGCAGCATCCGCAGACCTCTGCTTTGCTTTAAGTCTCGGTCCATCAATTAAAAAAAGGATCCACAATGCCGACCAGTGTCACCGGAACTCATAGATGGCTGCACTGTGCTCAGGAACGTGGGTGAGGTTTAGAGACTGGTACCTGCAATGTGAGAGTGAAATGTTTATATGTTTGAAATACTTGACATATGTTTGAAAAATAAGAGTGTAAAGTAGTCTTTTCTGTATCAAAATGTTACAGTATACAAGTATTTACAGATATTACAGGAATGAGTTTCAGTGCAGCAAAAAATTCAGACGTTTCTCTTTCGATTTGAACTGTTTCTAAGAAGCTGTGATGTAGTGTACAGCACAAGCCACCAGAGGTCAGTCTCTACTGGTGGAACATTCAGCTGAGCTGAGAAAGATGGTGCACAAGGTGGGGACTGTTACAGGAATAGTAACACAGAAGAAGTCCCCGTGTTTTTGAGAGCATTTTCGGTTTAGTCCTGACTAAAAGTGTCATAAACTTTTTACGCCGCTGAAATGTCAAGAAGGTATATATATAA
The DNA here is from genome assembly GCA_029814665.1 of Acanthurus lineatus. Lineage (NCBI taxonomy): Eukaryota > Metazoa > Chordata > Actinopteri > Acanthuriformes > Acanthuridae > Acanthurus > Acanthurus lineatus. The sequence continues at coordinate 13,960,157 of JAPZDV010000014.1, read as the reverse complement.
AAAAAAAAAATGATACTGGTTAGGCCAAGTGTAGGTGGCAACCTAGTCATAAACTCATCAGGTCTAATCATAAGCCCTTTCTATGAAAATTAATCTGAAAAATACTGTAGATGATCTTTTAGCACGTTCTTTGTCAAGGCTTTCATGCTGCACACAATTGTCCTGTGAAAACCATGCATCTCCAAAACATCAACTTTTCATGAGTTTAAATAAACATCTTTTCAGACAATCTTTCAAGTCTTAAAGTGTTTTTTTAGACTGAATTTTTGACTGAATTCAACCTAACATTAAAAAAAAAAAATACTATCAATGATCAGCATTTCCTCTCCTCGCGGAGCCATTCATTGCTTTAAGATTCATTTAATGGCTTGCTGTAATGACCAAGGACTGAAGGACTTAGCCATCAGTTTATCTAAGATAAAGAAAAAATATGTAAATCACAATAGGAGACATTGAGTTTTAACTGACTTGCACAAAGTTTAGCTTGTCAAAAACAACCGCAAAATGAAAGGGTTTACTAGAGTAAAAAGATGGATGCTGACATCTGAAAGCCAATACTTATGGAACAAGATGAATCGAGGGCAAACCACAGTCTGGACTGGTGCCTGTATTCAGCTATTTCTTCATGTGTGGTTTGCAAGGTTCACACCAGAGGTGGTAAAAGGCTGTGAAGAGTGTACAGTCAATCCTATAAACAAGCTATTTAAAGTCCATAACATCATTCATGCAGCAGTTAATTATGTTTTCTGTCTTATGAAGAGTGATCAGTGCCAACGTCATAGGAGGTACAACATAAACACTGGCTTTTAATCTCTCTCCACTTTTAAAAATGACTTATGTAGAGATATTCTGTGATTGGCAAGGACAGAAATCCGGCTTCCAAGTATTTGGTCAGAGACAGGCATAAAAAAACCTGAATGGAATGAAATCAGAGGGTTTCTGTAACAATAGTGAAACCATGACGTGCAAAGAAATGCCAAAGAATGTCAAATAAAAATTAAAACACTAAAGATAGAGCCCAAGCAGGCCTCAGTGTCCATATAACCAGGCAGTTTGAACATAAATCAAATGCAACAAACTGCGGGTTAGATTGTTGTGCTTCATCCATATAAGGTTACACACAGTCTGAGCTGGAGCTGTTTGGAAAAACCACACTCATCTGAGCAGCTTCCATGAAGAAATCAAAAATTAAAGGCACCTTGACAGAAGTTGCATGAGCTGGAATTTTTGTCCATTATCAACTTTTCCCCACCCATAAAAATGACACAACTTCCCCTCTTGGAAACCAGTGTTGTGCTGTTACCATTCAGAGCTCCTGTGGTAGTAGTAGCCCTCAATTGTTGCTGTGGATTTTTGGAAGCAAATGTAGTAAAATCCGGCAAAGGATGCGCCGCTGATGTCTTTGATTGTGTGATCAGGGACCAGAAACTGCTCCTGAAAAGGGACAGAGAGAGTGAGTAATACCAGGAGCTGCAGATTAGAGATGAATCCTGCAATAAATGATCAGGCCCAATTCAGGCGGTACTTTACCTTCCACCTCATAAAAATATAGTCTGAGTTCTTCAGATCCTCATAGTCAAAATCATCCGAGTTGAACGTCTTTGCATACTGGTAGAAGGCCTGAAACTTGCCCTTGACAGAAAAAGTAACAGAGTCATGTCACGGCAAAAAAAAACAGCTGTAGAGCAATAGCATGGAATATAAATGAATAAACTTACCCAGTGTTTACGATCCACATCTTCATCTGCATCCCATTTCCGGGTGAGAAATGGTCGTTTCCTGCTGATGATCTCCCCTGCAAAGAACGTTGTCAAAGTTGGGTATTCCTGTGAAAGCGAACAGGACAGAGAAACAGTGAGGTTTTGTTTGCTCTGGTGAAGTCGACCTCATTCATGCTGCTTTTTCTTTTCTACTCTTTGTAAGAGAAAAACTGTCACACCCATTGCTAATAGTATGATTGTCATACATAGATTTGTACAGAAGGAGTACATATGAGAGCTGCACATATAATAATCATGAACAGGATTTTGACTGACCACAAGTACACAGTATGACAGAATGTGACATGGATGTTAAAATGCTCAGCTCTTAGAAATTTTTGCTGCACATCAAATCAAGTGCTCCCTAAATACACAGCTAGTCACAAGGGTGTTGTGGAGATATTTGTGTAAGCACCTCCGCAGCAGTTTAGAGTAGAAGACTTACAACCGAGAAAAGATGTGTGATGTGTGCTCTGCAGAGCACCACATCTAACTTGTTAAACCACCTGCAAAAACACTGCATACTGCAGTACGATGAATCTTGAAGGCAAAGAGGAATAATGGTTTCTAGGTCTAACTTGACTTCACTGAATCCCCATCCAGCATTAACTCAGATATTTATGATAACACATTGTACAGTTAGGTACTGCCCGTAAAAGCAGTGCTTCATTGATTTAATTTATGGTAAAAACTCCTTGAAAATGTATTGTGAAGAAGGACTCATCTTCTTTGATGCACACTTACATTGGTAGGAATGTAGCACAACATGGAAGTAAATTTAAATGTGAAACTGCAATTGAAATACCCTGTCCCTAAAATAAATGTGATCTCTGTATCCATAAAAAATAACTGATTATCATTTTAGCCAT
>JAPZDV010000014.1:13925666-13957428 GCA_029814665.1 Acanthurus lineatus | reverse complement strand
ATCATTTTAGCCATTAGTTACCCAGCCCTAACACATATTGACAACAAAGTAAATACTTCCCACAGATTAATTTATGAAATACTTGAAAATACCAACTGCATTACATCTTGATGTTGACATCTACCCTGCAGTCCAATGTGACTCTATTTATCTGGATAATGACAGTCCATAACACGTTACGCTCATTCTGTACATAGCAGTAATAAAGTCTTGTTTACTGCACCTTTAAGTCTTGATATATCACTGACAAACTGTCAAATACATGCTTAATTTACTACTATACACTTCTGATTGAAAGGAAGTTTTCTGTCATGTTCTATGTGTTTGTTAGCCTGTGACCTAGCTTTACTATGCTTGAATCTGTTGTAACATAACATGACATCTTCTAGAACGGGAAAGCTTGGTTGTAGACTGTACCACTCTGTTAAAAGGGACACAAACATAACGATCAGTGGCAAGACCGCGCTTAAATTATTTATGTTTGTGCCTTAATGAAAGGGAATTACTGCTCTCACCTCAGTCAGTCCTTTTATCTTCAGGTAGCCACACAAGTAGGAATCCTCCATAGTGACATGCTTTAAAAAAACAACACAAGAAACACCGTTTGCTATGGAAATATGAATGGCGTTACTTAGTTTCTTCTAAATCTATATGACATACAGTGGGAACGCTGTTATATAGTGTTTGAGATAAGTATCTAATATCCTCTCAAACTGGTAAGGCATTCAAATTCAAATGATTTAACCACTGTCAAGTTGTATTTTTTAGTAATAACATTACATAAATGTAACCTGGTCCCAGATCTTTGAATCCGCCCACCTGATCGAGTCACTAGTTGACAGTTCTGTCTAATATCAGGCTATATTAAATGTCGCCTTATAATCAAAATAGGTTGCTTGTAAACAGTCGCAGGCAGTGCTACACCCACAGCTAGCTAGGCGACGACAGGCCAGGACTCATTGATTTTCCAGCTGTCAATCATCTCACCGACCGTTTGACAGATCACCAAACGCCCCTGACAGCTCGCATGAATAGTAAAATATCCGCTTCACAGTCCCACCTGCAAAACAACTTCTACGTCGTATGAGTTCCCTTTGCTCTTCTGGTGGCCCCTGAACTTGGAGCCGCTGTACAGCAGCGAGGTGACAACACCGGGCTGCTGGGTGTTTATCGGTGGCGGCGGGATAAGCGAGGCCGAGGATGCGAAGGCCGCAGCAGGGGAGTCGCAGAGGTATCCAGCAGGGACAGGCATGGCTCCCGCTTCGCTGGCACGGCACCGACCGCGGGCAATTTCCGTCTAAACAACAGACTCTGTTGGCGTCTACTAACAAGTGGGGAAGGACTGAAGAGGTCCACCAACGTTCAATTTCCCCCCTGATTCCTCCACGGTGTAGTTTACCGGGCACCAAGCTCCTAGAAAAGTAGGGGACTTCGACGCGGCGCTGAAGGCTGCAGAATCCGCCCTTCTCATTGGTCAGCTGAGTTCACCTTGCTAAGATATTCATCGCTCATTGGTTGGACTCACGGAGGGCTTATGGGAATATTTGAGTGTAGTTTCTTCCTGTTGTGTAAGGATGGGTAGAAGGACTTGTAGAACTACATCTCCCAAGTACATAAACATATTTGCGTCGCATTCTAGCACAGAAGGTCACACGCATGCTTTTGAACCCAGGAGCTGCAATTTGAAAGCTGAAGAAGAAACAATCTGCAATGAAGAGGACCAATGAGGTTTTTTACAGTTAGCTAGTACAGCATAAATGAAAATGAATACCAATGCCGAAAGGACTCACTCGAATAGAAATGTTGCATCTAATTAACTAAGACATTGCGCTCTTTAACAGGTAGCCTAGCAAAATCAGGCAGCTAGCTCTAAGGCTAACTTCTCTTCCAAGCATTATAGCTTCACATAACTGCCACTATGTTTAAGAGCCTTGCCAGACTTCAGAGTCAGTTTGTAACCATCCATTCACTCGGTAAAGTGTGTCCAAGAAGTCAGCATTCGCGATTTGCTTTGAAATACTCCACAGCCTCAGCAGGTAAGATATATAATGAATAATGTGAATCAAAACTCCTGATATAACTTAATCTTTCCTGTGTGAATATTGACTGATATAATATTCTCTGCTGCTTTCAGAAAGAAAAAGATTTTATCAAGATGTCAGTATATCCCAAGGGGAAGGTAGGTTTCATTAGTAATTGTTTCAAGTTCAGTGATTGAAGATGCTAAGTTCATTTTCAAGGGAAAAAAAGCTCTCTAGTATGGAAGATGTTACTCCTGACTATCTTAATTGGATATTGGTTATTCGTTAAGGACACATTTGTAATAATGTGTTTTAAACATTTTCTATTTTTTCTTCATTCTTCTGCCTACTATTTCCATTTTTTTCGATTTTCATGGAGGTGGTGTATATGAGATAAACCTAGACAGAAGGAAATTGAAAACTCCTGGAGGGAAGCTGTTCACAGTACCAAATGAAGCCCTGGCCATTGCCGTCGCAACTGAGTGGGATGCTCAAAGGGACACACTCAAATTCTACACTATGCACCTGGTATGGCCTTGTAAACGGGATTTGAAGTAGAGTTATCTTATCATTGTTTCAGATCCAGTTTAGGGTTGCTTGAAATGTATATGAGTTTTAAGACAACCATATTGATAAATTTGAAAGAACATATTGTTTGTATGAATGTTTATATAGAAGTTAGTATATAAAGTCACCAGTAAAGGTTGTTTAACTAAAACTGTAACTGACTGAAGGCATAATGTTGGTGCACTTTTTCTGCAGACTACACTCTGCAACACAGCTTTAGACAATCCTACTCAACGCGACAAGGAACAAATGATCAATGCTGCCCTGAAGTTTCTGGAGACTGATACTATCTGGTATACCTTTTATTCATTTAGTAACTTTTATTAGATGAATCAATATTAAAACAGCAATCTACTGTTGCTACAAATAACAATTACTATCCAGTGTGCATATATGCACCTTACATAAACACTTTTTGATTGAATGATAGCAAAACACACAATGTCAACACAGATCAAGCGTCTGTATTGTCATTGAAGCGATACACTTCTAATTAAGAACTCTGTTAGTTAAGACATAACAAATTAAACTCAAAGTCAACAACAATAGGAAAACTAACTACATGCACTTAAAAGCTTATAAAAAATGAAAAAGCTTGTTGACTTAGAGTTAACATGTTGCTTGAAACTTAGAAATATTTAGGTGACTTTTTCATATTCTGTCAAAATGAGTGTTGCAGTTGTATCTTTAAATGGTAATGCTATTTATGATTTGTTTAGTTACAGAGTAGAAGAGCCCTATGGTTTGGTTGAACTGCAGAAGAATGAGTGGGACCCTGTGCTGCACTGGATTGAGAACAGGTAACAGAAGAGATCAAGCAACTCTTTGTCATGCAGTCAAAACATATTGGATGACAAAAAAAAACAGAAATGGAAATGCAAGCCACTATGTAAAGCACTGTCCTAACTGCCCTATCTCCTACAAACTCAATTTCAGATATAATGTCACTATTGGCTCATCATCCAGTATTTTGGGTCCAGAGATCCCAGAGGCAACAAAAGAAACATTCCACCAGCACCTGAATTCTTACAACTTCTGGTCTCTGACAGGTAATACATTTCCAAACTGATCCAAGATAAGCAGTTATAGTTTGACAGTTAAATATCAAAAATAGTTCTTATTTTGGTTGTGAAGTAACTGTAAAAAAATGAGGAAATAGGGACATGAGTGGAAAGTCATGTATTTGTTATGTTTAATCCATTTGTTTGGGTAAACAGCATTGTAACAAACTGTAATAATAGTAATGCTGAGCTTTACAATAATGTAATTTCATCCTGCACAGGGCTTGAGTATGTGATCACCCAGCTTAAGTCTGTTGTGCTGTCAATGGGGGTAATTGACAGACATCTAAGTGTGGAACAGGCTGTGCTGCTGTCTAGACTAGAGGAGGAATATCAGGTAAGAGAAGATCAGAAGATTTTTCCATCAGCTCTTTCAGTTAGTATCATTTGGCATATTTGTGTTCTTATAATAATGATATAAAAATGAAATTGTGGTCTAGATGCAAGGTGACCTCTACCCTGTGACACTATTTTTGTTAGTGCTAGTGTTTCTTATAAGTACATTTCCTAGAAATCCCAATTCTTCTCTTGCAAAGGGAATCTTTGCCTATTCAATCAAGGTTTTCAAAAATGTAATTAAACAGCAGAAAAAACACGTAAGTGTTTTTTAAAGTCAGTGTGCCTCTCATGTGTAACTGTCAGAGACTCAAAAAATCTTGCCTCTTTTACTATGGAAGAACAGAGCCCCCTTATGTTTTCATCATTTATCATGACACCTAACCTGTTCGCACATAGTGCTCAAAGCAGTGTGGAGGCTGACTTTGCTCACTGTGCCCTATATTTACTTGTTTATAGAAACTTTACAAATGATCAATTAATCTTGCACTCTTTCACTGTAAAAACTGAATAACACAAAATTTAATCTGCCTCTCTTTCTGCACACAGTCTAATTATTCTCTATTGATTCCTCTAACATGTTTTTTCTCCTGCACAGATTCAACGCTGGGGAAATGTGGAGTGGGCCCACGACTACGACATGTATGAGCTGAGGGCGCGGGCTGCTGCTGGGACTCTCTTTGTTCACCTCTCATCTGAGAGTTCTACTGTCAAACGCAAACTTATGCAGGACTGAGAAATTTCCGCTGGAACATAAAACTCTCAGCTGCCCTCAAACTGAGGATTACACCAAGAAGCTCTGTGTACCCATGTTTCTCTATTCATGCAGACCAATGCAACAAACATGCATTTAACAGTCACAACTGCTCCGTCTGTGATTTGTTGTCGAGTCATCTTACTGTAGTAAAACATTGGCTGTATTTTTGCAGTGTTTACATGTGGCAGCTGCCAAGGGTGATGCCCTTCACCGAGTTTCCAGTCAGTTCTCAGTCATCCGTGACGTTTTGGACACTGTGCATGGTTTCAAGAGGCTGGTGACTAATGTTGTTGTCTGCTTAGCGGCGGAATGTTAATTCTATGCCTGCTTTCTCTGTGCTTTCATACAGGAAAAGTGCATATGCTTTCAAAACGGCGCATTATTCACACTAACTGTGCTTGTGTGCAGTGTTTGGCAGTGATGCTCTGTAATAACGAAGTATTCAGTTGCAGTAATTAAAAGTACTGCATTGAAACTATTTTCTGATAATGAGGGAAACGACTGAATGACTTGTCATTTCCACTGCACAGTTCTTTCTCTACAAGGGGCAGAATTTTAGCCTGACATAATCTAAGAGTAAAAAAATGGATGGTACCCTAATCAGGCAGTAATTTTCATGCCCAGAGCATGAGCTTTGTTTGTCAACTGAAATGGATCAAGTAAAAGAAAGATATTCATGTTGTATGTTCTCTTTTCCTCTATTGTAAGTAACATGCTAGCAAAATTTATTGTGAATTAAAACCAAACTAAGATTAAACAATTTTATGTGTCATTAATTACCAAACGTGAGAATCCCATGACTGCATTAGATCATATCAGAACGATTGCTACTAAAATAGCATTTAAACATCAATTTGAGTTTTATCGATGCAACCTTTGATGCCTTTTATTTACAATCGCCCGACCCTTATGATGGATGTTCTAGCCGTCCAATCACGCGAAAGGTCGGGATTTCTTGACCAATTACATTGCTCTGTGGGTGGGACTTGGTAGACGTAGCCTCATGTATCATCCTCATCCCATGGACTGACTTGTTTGTTGTCGACCAAGATGGAGTTCCTTTTGGGAAATCCTTACAGTACCCCCGTGGGGCATTGCATTGGTACGTATCCAGATGTTTAGGAAACTATACCGTGTCCAGGTAGACGTGTATGATAAGAAAATATCTTTATTTTTGTGCGATAGTCGTCTACGAGCTTGTTACTTTTAGCATGCTAACGTCTCTGAATGAGTTCTCTACAGCTGGAAAGCCACCGCTAGCCGCCTAGCTAGCGTGTAGTAACGGTAACATCTGCTGTCATTGTGCTAGCAATAATGTTAACAAACTTAGGTCTGCTTTCTATCATTGTCAATTCTCAGGTCAGTACTAAAAACATGTACGAATACGGTACTTATATCGTAAATGATGACTAATAGCTAAGTCAGCTAACAGTCAGCTAACCATCGGTCATCGTCATTTAATTGGTCTGCTGTGTTTTGTTGAGACTTCTATATAGGTTGCAGGTTATTTTCTCACCTGATTTCTTGTGTTTTGCAGAGAGAGCCACTGATGGCTCTCTACAAAGTGAAGACTGGACTCTCAACATGGAAATATGTGACATTATCAATGAAACAGAGGATGGGTGAGCACCTAAATAAAATCAATTAATATTCGTATCTGTCATTGATCAACTCTTGTGTGCATTATTTTGTCAGTCTTCATTGTTCCTATGCTGTTTTTGCATTATATTGCAGCAAATTTAACTGGATTCAGTTCTTATTTTCTTTCTTTTTCTGTGTCATACTAAAAGAAGCCTAGCTCTGACTGTGTAAGGGGCATTATACAAGGCCTCGTTGCTTATCTCATCCATTACCCTTGTACTGTATGTTTAGGCCGATGTTTGGCATCTAGGTCCTGTTTGATTAGGAGGTTGTAAACTGACTCAGGTGGGTTTAGTCTGGTGCAGTGAACTGTAGGTCAGCAGTCTATAAAAAATAGCTCAGACTCAACTTTGTTTCTCTCTTTGGGAAGTAAAGGGGGTGTCATACACACCGCTGTGGGGCTGATTTAATCTGTCAACAGTGGTCCAAGAATTCAAAAGTTAATTATTACAATACCAAAGTCACATCCACAATGCAGAGATTGTGAAATCCTACAATGATTGACACGTGCCAGCACCTGGTATGCTTCTGAGTTTTTGCAGTTTGTGTCCATTATCCTGACAATGTCATTTAAAAAAGCCCCTTCAACCCACAGCCATTAAGTTCTTGGTAATTTTCTTTGTTCTCAGTCCATTTAAAAGCTGTGTGCATACTGTACTATGTTATACTTGTGTGTTTATCTGTGCTTTACTTGTGTGCAGGCCAAAGGACGCCATAAGGGCAGTGAAGAAAAGACTGAATGGCAACAGGAACTATAGGGAAGTGATGCTGGCTTTAACTGTGAGTTAAGTGGGCAAGAGGAGGCTTGGTACACAGTATTTATTTGTTTCAGGATTAAAAAAGTTGTTAATATACTCTACTTCTCCCCTTTCCTCTCACACAATGCAATCTTTTGTTTGAAATACTGTTGACCACTTGCTTTTATTGCATAATTTGCATGCACACAGAATTTGCAATTCAAAATACCACATCCATTCCACATCTAACTTCAGCAAGCTTTTAACAGGATCTGATTTACAGTCAGCCAGACATTATTTTTGTTCTCTGCACCCATCAGGTCCTGGAGACGTGTGTGAAGAACTGTGGCCATCGTTTTCACGCTTTAGTCACTAGCAGGGACTTTGTCGATGGAGTGCTTGTTAAAGTCATCTCCCCTAAAAACAACCCGCCTACTATTGTTCAAGATAAAGTACTTGCCCTGATTCAGGTAAGATAACAGCAGGGTTGCCTGCACCTGGAGCGGGTTTATTGCCTCATGTTGCATGTCATGTTAGCAAAGTCAGTACATGTCATAAACCTCAGTAGGTTATTCCTGCGTAATGTATTGCGTCTGGATTTTTTTATTGCTTTTCTTTAATGTGGGAGAAAACCGGTGTTTCTGATTGAGTCAGTTCGTGAGGTTTGCAGCGTAGGTGTTTATTATAGCATGTGCAGCTGTGCAGCTGTCCAGAAGGTGTCCTGTCATCCCCCAGGTAAAAGTACAGAGTCTCCAGGGCTTGAGCCAGGAGCAGCTCTAGTTACCTGTCACAGCTCAGATAACCCCGCTAGGCTCATGTGGGCTGCTCTTATTTCCATCAGGGAAACCATGTGACCACAGATTACAGCATGGATCCAGGAGGAAGGGGGGGCATACAGTAGCTGGGAGGGGAGAGAAGAGAGTTTCATGTTTGTCTAGTCATTAGCCAAACAAGTTTTTGGAAGGAGGGGGGAGCTGGGAAAACTGTGTGGGAAAATGTATTGAACAGCACTCTCTTTACAGAACATTGAGAGTATTGTTGACATTTCTTTTAGCAAAATGAGTAACGCACACAGACTGCAGCTTTGTCGTGTTCACCTTTCTCATCTCCCGGGTTTTGTTTGTTTTTTGTCATGTGTGTGCCTTTGAGTTGATAAAAGTGAGCTTGTGTGTAAATAATCCTTGTAAGATTTAGTTTTCATTATTCATATGTTGGTAATTCTTTTGCTTTTGCATCTGCTTTTTGTGTTGTTCTCTGACACGCATCAACCAAAATAAGGGAACCATTTTTGGAATTTTGAATTTTAGTTCAAACTTGCTTGCTGTTTTGAAGTGACTGAGTCAAACTCCTTCAAAGTCCTTGTCCACTTGTTTTCTAAAATGGTGTAATGTGTTTGAGCTATTTTAATGGCCCAGTTTGGCTTTAGGCTGTCCACTGCTGAGAGAGAGAGAGAAGCCAAGAGCTTTGTGGTTTGCTGACAGAATGTATTCAAGGCAGACAAACAGAGATGATCAGTGAACAAGCCTCTTTCAGTATTCTGACATCCTTTTCTTTGTTTGCTGTGTCAGCCCTCCCTTAACCCATTGTTTTTGTTTAGTCTCTCCATTTCTCTTCTTTTTTAACTCTTTTCTCACTCTTCCTTCCTCTCAAGGCATGGGCTGATGCGTTCAGGAGCAGTCCAGACCTCACAGGTGTGGTCCAAATCTATGAGGAGCTAAAGAGGAAAGGCATAGAGTTCCCTATGTCAGAACTGGAGACCCTGTCACCTATACACACACCTCAGCGGGTAAACTAAGCATCTCGTGTACAGATGGTTCCATTTAAAATCAGAGCATAGTCTTTTTGGGTAATTTGTCACAATATTTAATGTATTTTTGGTTTCCACTAGACGGCAACTGCTCCAGAGGGTGACTCAACCCTACATAAGTTCACCACTACCACTACTCAGCCCACACCACAAGCTGTCCCACCAGCCTACACCACCCCTCAGGTCCCCAACATTCATGCCTCTGGATCCATCAATCCTACACCTGAACAGGTACAATTTTATTGGCATTACAAGGTTTGGTTTAGGTATACAGATATGCAATTTTCAACCTGCAGTTTCTTTGCAAGTAGTAAATAGTTCCCAGTCCCAATCGTTTTTGACAAGATTACCACCACAAATGCTGTCTATTGTACTCAAGAATCCTTTTGTCAACACCACATGTCATGTTGCAGATATGTTCAAATGATAATTCTTGTTAGGATTCGCAGAAACTATTTCAGCTGTGTTACCATTAGTTTTAGCTAATTGTTTGAAATATTTATTCATTACTTCTAGTTATTTACACATGACTTATAGCTAACTTCTTTGAATTTTTATTCATCACTTTCAGCAAATTATTACAGCTTTTTATTCATTACTCTTAGCTGATTTAGCTATCCTTTTCAACTGTTTATTCATGACTTTTATAAAACTTATTCAGCTTCTGTCAACAGCTTATGTTCTGTTATCCCATTTTGCTGTTGAGTGAGATTTAAAAAAAAATAATTAATTCACAGTTTCTGTGTTTCAGTGAAGTTTGCTTATCAGTTGAGCTTTTCATGTCTTCCTCAGGAAGTACACCTAACATACAAGTTACCCCAGTTGGGAATGACTTTCCTAAGCAATATTTTTTTCTGAAATTTGATCATTTTTAAAGCCAGCTTTTGTGATGATAAACAAATTGTGAATAATATCATTTCTGTGACTTTCAGATTTGCAGACTGCGCAGCGAGTTGGACATTGTTCGTGGAAACACTAAGGTGATGTCAGAGATGTTGACTGAGATGGTCCCAGGACAAGAGGATGCTTCAGACTATGACTTACTACAGGTTAGGAACCACTGTGTGTGAGAGTGTGTGAGAGAGTGTGTGTGTTTTGCCTCTTTGTCTGTTTGTCTCTCTGTCCATTTGTGCTTTGTAAAGTGTGTGTGAACAAACTAATGTGAAAGACAAGAATTTTCTGGATTTAAAAAGACTCCTACAAAACAATAGGAAAACTGGACACCAATGGTCCTCTGTTTGTCTTTGCATGTTTTGATTCTGTGTGTGTGTGTGTGTGTGTGTGTGTGTAGGAGCTGAACAGGACTTGCAGAGCCATGCAGCAGAGGATAGTGGAGCTCATTTCCTGTGTTTCCAACGAGGCAGTGACTGAGGAGCTGCTGCATGTCAATGATGACCTCAATAACATTTTCCTTCGCTACGAAAGGTTAAAATCATGCATACTAATGCAGGAACAAGGAAAATGTCTGCAAATCCAAACTTATCTTTCCTGCACCATCTCTGTATGTTTGCACAGATTTGGTTGGTAATTTAAGAGTTCTGTCTCATTTTTTTTTCATGCCTCTCCTTTGCCTCAGGTATGAGAGGTTTAGATCTGGGAGGTCCTCAGCTCAGAGCGTCAACAATGGGGTGAGTCAGCAGTTAGTAGCTCAGGGGGTGAAACGCCCAATATTTGCATCACTGCTTAATTTTCTCATTCTCTGATGTCGACACCTTTCTGTTTCAGTAGTGTGGATGTGCATGTTACATTACCAGTCAGGCTTTACAGTGTCTTTCAAGTGCTGTTATCTGTCAGTTACCCGTCAGTGATTTACCAGATGTACATGCCTTGTTAAACTGAACCCAACAAATACAAAGAGTGTTTATCTTAATAATTAAAATTGAAACTAATATAACTGATTCACACTCTGTTTATTCATTTGAATGTACTGCTTTCCATTGTCTTTCTACTATAAAGTGAAACCAGGTCTGTTGCATTTAAATCCTATCCAGTAGAGGGGAAAAAATCGACTGTGACAATACAAAAGTTAATGCAAAGTAAAGTTATTGCTTTTTAGAGGTGCAGTGGTTGTATTCAGAGGTGCACTTGTTTTGTTCATTGCCACACAAATCAACAGTCTAGTCACAGCTTCGGAGGGGGCCAGGCGGTGTACTTTAAGAGAGGGCTTTAGAAATCATCAGCCAGAAAACCTGACAGCAATGCTGAAAGCCTAGTTTCAGCGTCTCATAGAAGTCATTGTCATTCTTTACTTCAGTCTACCTGTTATCTAACAAAACAGGAGTCTCACTGTTTTCTGATCAGCTTCTGTTTGTTGTGCTTGCATAACTGTATCGAAATATAGCAACGTTTCAAATCAGTTTGGCAAAATAAGAGCTATAAATGTCCAAATCTAGATTAAGAGCGGATTTTATCCAGCAATCCAAATGTTTGAAATTTATTGCACATGCCTGCAGCTGCTTTCAGTAGAGATCTTTTTTGGCTGCTCTGTATTAACTGAGTCATGTTTTCTTAGTTACACACCTAAATCTACCTGGGCCAAAGACATAGATGGGAACCTGATGAAAAGCATTAGGGAAGGACTATCTGTTGGCACATACTAACCTCTTTGTTGGGTTTTCAGTTTTAATCATGCATGATATATCTTCCATAATTATCATACCATTACATTGTGTCCCTGCACAGGCATGTAAATGGTATTCACTGTCTCTTCCTTTCTGTTCTTTTCTGTTCTTCTGTTTCTGTGGCTAGCTGAGACAGGCAAGTATGAAAAATAATGTCAACCTCCCTATGTGATCATTGCCACCCCACAGCAACAGCGACTGTTGAAACATGGCTTAATAATATGGGATTTTTCCTCCACCAGTATCTGTCACCCCATAAGGCATGTTTTGACTATGCAGCCCCAAAGAGCCTGTGTTGTGATAAAACCCAGAGATACAATGATAGTGACACAAGATTAAGAACGAATCACTGTCATGATGTGTTTGTATGATCTCAAAACAGTCAGAGTTTGGGATTTGCAAAATGGCCTTGATACATGAGCCCAAAGATTCAGTCTTCCCTCCTCCCTCCCTGCTGTATTTCCACCTTCTTAAGGGGATTGTTTTGTCTTCATGGGTAACCTGAACTTCATTCTTAGTGAAACATTGATCAAGAATTGATGGCCATTTGAACTGAATTTGTCCATTTCCTCAAGTCAGGCACCTTTTTAAAGCCTAAATATGTCTCCTATTTAGAGAAACTTTCTTCAGACCCCCTTAAGAAACAGTTTTTCAGAACTTAAGTAATTTCCTTTATGTCTTCAGTTAGTCATTTTCATGCTCTCCTGAGGCTAACCAACACGATTTTACAACACTGTAGTTATAATGCACCATGCCTTCATTTTTTTTATTTCAACCACAGTTTTTTTCCTTCTACTTCCTCCTTATTTTTCAAACATAGTTGAGGGACTATATACTGTTAAAACCCTGCCTTTCCCTAGCCTCCCACAAAAGGATTTGTTTCGCTTCTAAGAGTCACAAACCCCAAATCCTCCTCTCAGCTCATGCATCAAAAAAGAGCTACAACATGTTTCATTACCTCTTTTTTCACAGGTCCTGAGCGAGGCTACAGACGACAACCTCATAGACCTCGGCCCAGGCTCTCCGGCGGTGGTCAGCAACATGCCGAATGCGGCCCCGACCAGCTTGCCTCCCATCCTCACAGCCCCCTCAGGAAGGCCCTCCTCCCCAGCCACCTTGGCCTCCCGCCTGGCAGGACTCGGTAGGTCCATTCTCCCTCTGACTTTCACTAAGTGCTCACTCTTAGATTATCATAATTACTTTCTTCTTCCAACACAACATATTGCAACTGTCTAAATTTATATTTAAAATACATAATGTTTGTTCTGTCTACATTAACTGTTAAGAACTGGCTGTGTTTTAGAACATTTGTAAGCCTTCACTGAATTACCCTGGAGTGAATTGCTTTTCCAAATTTAGCTGGCTAGCTAGCTAGCTATGCAGCAAAAAGGCTAAAATGAGTCATCAATTCCAAAAGTTTCCTGTAACAGAAACTTCTGCTCAAGACAGTAAATAACTTGTAGTATATGATTAAAGGAAAAGTTACATATTTTGGGAATTATGCCAATTTCACTTTCTTATCAAGAGTTTTGAGAAGAGAGATTACACATTTATGTTTATGCAGTAACTATAGGGCAAGAAGCAATTAGCCTATCTTAGCATAAAGGCTCAAAACAAGCAGAAAGAACTGGGCCATGATCTGTCCAAAGTTCACAACTTGGCCTAGTCTTGGTGTCGCTGTGAGGTTGCTAAGCAGCCAGCAGAGATTGCAAGAAGCCAGCACACACACACACACCTTACTGCTGCCAGGAAATACTGCCAGAGATACAACCTGGTGTTCACTCATCTTCAGAGGTGGAAGAAGGCACACTCTGAGCTTTAACAGCCGAACCTTAATAACAACTGATTTCTGTAGTCCTAATTTAGCACCATGCTAATTCTGCATTTGACCCATATAAAAGGACCAGCAGTGGTTGCTCCAGGATTTTTGACATGATTGCAAAGCCTCTGTGAAAATACAAGAAAAAATAGACATTATTCAACTAATCTTTTCAGCTAATGCCACCGAAATCTGTTTTATGTAGCAGGGTTAGCTGATATTCAGGTGATTTTCTTTTTCCTCCAGATATGGGTGCAGACAGTGTCAGCAGCACCTTGAGCACTCTGTCCAGCTGTAAGCCTCCTCCCACCCAGGATGACTTTGATGTGTTTGCTCAAACCAGGACTGGAGCTCTGTCTGAACCGCCTCACAAGAGGTAAGCACACATTATTGATTTTTTTACTTTAAATGTATTTTTATGCTGCAAGTCTTACAGTTTGCCCTTTTATTATTATTATTTATGCAGAGTATGACTTAATTTGTGTTTTCAGATCCCACAGTCATTTTGAGGGCTAAGATTAATCATTTATTCTGTCAATAAGTAGTTAAAAAAAAAGTCTGTAAACAAATGGTTTGAAACTTTGGAGCTTCATTCATAAAAGTGCCATTTGATCCCTAAATTGCGATTTAATTGCACGGGTTATCAGACTCATCACAGGGCTTTGAATGATGTGTGGGTTGGATGGGTGGAGCACAGAGAAGATGCCAACACGTAACTGCTGTTTATGATAGCACCTATGAGGGAGATAGATTTTGCATAAAATGTGATGATACACGTGTTATTTGCAGTATTTTTAATTAAGATTAGACTAAGATAGACGAAACAACAGCAGTGCTGTATTAAGGTTTGCGTGTACCTCTTTTCTCAGCTCTACAGCAAATGACAGCAGAGCCACTGGCAGCCTCCCCCCCACTCTGGATGTCTTACAGCCAGCTGCAGGAGCGGTGAGTCTCAGTCTCAGCTGTAATTTTCAGTTTCAGTGTTTTCATAACCACTCAAAACAACATATTGCTGCGTGCGCTTGTATATGTGTGCCATGCATCAAGCTTAAGCAGACACTTTCTTATTGCTTTCTAACTTTGCTGTTGAATGCTACTAATCACTCTGTTAGTGAACAAATTTTAAAAACAGGTTTGTAGTTGTCTTGATTTTGTTTTTTGTCTCTTATGTTCTAACATAACATGCTGTTTAACAGCAGTATCTTAAGCCTTGCTACTCAATTTCGGGCTGTTTTTCATGTGTTACTAACAAGACTGGTATAATTTGGTCTTGTTAGTTCCTGTGTGCAGCCTTGTTGACGTATAATGTGTTTTTTTACACTTAATACTACTTAACTGTTAAGCAGGAAAGGAGATGAAGGTATTCTGATGTTGCTAATCTGCTTGTATCATGTATAAATGGCTAGTTAATCCAAAAATTTAAAAAAACCCCAGCCCAATACATGGGTGGCGTGAATGTGGGAATGTGTGCTCTTTGGGTTGTTGACTGTGTAAAACAGTCAGATTAAATGACTGTGCTTGCTGCCTGAAGCCTCCTGCTGTGCTGTCAGATATGACTCTGCCTGCTACATCCATCTTCACCAGCTTTGCACTGCATTGTGTTTAATCAGCTCGGGCAACATGCTCACTGTTCTCCTTGTCATTATCACCGGTGTGTGTGATGTCACACCACCACGCTATCCACAAACACTGATGTCCATTTCTTTATTTTTTGTTTTCCTCACAAAGTACTTTAAGTTGCATTTAAGTTAACACTGATGTTCATTCAAGTCATCTTTTGTTGTGTTTTGGGTGGGATTTTTGTTTTTTTGTTTTTTTTCTGTTGTGGCATTGCTGCCCCCTCCTCTGGCCACCTGTGGGGCTCTTGATGCTGCCCTGTAGGGTGTGGGAGGCCAGGCCTCTGTCATGGATGACATAGAGGAGTGGCTGAGTACTGATGTGGTGAGCCCATCATGATTTTTATTTCTGCCTGCACTTCTTCCTTCCTTTTTTTCACTGTTTTATCATTGTATCTCATTTTTAGAATATGGTTTTAATTCCAGAAAGTAACTCATTTCTTTCACATGTCCTCACTCTTTGATCAATCACATATTGGTGGTTCACTTTAGGATACTAACCGTGTGTTGTGGGGATGTATTAATTTTGTCATTATGATGATGAAATTTTGTAAAATGAGCATGAGGTTTTGAATGCAGATACTGTAAGTGACATTGCATATACAGTGAGATATTGCTCTCCCACCACAAGTGGACACATAGTCAAGTGTAATCAGGTTTTAGTCTGGAACTGAGACATAATAATGAACATTTTTGATTGAGAATAATTGTGTCTGTCTGCCTTCAGCTCCAACAGCCAGAAATAAAGTTCCTTCTGTTGCTTTTTTTGGCACTTTGAGCACCAAAGTGCCATCTAGTATAATTACATTCAAGAGAAGAGAGACTCTAACACTCTACAACCTGCACAAAAACAGTACAGACTGACAAACAGCATTACGGGTAAAAGGAAAAATATGCATTTTTGATTTTAGTACTGACTTACTCTTTGACCAATTTGCATAATTTAGCAAATTTTTGAACAGTTTACTTGTATAACATGAGAAGAAGGATGTAGGTGTGTGCAATAAGCATTTCAAGACTCCATGCTCATTTTACTCAAATTAATGAGTGAGTGTTGAACTGTTGATTGCTAATTTCCAGCTTTTGTTGGGAAGCAACCGGTGGATTTATTATGATATTTGTAGTATTTCCTATGAAAGGGCATCATTATTACATTTTTATGATTTCCAAACTGATTTGCACAGTATTGGGTGAGTGGTTCTGACAGGTAAGTGGCTCCTTGTTGTACAATAAAAATGAACTGGTGAGCAAATGTGTGAAGAATATTCATGGTGCTGTTGTAGGTGATTTAAATAAAATTATTGGTGATGGGCAAATGATCAGGATCAGAACTGATCTCTGTTTGCGGTGGTTTGCTGTGGGTTGAGTTCTGCTGCATCAACTCCCGGGTGTGACATTGTTGTCTCTGTTTTTCCGCAGAAAGGAGATGAAGGCGAGGAAGGCGTGACAAGTGAAGGTAGGACAAACGTAAATCTCCTTTTCTTCATCTTTTTGGCTACAATTTGACTTCCCCTCCTCTCAAATGCACACTGCTTTCTTCCTTTATGTTTTCTTCTCTTTGATCTTATGCTTCTAGAGTTTGACAAGTTCCTGGAGGAGAGAGCCAAAGCAGCAGAGATGAACCCCGCCCTACCGTCGCCCCCCAGTGGTGAACCTGGTGCAGCGCAGGGAACCCCAGGCCGCAAGAAGTCGGACCGGTCGGAGGACACTTTGCTCGCCATGTAGACCTCCGACCTTTGCCCCCTGAGATCCCGAGCCTACGACCTGACCAGCTGAGCAGCACCACCTGAGGACAGACTGACCTGACACTAAAACACACCCACCCTCCATCCTGATCCATCACACTACCCACTCAACACACTACAGAGAGTTCTACATGCTTTCCATGTAAAAATGGGACTTTTCCATGTTCTCCGTTAATTTCTCACAAGAAAGGGAAAACCAAACAAATGGCCTCCAGACGGTGGATCTCACCCCCATGATGACTAGTGTCGGAGACCGTGAGGCAGCCTGCTTTTTACCTTCCTCTGGTGGAAGGCAAAAGAAGATGAAGTGAAGAATCTCCCTGCCTGATGTGGACTGCAGAGCTTCATGTTGCAGCTAATCCTAGAAATAACGTGTTAAGTTTTATAAAAGAGGCGTCCTGCTGTTCTTGTCTATTAGTAGCAAATCAGTTTCCCTTAAAAGCATGATTTAACACCACCAAACTTTATCATTTAGGTCCTTACATTTAAAGAAGCCCTGACAGAAAACTCTAAGGTTGTTATCAGGGAAATGCCCGCTGAAGGCAGAAGCTGAGAGCAGACATGTAAGGATACTGTTTTTATGTTTTATCAGTCCCTTTGCAAGTCCGTCACTTGTAAATCTGTAAATGACAAATGTCCAGTTTATCAGTCGTGTGTATATTTGAGCTACATATGTATGAAAGAGATGTTGATTTATTGTAGTTTTTTTTCTTTTTTTTTTGAAAAAAGGGGTTTATCTTCCAGCTGCTCTGACGACAGGGATGTACCTCATTTGGGATTTTCGTTAGAAAAGGGAAGAGTTATACTTGTGTTGATTTAAAAAAAACTAATTTAAAAAAGAAGATAAAGAAGGGAATTCAGTTTTCGTGATTGGCATAATTGCGCAGTCATGTTCTTTTAGCTTGAGCCACGTGTTTTAGGTTTCTCTTTGACAACTTAATGGCAGTTGTTTACTGATATGTTGATCTCAAGAGATTATTTTTGATGAGATTTTATTAGCCTGAAGCTGCTGTCTGATATAGCTGGTCTTAATTCAATCTGCTAGGAAAAAAAATAGTATAATTCTTCTCATTTATGTAATCCTCTATATGCTGATGTGTCCTGAATTTACATGGGTTATCTTCAAAGGGAGTGGTCATGTCATTAGCAACAGAACCCCAGTCAGAGTTGGTCTTACTGGATTCTGAAGAGACTCGTGCTGTCATTTTGTGAGTTTCTACTCACTGATTGTAGGTTTTTTCCGCTCCTTTATCAAGTCGATTGTGCTGTATGATTCCTGTTCTGAAAACGAGTTCAGAGGACCAAATTCGTCCTTTTTTTTTTTCCAGATGTGAAAAATCTCTGGGTAATTGGGTTGTTCTCGCATAATCCGCTCCTCCAAAAGAAAAAAGAAAAAAAAACCACAGCTTAATATCCAGGGATGTAATGAGAATTCAACATCACACTACAGGAGCTGTTTGCACATTATCGTCTAGCATTTCCTCCTTTATTTCCTCATGCTGACATCTTAAAAGGCCTGACCTTTTCCACATGACATTTGTTTTCAGAAATGAGCGGGCGGCAGACGTAGTGCTACAAATGAGACATTGCACTCTTTTTGACAATAACAAATGCAACATGTTACACAATCACAACAAGCTTAAAACAAGCGCGCACTTTGACAGTCGCTTTGCCGCTCAACCCTGTACTGTAAATCACTTAACACTTACGCTGATGTAATTAATGAGAACAAATTGGGAAATATTTGAGTGTAGAAATTATTTATTCAGCACTGTTTTTTTGTCTTCAGATCAGTATTTTAAATCATTTTATTGTATAAAAGGAAATATGGGAAATGAACTATATTTAAGGGACAGAATGAGAAATTGTCATAGCTGTGTGTGTTTTAGTGTTTTTGGCTTTTGTTAATGGACTTTAGATTTTCCTTTTTATACATTGCTGCTGGCTAATGTATCTTATTTGTCATGGTTATGTGGATATTGTCAGTTGAGTCTAAACAGTAAAAATATGGACATAACTCACAAAGGCAGTCCATCACTGACTCAAAGCTGTAATCATCACCAGATTTTCTCATAAAAAAAATACATATTTTAATAGATTCACTCACTTTTAATTTAATGGACTGACTAATACATAACAAAAAGACACAGTTAACTTGTTTTGGACACTAACAAAGCATCGACATTGCACTTTTTAAACAGGAAACCTCCTCACTCCTTTTGTTTCCTTGTTTTAGTGTTTAACCTGTGTGTGCGTGTACGTGTGTCAGCTGTTCTGCACCAGAAACGTAATATCTAAAAAAAAAAAGCCTCCAAACTTGTGTTTGAAAGAAAAAATGTCGTTGCTATCCTGTTTGATACCACCCAGGATCCACCTGGTTTATATCGCTGTGAGCTCCGTCAGTGATGTGTAACCGAGTCTCAGCGTAGAAGTCGTCTCAAAGCTGTTTTTTGTTTTTTTGTTTTTTTTGTAGAGCAACAAAGCATTTCTTTGTTTCTGTCTGGATGATATGAAAAGAGATGCTCATAAAGGGAGGCTGTGCTGTGTGACTGCTACTTTCCTCAGTTGCCTCATCTCTCATTTCTCTTTGTATTGTTTGACTTATGCATGAACTCTAATAAAACATTAGCAGTGTGTCAGCAGCCTCGCTTTCTCTTGTCTTTATTTCGTTGTCAGGACTCAAATTGATAGTTTTTTTTTACTTGCTGCCCTGCACAACATATGAGTCCTGCCTCCTCAAGTCCTCCTCCTCCTCTTGGCTCACCGTCCTCTGCTCGGATCCCTCTTCAGATGGTAATAACTGAAGCTGACCTGTAGTAAACCCTTTCCATTTACCTTACCCACCCACTCCGGCCCCCCCCCTTCCACTCTCTCTGGAGGCCCGTGGGCCCCACACCAGGGGCTTCCCCATTGGTCGTCAGGAATCGCCTCATCCCACAACATGGCCTCTCACGTTGTGCCTCAGTCACTGGAGCGTTTTTCCCGGTCAAAAAAGAAAAGAGAGGTGTGTCCGTCGGGACAGTAGACTGGAACGCGCCAGTACACGGGATCCCTGTTTGAACCAGCATGTGCTGTTTTTAAATGAGAGGCTGCCTCATGATCTCTGTAAGGTCATACAGCAGGAAAGAGCTGGTGGATCTCCTCTGGAAGAGGTAAACGCTTTCACGCTTCGTCACTGAGGGAAAAAATTTGATTGAAGCAAAAATCTTTGCCTTTTAGAAGTGTGTTCTGTTTATTTAGGATGTATGTCATGTTGCTAGATGAGAAATATACACAGATGTGGTGTTTATTCAGTAACAAATTATGTTTAACAGTAGCTGAGGTACCATGTGGTTCTTGTTAGTGTAACATGGTGTAATGTTACTGTTTGTGTGCAAACATTTGCTTCCACAACTGCTGTTACAAAGGATGCATTGATAGAGACAGTGATCCATGCGCAAATCAACACTGCCCCTTTGTTTAAAAATTAGACATGTTGGTCTTATTTCTGCAAATGTCACATTAACCTTTACATCACAACATCTGTTGCAGAGGCCGAAGCATGTGGACCTGCTGGACTTCGAGCAGAAACACAGAAGATCTGCTTTTACTCCGACGACTGATTCGATCATGTGTTTCTGATTTCTCTCTGCATAAGTACTTCATTAGCACCCTCCTGTGGTGGGACTACTGAGTCTGCTGGCACACGTGTCAGAGGTCAAATTTAGTGAAAAAGGACCAGAAATCATCATCCAATAACTTGAAGCATCATTAAAAATGAACAGAAAGGTGTATCCTCTCAAAGACAAGAACTGATGAGAAAGAGCAAGAATCTCCACAAAAAAACCCTGATTAACCATCTTACAAATGTACGGAGAGAAGACATGCTGCCCAGAGCTGTGGTGCATTGTAGTTGCATTGCATGTAATGTTAACACAGTGCAATGGATCTGCTTTGCAACACAGAACTTGGTCATATAACAACTTACTACTGCAACAAGTGTGTTCCTGTGCAGTACAGTGGCATCAAATCATAGTCGCTGTTGTAGTTTGAGGAAATATAAACTTGTATTGTTAGTAATTTTAGATTAGTAGAACTATTTTTTACCATGTAGAGTCAAAGTGTAACAGTTAAATGTTTCATTTGTGTTTCAAATCCCTCCGGCAGATATAAAGATCACCCAAAATTGTTTAAATGGCCCCTTTAACGTCTCCCTTTGATTAGACTTTTTTTACACTCATCAAGAGAACATTAACCAAGAGATCCAAGTTTTTCACAAGTAGCTGAAATCAAAAGATATTGTGTTTTATCTACACTGAGAGATTTCAGTGGCATGTTTTTGTGTTTTTTTCTTGCTTTCACAATGTACGTAAAGGGCATTTGTATCATTCTAAAGTATTGAAACATTAGTAAAGTGATGAAGCAATGTATTAATTAATGCATCAGCCATAACAATCATTAATAAAATTATTATTTTCAAATAGACACTTCTGAAAAATGAGTACTTTACATCTTTTACCTTAAGTTATATATTAAATGCTAATATTTTTGTACTATAACTTAATAAATGATGAATGAATGATTTACTTTAGCTAGTAACAGAGTATTTCCCCACTATTGATTACTAATTTTATAAAAATGAAAGATTTGAGTATTTGTTGACCACTACCATTTTGGAGCTTAGAGCCTTTGCTTTTGTCAGAGGGCATTTAATTCAGCATGTTGTATTAAATAACACTAGACATACTGTAAGGCCTTACTGTTCTTTTGATGAATACTTTTTTTTATAAGTTTGGGCTGCAACTGATATCACAAAGTAAATCAAAGGGTCTGAACTTGACAGTCTGATGTAAGAAAAGATATCAGAAAAAAAATTACCATACTTAAAGTGTTTATTAAACCAGAGCTAACTGACAAATTTAAACATATCTGGCAGATTTCTAAGTTATATTTTTATTTAAATGTCAAGCTTTTTCTTTTATCAAATTGCCTATTTTCCATTTTCTGTCTGGAGAAAAAACCCTTCTGGTCACCTCCAGTCAACCACTGATGTCGTGTTCCTATCAGCGATGTAAACACGTCTCCCAACTGCAATTGATCGACAAGCTGGGTGCATTTTTTCATTACTGACAAACACACACTTGAAGCCATTTAAAAACAATAGCATATTCCAGCCTTAAAGTGTGTACCTGCTGCTGCTCTGCACATGCCATTAAATGGCAAAGGGCAGAGATGTGCGTGCGTGCGTGTGTATGTGTGTGTGTGTCTCCTCAGGCTATTTCACTGATCTTCATTAGCTGGTAGCTTATGCTGATATCAGAGTCCACAGTGTAGATCAGTGACACTCCTCGAACATCAGCTCAAGGAAACAGTTAATAAAAGAGAAATAACACTCATAAATAAAAAGACATATGCTCTGAAAAGAACAAAACAATATTCTCATATTTACCTCCATCCCCACAGCCTCAGTGAAATCCAATTGCTAAACAAGCACTCAGGATTAAATGACCTATTTGTGTTTATGGTTTACTTTACATTAACGTTGCAGATCAACGGTTTCCCAATTTCCTCATACTTGCGATCCTGCTGTTTCCTGCCCCTGAGCTGCTCATTTTATCTGGCAGCACACATAATGAAGTCTCCACCAAATTTCCACACTCCTATAAATGAGAAATATTACTGTGCAGGTAATTATAAACAACCGGCTCGAGATATTAAAAAGGATTAGGCAGGAATGAAACAAAAGGGGTGCATGTAGAGTAGTTATTTAATAGAGGCCATTCATGGGGACAGCATGCCAGTAGCTACACTTTCAAATATTCACTGACAGCATAATATGTGCATTGACTTTTCGGGCCTGACTGGTGCTTTGCTTTCTCTGTAGCTGCCTCAGAAGACCCCCGTAGCCTCGGAGCACTTTATGCTAAGTTAATTTACCCAAATATATCCACAGCATTGTGGCAGCAGCAGCAGCAACAGCAGCAGCAGCAGCAGCCCCCGCTATTCAACATCAACAACTTTGTTAATGGAAACTTGCTGATCCATAAACGTTTGCGCCACCGCAGACGTTTGCTGGGGGGCAGTTCACATATGAATGTTAAAAACCCACAGATCGATGAGGCGCATTTGCAAAGGAGGCATAAGGTGTGTTTAATTATAATTGCGTCATGAAGTGTGTGTGTGTGTGTTTGTTTGTACGGGGGGGAGGTGCTGCTGTTAAGGCCCAAGCAGGGGCCTGTGTATTTAAATAGGGTCACATCTCGGCCTCACCTTGCAAGTGTTATGCTATATTAAATGCCACTCATGTTAAGTGTGTTGAAACCCTCCTCTGATGTAGTCAAGACATATTATAAAGGTTAAATTGAAAAATGTCCCTTCAACGGTACAGGAACACGCCATGATTGATCTCCCTTGTACAGGCAAGAAATGTTGGCAGACCTCGGTTTCGTTAGGCCTCTTTTAAGTGTGCGGATACAATATGTTATAATGAGGAGTGACTGGATTAGAATTTAAGTGTCAGTCAATCAGGATTTTCAAAAGGTCAATGAAAAAATTAGCAAAATGTGGGCAGAAGGTGGGTCTGAAAGCCACTGAGCTCACTTGTCAAAGTAGGAAAAGTACATGTGTTGCTAATTATTTTAACCAAGCTAACAGAATTAATGCTATTAATAGACACTGTTTTCCCACAGTGCAATGCACAAAGAAAAAGCCTAAAAATTAAAAACTTGATTTTTTCACCCCAGTGAGCGTGGGACGCAGCAGTGCACACTTCACTGAACCCTGTGACCTCTCAGCATGAGCGCCGTGTGCACATTCATCAGTTTTCCACTCAAATATCTGTAAGTTTTAGCTGAGTTTGGCTGTACATAATTTTCAGTATGACATTATTGATGGTGAACTTAAGAATTTAAGAACAGTCAGACAAAAGTAAAAAAAAATCCTCTGTAAAAGTCAAAGAAAGCCTTTTGTTTGCTCTAATCTGCAGTGATACTTTGCAAAGTCATAGTTTGACAGATGTCAGACACTGAACATAATCTACTGTTTCCTTTTGGTATGAAATTTAATGGATAGTATGGATTTATTACAAGTATTAACTGCTAAAATAACTTTGTCTGTCATAATGTAATGAAGGCTAAAGAATTCAAGTTCTTTCTGGATCTTGGCCGCACCAGACAACAAGCCTGTATGCACACAACCCTGAAACAGAGATGAAATGAAACTGATGGTTTTTGTATTTACACCAGAGCTTTTCTAACTGTGACATGTCAAACTCTCCCCAGCAGAGTGCAGGTGAAAACTCCAAAAACCCATAATTTGTTTGGATTGATTTGGCAGCAACTTATGCTCCTACTGTTTTATAAATAGCATTTTGAAAATTTTGCACTTAAAAAATAAAAGGATGTCAAGCTACGACAAGGTAGATAATTAGATAGTTTGGGCCATTTTTTTCTGATGAGATTGTTTGCAATTCTCCAAAAATTCAATTTTAATTTGATTTATTGTTACTTAATGTTGAGGTTCACTGTGCAAAATGTTTAATAAGTTTCTGTGTTTTTTTTCTGTTTTTTTTTGTTTGTTTTAAACAGGGACCTTTTTTTAAAGATTTTTATAAGATCACTGAAGTTTGGAAGCCAAGCATGGTTAAAAATGTGATTAACACACTTGATGTGGACACATGAAGCCTACAGAACACAACTATGCACACTGAGAACGGACCAATACTGATTTTGTTGTTGACAGTTAAACTTTTATATGATAATATATTTGCATCTTCTTTAATTCTCAAGATATCAATGAGTGAGATGACTTTTAAGTAATATCACAATTTAAGTAATTTTTTTTGTCAGTTAATGTCAGACAAAGAGATTATTGAAACATGATTTCAGGAAAACCTTTACAAAAGGGAATTTAACCCGTTTGTTAAGCTGAACTCCTTGTCAAACACACTTGTCTCGGCTCTTTCAAATAAGACAGACGTATTATGACCAAATCTTCAGACAGAATCTGAGGGATTAATGAAGTTGAACAGGCTGTCTTCTTAAAGATTGACATATTATGAGGGAAACTACAAGATTCAGATTTTCTTCTTTAATGAAGAAAAAAATCTCAAATTCTAATCTGAAAATAATAAAAGAAAATCAGAGACGCACTTTGTTTGACCTGATCAGATTTTTTTTAAGGTATTTTTGAACACAACACAATTGTGCTCACAGCCTCTGTGTATTTACAGCACATTTAAGGAAGTGTAAACCTAGTTTATGTCAACACTGGACACATACAGTATAATGACAATACGAAGGGTTTGCTGTGTTTTTCTGCGTTGCTCACATGTTATCTTTTGGATGAATTGTTAGGCAATGTGATGATTTCTTTAAGTGACTTTTCCATCTAGAATTCATCACACAATACTGTACCTTAATATTTTGCTCCACATTTACTTTCAAGTCAGTAAAATTCCTCCTGAGGAGTTTCTCTCCTTCTTTGGATCTCCTCACAAAACTTCCCAGTGTTGCACACGGACGACAAAGATGGAAACAGTTTAGTTTTTGCTTTTCTCTTCTCTTACAGAGTCCAGAAGTGCAGATTCAGGTGCTGTGGCTCCAGAACATGTACAGGTGGACCCATGGGCCCTATGTGAACGGGACCGTGGGAGGATCTGAACCCAGGTAGGGGTGGATCCGGAGTGGATAAGATGTAGTCAATGCTAAACTTGATCTCTGACTCCGGTTTCCCCGGCTGGGTGGGGTTAGGGATGAGATGGTTTTGCTGGGAGCCTGGCCTCGTCCTCTCAGGGTTCAAAGGGCAGAGGGTGGAGTCGGGTTCAGGGCGCCGAGCTGCAGGTACGCGCTGATTGCTGTGGCTCTCCAAAGGGTGGAAAGGAGTTTCTCCTGAATCACGGAAGCCGATTTTCATGTTCCTCCTGCGCCGGCGACGCCTGAAGTTTCCGTTTTCAAACAGATCGAGCATGGATTCACAGCCGGTGGCAAAAGTCCAGAAGTTTCCCTTTCCTTTCTCATTGCCCTCTGTCCGAGGAACCTGTGAGAAACAGGACAAATAGTTGATAATGACTGAAAAATATCACTCAATCAATACTTATAACAAGAGGAAAAACACTGTTTCTTGATGGGAAACCCCCCCACTAATTTAAAACTGTTTCTCTTTCTATGGTTTTAAAAAAATAAGAAGGGGACATTAAAGAAGAAATAAAAATATAAAAGTAAACATCTTGCTTTTATATTTTCTTGAACATGCCCAAAAACACAGTAATGTCCTGTTAAAGTGGCATGAGGTGGTTGCACCTTGATGAAGCAGCTGTTGAGGGACAGGTTGTGTCGGATGGAGTTCTGCCAGGCTCTCTGGTTGGAGCGATAGTAAGGAAATCTCTTCATGATGAACTCGTAGATGCCCGACAAGGTGACCCGCTGCTCGGGGCTCTGCTGGATGGCCATGGCTATCAGAGCGATGTAGCTGACACACAGACGCACATATTAATCAGGCAACGCAATGTGACATGTCAAAAAAAGACAAAACATATCATATGCTGAACTGTAAACCATGTGTTTTGTTGTTGTCGCTCATTTTAACCACAAACCACAATCCTGCTCATGTACAGGGAGTAAGACTTACAAAATCTATCATTTATTTACTTTCTTTTATTTCTTACTTTATTAAAACCTAATTCATAGAAAAGATATTTTTATTAGCAACAATCTGGACAAAAATATTTGATGAGGATATAAAAAAAATGTAAAATTTACCACGATGTGCTGGTATAACAGTAAATACAAATAATTTCTTTATATATCTATATATTTTTTTAGGTAATGGATGAATAACTATATAGCAATGTAAGAGCACATCATACTTCACTTGAACAAACTATTAATAAAAAAATCCAATAACAGAAATAGAAAAAGAGGTGGAATGATAACAAGGACCAAAAAATATATTATGAGCAACTCCGTGAGGATGAAATTGAAGGTTTTGATGAGGATTTAGGGGAGAAAAAAAATCAAGTTTACATTTTATATTACTTTAAAAATAAAATGTGTAGAAAATAAAAATATTGACTGAATTTTCACAGAAAATGTAAAATTTCAAGTTTTGAGTGCCTCTTCATTGTCGTCAGTACCTGATGCAGACATATGATGCTACTGCCTGAATATAAGACCCTTTTATGTGTCCAAGGCACAGCTCATTTTTAATTAGTTATATATTGAAACAAAAACTATATTTTATATTTCTGTACACTCAGATTTTTTTCTGCAACCTAGTAAAATTTTCTTTTTGTTTTGTTAAACAAAATCTGCCAAAGCGGGATGATGGAAGAGAGCTGGAACTGCATAGAAACAAAGTTAAATTTAAACTTTTAAAGAAAAAATAAATGAAAGAAATGTTAAACATAATGACTTAGTATTAGATAGCTAAAATGCCTTTTTAATTTCTTTATATCAATCTTGAAAAGTACACATTACTTACTGGTTGATAGTAAAAAATCATCCATACCTGTATGCGGGTCTACACATTTTCTTATCCTCCTCTGTGCTGGAGGAAGGGTACCCGTCTCCATCGTAGTTAAAACAGTTGAAGGGGTAGTGAGAGTTATCAAACATATCTACACCTGGAGGAGTCGGACGTGCTCTCCAAAGTGTTTGGCTCCTCTGACTCTCCTGGCCAAAGCCCAGCAGCAACAGCCTGTCCTGCTGCTCTGCTCTGCCACCATGCTCTGCTCAGCCAGCTCACACTCGCTCTGAGCTCCTGCTGCTGACGGCCGCCTCCGGCCCCCCCACCACAACCCCCTCCTCTTCCACCCCGTCCCAGCACGGCTGCAGGTCTCAAGACTCAGGACCACCTCTCTCTGAGGTCCTTGAACTCTTGCTCTGCTCGGTGCACTGCCGTGTGTTTACAGTTTTTGAGTGTTTATCTCAATCACATGAATCTTGAGTTCACAGATCTGTAGATTTCATGTTTATTGTGTCAACTGCTCTGTGCAGTTTTTAGGACTTCCAAGATGACCTACTGTATCTAATCTTTTAAATTAACCTGTTTTAGTGCCGACATCATGAGGCTGAAATGTATTTAGATGTATTTACATTTAATACTTCTACTCTTAAATTTTGATCCATAAGATAATCTGGATAAGGTAAAAGAGCATCAATACAAAATCTTTGTCTTGAAATTTTAGCTGGGAATTTTATTTAAATATTATAGAAGCTCTAATTGAAGTGAAGTTCCTGGCAATGCTTTATTTTTTATTTTTATAATCTCTCTCTTTTTTTCTATTTAAACTGATTTATGTAAAGTTACAAGCACTTCTGCAGCTGTTGGATAAATTTAGTGGAGCAGACGGATGTCTCTCTGCAGTGTAGCGTAAAACTATCCAACAAGTCTAGCAAACAGGAAATGCTGAAGTGCAGAGTGGGAATGAGCAGACTTTAGTTCCCCAGAATTGCTTTTGGCTACGTACCATAGCTTTCAGCCCGACCAGGATGCTTTGTTTTTGTCTATATTTGTATTTTTTAAAGACATGTAACAACCCTGGGCTGTGGGGTCTGTTGGCCCCTGTTGAGCGATGAATGGAGGTTGTCTCTGGTCAGTTTCCAGACCAACTAAGAGGACTCCACTGATCCAACATTACAAATTGTAGGAACGGACACAGCAGAACTAGAGATATTGTCCTTTTGTATTTTATTTCTTAAAGCCAAACATGGTGTCTACATTACCCACAATGCAACTCAACCACCAACACTTTGGTCTGAGATCCTGGTGTATTGTACTTTTTTATATTTTTTTTTCCAAAGGGGGCCATATGAGGACAAAAAGATGAAGGAGGATTGGAACCAACAACTGTGTGAGGACATCAGATGCCCAGAGACTCCTGTCAGTCAAAGCAGCCATGCCCTAAAATGTGCTTAACTTTAAGTCTTCATATAATTATAATGAGTAATTGTTCTAAACATTCACCCCTATACAGTAATCATGAACAGGCTAATAGAGACTAGAACGTTTTTTTTTTCAGGCTGTAGACATGTTTATTTATGCTGTAAAGTTTGTCATTTTGACATGGGACTATTTCAGTATAGACTTGCTTAAGCCAGCCTCAAGTGGCCATTTGAGGAATTGCAGTTTTTGGAAATTCATTTTTCAGCCCCAGAAGCATCTGCTTGGTAGCAGCTTGTAGCCTCAAACAGAGATGATCAGTGGTCTGATAAACTCACTTTTTTCTAAAAAAAAAAAAAAAGAAATTTCCCCATTTTTAAATTTGTGGTCCTCAAGTGACATCACTTGCGGCATTGATCAGCTGTCCAGCAGCTCTGTCTGGAGCCAGAAAAAGCTTTATTATACAGATCTTCCTCACAGCTCCTATAGTACCACTTGACACCTGCAATCAGACTTTAACATGTCAGATCAGATAAGTGCCCTTTAACTCATACTGGACTAAGCTGGTCACACTCAGGCAGTCTTTCAGAAGCAGCCTTTCATCCCAACCTGAAGCCAATATGCTGGACATACCGCTCCTCTCCCCCACCTCCAGCAGGATTCTGGGTGGTCCGCTAAACTTGTAGACCACCTTCATGTTTTATTTTGCTTCTTTTTATAGTCTAATCTCTGTAGCTGCACTTAAAACAGCAAACCCCAAATCAACAAACAAGATCCTTTGCATCTTTGTTTTCTTTTTCTCTCCGTTAACTCTTTGGGGTGTGTGTGTGTGTCCACTCTGGCAGACATGTAGTCAACAACGGGAAGTTTTGTAGATGCTATCTATAATGCTCTATAATGGCCATAAATTGTTTCCGTGTCTATAAAACAGGGGGATGTGTATTTTGAAGGGCTCTTATGGGGCAATTGGAGGTCTCCCGTGAGGCAGCAGAGGCCGGGAAAACAGCCTGAGGTCTGCCAGGCCTCTGTGTGTGGCCCCGCTGGTGCAGGAGAGGCCTTTACGTGCTATATTGCTTAACCCAGAGACATCAAAGCAATTCTCTCTTTATTTCTGATTGGCTAATGAAGCAGCTAAAAGGTCAGTGCTGTACTTATTATAGGGGCAAGCCCAGATTTTTCTAGTAGCGTCATTTATACCAGCTGTGGTGTATCCAGAGTATGAAAATGAAATCACTGGTCTCTGTGTGATTTCTCTCTTCTTCTCTGTACGCATGAAAATGTGGTTTTTACATTCAGGTTAAATAAAACCCATGATTTTGGGTGTCTCTCTCCTGTTGGAAAGTGAACTTTACAGTTAATATTAGTCAGAAGTTTTAGGGGTTTGTCAATTATTTTACATATCAAAGCTGCCGCAAACACAAGTACTACATCATTTCCTGTGATTTTTATTTTGAAACAATGCAAAGAATATTAAGAGAGACTCAAATCCTCTAATCTTCAGCTTTATCAGATTTTTGGTCTCAGTTAAGCAACATGTCTCTGCATGTAACAGGTTTTTGATTTAGCTCATTTTTTTAACATTACAATAAATATAACCCTTATTCCCAAATAGCATTTTATCTAAAAAAAATATTTTAAAACTTTTTCATAAAATGTTTTCATAAATTGTTTTCTGCTCAATCATTACTGCTATTTGCTCAAAGTCTTCAGTGGAGCATTAATCTGACAGTTATTGTTGCTACTTACTCTATTAATTTTGATTTTTCATGCAAAATATTCTTTTTAAGCTAATTAAAGCTTAATTGATATACTCTGATTATTTATGTATGACAACCCAACAGTATATAAAACAGTTCAAATTAACTCCATATTGAACACCAACAACAACATGTAAAATGCTTCTTAAATGTTGATAGATCAGTGATAAAAATCTGATATATAATGTGTAACACTCACAGAGGACAGTTTTCTCTATTAAGAAATTCTATTTAAAGAACACTTTGCCTCTTTTGCGTATGTAACATTTTCAATACAGGGCTTTTAAGCATAATAGAGTATTTTTACAGCAAGAAACAACTACTTTTATGTACACAAAACTAAACACCTTCATCTCCTCTGGGTAACTATGTCACTGGGTTAATCTGTGCCAGTTTTTTGCTTTACACAATCACACTTGACCACAAAGCAACATGACTTACTCTTTTAAACAAGCAGCTACTAAAGTGAGCTTATTGAACTGTGAGGAGTCGTCTGGACCTGTTTGCTCCAGACATGAAAAACAAATTGATTCATACAGGAGGCTGTAAATAGACCAACAGAGAGGGAGGCGGTGCGGAGGAGAGGAGGAGGTCATCGTATCAGGTTGGTTTGAACTGAGATCTGATAAGCACCTCATGGTTCACTCCCATGACGAGGCTTCCTCTGGCGTCCTGTCTGCGGCCGGCCGCCGTGATTACAGCTTCTCTGCTCACCCTCTGTCCCTCTGATGATTGTCTCGGTCTCTGCTTCCTCCATTCATAGCTCTGTCTGCTAATCTGTGTGTGTGTGTGTGTGTGTGTGTGTGTGTGTGTGTGTGTACATGCATTTATGTAAACCAACCGAGTAGCTTTTCCGGGGGCTGTTCTGTGAGGAAAGGTTATCAAAACACAACAGTGCACTGGGAACTGTAAACATGCTTATGTATAGAGCGGCGGCTGAGGGCCATTTTCCTTTGCACTGTACTGTGCAGCCATCCTCACTGCCACCATTCATGGATTACAGAGAGCCACAGATAAGACCTCCACAACAGGCCTGCGATCACCTGGGTATTTGTTTTGTACTAAGAAGTCTGACTCATTGGCTCTGCTGTGTTTATTGCTGCAGCATTTTTACAACAGAGGAACAGATTTTTTCATAGTGGATCATCGTCAGTGTCTTAAAAAAAACAAAGGATTAAAACAACATTTTGCTGTAAATAGTTTTGTGTTTAACTTAAGTCACATCTTAACTGCAAGACTTAAACTAGTGAAAGTGGTATAACTTCTATACTAAAGTATATATGTATTTCATAAACCACAGCTTGTATGACTATCATGCAGATATATAGATGTATTTATTATTATTATTATTATTATTATTATTATTATTATTATTATTATCATTATTATTATTATTATTATTATTATTATTATTATTA
>JAPZDV010000014.1:13852057-13924882 GCA_029814665.1 Acanthurus lineatus | reverse complement strand
TTTTATTATATTTTATTATTATTTTACAATTATAAATAAACTCTATAACAATATTTCGATATGTTACCTCTGAAGAAAACATAGAATCATTGTAATATTCTGCTTGTTTTATTGCACTTTTACCATGATGCAAAGAAATGAAAAACAAAACAAAACAAAAAAGTCCACAGAAACAATGACTCGAATAAAAAAAGAAGAAGCATTTTCACTTTAAGAACACATCATCTAAAGGTTCTCCATGGATCCACCCACACGTCCATACACACCGTACTGAGCTGACACAGGACTATGGAAACTTAGACTGTGTAATAAAACCCTTATGGAACAGATGGAGTCAGCACACACATACAGTATATGTAAACCTCCATACCTTAGCTAGAGTTCGTACCCGGGAGGATTCGAAACCTTTTCCGCTATGAAACCAAACATTCAAGTATTTCTATCATTGCACAGGCACTAGATTTTCCTACTGTATATATTAACTTTCAGCCAGTGACTGAATCGTTGACACCAACAGTTATCTATCAGCTGTTGGTCATGAATGAAATATACATCCTGAAAAATAATCTCTCCAACAACAGCAACATCTGGACATCGAATATATTACAAAAAAAATCCAAACAAACAAAAATAAACAATAATATAAAACTTTAAGTGTCACATTTGGCTTTTGGTACCATAAATCTCATCTCATGTCTGTTGCACTGAAAGAATTAAAAACAGTAGTTGGACTAAACGTTGTAAACCTGGGGGGGCGGAGACTTGCTTATTTAAATCTAACCAATACTTGTGGCAGATGTAAACCAATTTAAAAGCAAGTTTGATGCTTTGAATGAAATGATACATGGAGAGGCTTTACTCTGCTGATGGGCAGCCACTTCAGCACATGCTTAGTCTGCCCTCTTTTGGACAAATGAGGAAGTACACCACAATGATTTAAATTTAATAGTTCCCTTGGACAGAAAGGTGATACTACTAATTAGAATTCATTTCAAACAATAAATATGAATTTTAATAAATACTCTCTCAAGTAACCTTTGTGGGCAAATTCAATGGACAAATCCAGGAGTAAACCTGCACTCCAATCAAATGTCTCCATCTTGAATACCAATGAGAAGCTGAATAAGCTCAGCAGAAATTATTTTTTTAAAAAAAAGACACTATGCAATAAAACATTTTTCAGCAAATCAATAAAACATCATTCTGATTATTAAGACAACAGGAAGTCAAACCTCCGTCTCCTCCTCAACTTCAACTGAAACACTTGCAATACCAGCAATACGTATAAACACATAATTCAGCTTGTGAGGGTGTGTGCGTGAGTGTGTGTTTAAGTGTGTCTGTGGGTGTGTTTTTGCAGGGGGTGGGGGGGTCAGAAGGTCCTTTACAAGTCCCTCAGAATTCACTGAATTCAAAACAGGGTCCTGAACAAGACAGAGAGAAGGCGTCTCTTGCAAGACTTTCATGGTTTGGTAGTGCTGCGGTGGGTCGGTGGGTGTTTGGGTCAGCTGTGGTGACGCTATCCTACACTAGAGTCAGGGTTGGATATCTTAAGGAGTCTGGGTGACGTGTGAGAGTGAAGGGGGTGGTTCACTTTAGTCTGTGACCCGACCCCAGATCCATCCAGAGGTCTTCGACATCACCTGCGTCTCAGGCGTCAGCACAGGGTCCGGTCATTGCACGGTTTGTCCGAGTTCAGTCCTGTCCAGCCGGCCCCTGCTTCCGCACAGTTTATATTAAACTCAGGCAGGTGGGCTTCCCTGTGAGTTCAGCACAAAAAAAAAATCACAGCCCTCTGAGAAATTCAGTACAGATGGAGCTCATCTGCGTCGCAGGATGCCAGTCCAGTTTAAAGAGAAAGACTGGCTCTCTTCTCTTCAGGGACTCAGTCCGATCCAGCCGCCAGCGCCCCCAGACAGCTACCTCCGTCGTGGGCCGGTGTGCCTGTGGTCTGTCCCTTGTTGTCCCTGGAGGTCGTCCTCTACAACGTAACTGTAGCCCTCCTTTTCAATGCATTCTGCCAGCACTTTCAGCACCTGGTGACAATGAAAAAACACAAGACAAAAGGAAGGGTTCAGCTGCTGAAGGAGAAAAGCTGTTATGTTCTTTGCAGTCACTATCAGGGTTACACAAGGTCAGAGTGTTTTAACAAAAACACACTGAATGATACTTCACCCGAATGTTTAAAGGAGGAGTTAAACATTTTGGACAATATGCCAATTCACTGTCTGGCTGAGATTTAAAGCGAAAACTGACAACTAACTTGGCTAACAGACTGTTAAGCTCACCAGCAGCTCCAAAACTCACAATAGATGCTTTTTTTTCCACTTCTGTTTTTTCACATTTTAAACAATCAAGATAGAGGCAGATTGTGTTGCTCTTGGACAAAGCCAGACTAGCTGTCTCCAGACTGTAAAATAAGCAAAGATACAGACAAATGTAGGAGGGGTATTGATCTTGAAAACGCAAACACATAATGCCAAAATGATGAGCTATCCCTTCAAACTTAGGAAGGCTGCAGTGCTAGTTTTTGTCCCCTTTAAAAATGTATCTGTATTCCTGCATTGGTGAGATCTCTTTGTGTAGAAATACAGCAGCAGTGTTTGCAGCACTGACCTGGCGCAGTCGTCTGTCCATGGCATTCAGGTGTGGCTGGATGAGGATGGGACTCAGGCGGTCCCTCACCAGGGATTCTGCCATGAGAACAGACAGCTTGTATTCTTCCTTAGCCAGCAGCTGCAGACGCAGGTGGGTCGACTTCCTTACCCTGCAGAACGGCAGGAAACCAGCAGGCCAGGAGAGTCAGTGTGGCTTTGTGCACAGATAAACTCACATTTCTGTACATTCAGCAATACTGTTAACTGGTCACATATGAAAATCCTGCCTTCGTTTTGCACTGTGACCAATAAAGCCATTACACCCTTCTTATCGAGCTACATTAAAACACCAGCAACCAACAAATTTTACCTGCAGCACTGAGTCAATGGCACCAGGATGGACAGCTCATCATGGGAGTGCTTTCCAAAGCTGGAGTGAGAAGATAGAAGTACATTTTTTAAAAATGGTGACTGGGGATTAAATTTCTTTTTTTTTTACAGTTGTGCAATTTGCTGTTTTTCTGCAATTGTGTGAATTTTCTGCATCGGGTTATGCACTTTTGTTGTCTTGCAGTCTTCATCTTAAAAATCTTCACGCAGATTCCTTTGTTTTAATTAAAAATTTCTATAAAAGCAAGATTCTAACATTTTTGTTTCAGCCGTTTTCTTGCAGATTGTTTATTGTTTGATTGCTTGAAATTATTTATATGAATTTATGTACACTAAAACCCTACAGCAGAACCAATAAGTGGAATAACGAAATTGTAAATGACAAAATGTTTGACTGCATATGCATTTGCGACGCAGCGACTCACCCTCTGCCGTTGTCCAGGTGGATGATAAAAGTCTCATTTCCAAACTTTTCAAACGTCTCATAATGATGGCGATCCATGTTTCCTGTAATCGAATACAAACACACAATTCAGCCAAGAGTTGTTAAGAGTTGTTAAATTAAAAATAAGAACGCCTGTGTATGTTTGTGTAGTACATCAAACGGTTCTTATAACTTTAGATTGTTTATGTTTGTATGCATACCACACAGCTAAGCCCTTTTATTGACCACTGAAACTCGGAATAGCATTGATAATGGATGATTTGATGAGGATTGAGAAGGGATGCCATATCTCTTGTTAGCAAATTGATCAAAATGCATCCTCCCTGTTAACTTACCACCCTTCTTCTCCTCCCCCAGCAGCAGACAGAGTGCAGGGGAAGAGGATTTGTTTAGCTGAATGTTAGTTTGCTTGCCTGACTCATTGTTCATTTATCTGAGGTTAGAAGTGAGACTCTATGGCCCTGCCCACCACTCAGAAAAATTAGTAGCCTTTGTGCCCTTATAAGCAGCTGACTTTTTTAAAGAAAATCACTGCACCAACAACACCCTCTGACTACAGAGCCAGACCAGCCAGACTCCCCTGGATGGAGAGGGAAGAGAGTTGGGAAAAGAGCCATTGGCCTAGCTTGGATTTAAGGCTGTTTTTGGCTAACACCTGGTTGCAGGAAAATTAAATGGAGCAAAATGAGAATTCTGCCGGCCAAATGGTGGAAAATCAGAGGCTGTCGTGTACAAGTTTTTGCAGAAACCTGCCTCATCCTAAAGGTCTTAGATTAAATTGTTGCACTTGATCTTTTGGCTTGTAATCTGAGCCAACAGAGTGCAGAACTTGTGCTGGAAGAAGGGAGGCAGACTGTGTGCTTTGCTGTTCACACAAGTTACAGTTCATGGACAGAGTTTCTTAGATGTTTCACTTTTTATTTTAAGATGTCGACCATTTCGTCATCTAGTTGCAACCCCACGTTGCACGATGAATAAATTGCCTTCTACCTCTGGACTGATAAACCCATGGAGCTGTCCGTGGTGCTGAAGCAGCAGGCAGACTACTCAATGTGTCTTTTCTCTCAACCCCACCTTTCTGTCAGATTTATAATAGATCTATAATAATGTCTAACCTATAAACTAAACATACTCACACACTCTGTGCTATACTGTAGCCTATGTTCTCTCTATAGTAGTGTCATATTAAAGATCATGTGACTAGTGACAACATTCACAGAACAGTCACAGAAAAGTGAGAAGGATCATAGAGACACACAGTTACCTGTAGTATTCCCTTTTTATTCCTGTAATATTTCTATGATCATTCAGTCACAGAACATTTTAGAGGCAAGATGACAGGTATAGTTTTCACTGTATCATGTTTAGGGTTTGTATTAAGTTGGGTCAAGTTTTTGGGCCACACCTCCTGTTATAATCAACAAATCACCAACTTCCCATAGAACACTGAAATCTTGGATGTTATCATTGGATCAGATGAATTAGCATCAACACACTGAACAATCAGCCTGAGTAAAAAACAAAAAAACCTTGTGGTTGTCAACTCACCCATGAGGAAGTCAAAGATGGTCATGTCCATGATGTCCAGCAGTCGTGTCCCGCTGTCATAAGGCGGAGTTTGTTTGACTTCCTCGCAGTAGTCTGGGTCTACCTCCCACCTAAACAGTTCGATATCAATCAATCAATATCTTGCTCACATTTGTATTGTCTTATTTTGCATTTATGCATCTGCTTTGCCCAAACACTTGACAAGAATTCATTTTGTTTACACTTTTCTTATGATTACTTTGGTAGAATATCCATAATTTTTTTTTTTTCATTGGAACAAAAAAGCATCTGTGCAGTTTATTTTACTCTACTTGGATATCAGTCAGCTTTAGCTCATGGTCAAGTGATATCTGACACAGATCTCATGATTTATTGCTCCTGATAATTGACAGTGAGTGTATCCTTTCATAGCTTGACCCACAGGACTCTACAATGAAGTACAGCGCTGTCTGAGAGCGGGATCGATCTCTTACTCTGCCTTCTTGCGTTTGTGGTAGGAGCGTCTCCACGGGTTCCTCCAGGTCTTGCGTTTGGCGAGGGCCAGGTCTGGCAGGAAGGCAGCCAGGGATCCTTCTATCTGGTCTGGTTTACCGCACAGAGCGTGCTCAGTGGAGCAATAGTACGAACACTCTCCGTAGAAACACACGTTGTTGGCTGTGAATTGAAAAATAAGTCATGTTATTGTGGCTGGTTTTTAAAAAACATCTTTATAACAGCTAAAAACTGTTCGGTTTATGCTATTGTAGTTCTCCCCTTTGAAATTCACACCACATATATTTAATAGATAATTTCCACATTATTGAAGTAACCTGAGGACATTCAGTGAGTTGTATTAAAAGCTGAGGCTGTCAGTAATTTTAATCCAGTAAAAAACTTCCATGTGCATCCATAATATGTAAAGTAAAGGTTGTATTGCTAATTAACGGTCATGCTTTGACGAAAAACTGAAGTCCCCTGATAACACTAATCCAATGCAAATGAATATCCTGGTAATTCAGGGTGAAGACCTGACTTTGCTCTACTTTATGAGGAAGGAAACTCTTTATTTTTGCTTGTCTTTAACTTTTGCATGATGAGGAAAAAAAGCCGAAAAGTTCACATTTAATTTTTTTGTCTCCTGACATCACCTCATGAACTCGATTGATGGTTGTAAAACAGTTTGTACCCCCACAACAAAAACCAAAAAATAATGGAACTGAAATCTGTGCAGCATTTTTATCAACTCCGTGGATGTAGCAGAATCAATCTCATGGTGTCTTGATTAGTTTTTTCCTTCTGGATGTGTCTCTGAAAACCAATAACTCCGGCTCTTTTTCAGTGTGTACCTGGTGAGATGAAGAAGGTCCTCCAGAGTTTTTTATCTCGCGTGACATCTCGGATCTCCTTCGTCATGTTAACAAGCCTGCCGGCCACAGGAGGGACCCGACGAAAGTCCAGGACCCTACATGACGGAGACACATACACGGGGGGTTTTTCATTCTGCCTTCAGAATACAGCAGACGGCACACATGAATCAGAGGTATGGCGTTGAATAAAAGAAGCCAACATGTTCTGGAGTGCAGATGTGGCAATAACACACAGCTCACAAAAGCAATTAAAGTAACCATATTGCAACATACTTCAAAAATCACACTCCTTCTCTAAGTCATAATTCCGTCCAATCTCAAACCACAGAGATAAGAGACATATTTTGAGATTCAGTGTTACATTGTCTTTCTCAGCACCTTTCTATCCCTGATGTCCATTACAGAAAATATCAATAAATCCACAAAGAAATCACAGGAAAATGTCCAGAACTTGCTTAAGCATGTTCATGTTTGTAAGTTTTCCTCAGAATTAAAACAATCCAGAGGCAGTTGTTTGTACATCAATGGGCACACTGCAAACAGGAACAGTTAACGGTTGATAGTAAACATTTAATGGTGCCAATTTGCCAAATTGTAAAAAATACAGTTTAAAAAAACAAGGTTTAAATGGCAGACTTTAAAACCAATTTAATATGGCAATTAATGTGGATATAAAATGTGAAACAAGGATGGCAGTGTCATCAGTGCAACTGTTTGCTTCAAAATTTCTTCCAAAAGAACTCCGAATGTACTGAACAACTGTCCACAGAATCAACAAACATGGATGAAATGATTGCTTTGTAATAGAAAAGAGAATTTCCACCCCAGATGGGACTCGAACCCACAATCCCTGGCTTAGGAGGCCAGTGCCTTATCCATTAGGCCACTGGGGCACATAGAGGGTGGCAGTGACCACAGAACTGCAATTTTTCAACATTGCCAACAGGGGGCACTGTGACATAAACTATGGCCTAACAGGTACACCACATAAAGGTAAACCTTGTGTTTTTATTTGGCTATCATTCTACATCAAACCCACTTTTACCTTCCACACAACGAACAGATGGAATAACTTTAAAAATACAGAGAATCTGTATCTCTATTCCATCTTGTGAGGCCATTGTGATTTATCTCATCGCTTCATGTATCAGAGAGCTAGCATCAGTGTCCGTGTGCTTGCATGTGTGATAGAGAGAGAGACAGGTTTAATAAAGCTGTCCTCTACTGAGAGATGGCGTGGCTGTCTCCCTGCGTGCGTGCCACATGCCTATTTTATGCATGTGTAACCTCTTTTCGTCAACACCACCACCAGCGCTACGCCATCAGAGCAGGCTCTTTAAAAATTGATACCCATGACAACACCTAATGGCCGAGGCCCGAGGGCAGAGAGACACAGGGAGAGAGAGCTGACGGACAGAGAGAGGCATGGTGGAGGAAAGAGGATGCCATCAAGAAGGAGGATGGTGGCGGCGGGTGGAGTGAGACGGAGCGCACGCAGTCATGTTTCTTTGCTCAGTCGCAGGATGAGGCCCTGCACAGCACCGTCTGGCCTGCTGGGCCCGGGCCTGCTGCCATGTTTCATGGAACAGCTCGAGCGGACTTCGGTTCTGTTCATCACACACTTTTTTTTTTCTCATCCATTTTTTCCTCTGATTAAACTTGCTCCCTCGGTGGTCATTTTAAACTTGTGTTATATCCAGGGTGGGACTTAGGTACCCTCTGAGAACTGTGAGGGGGGATTCATTATTTCACATACCTCTGGCGTAAAAAATGTATGAGACGTCACTGGGTTTCATGAATTTAAATATTTTAAGGTCATATCAGTCCCTGTATGTCTTTATATCTGCTGCCAGCTTGCTCTCTCTTTTTTCCCACCTAATGCAGCAACACTAAGTGCACTTTCCAGTTATATCCAATCATATAATTAATGATGCTTATAGCAGTGTAGCCTATATTAGAAAAGACAAGTGGCTCTGTGTGTGTGTATGTGTGTGTGTGTGTGCTGCTTTTAAAAGAGCCTGTGTGTGCCTGTGAGCCCCCTGGGAGGCAGTGCACCAGCAGCACCAGCAGCAGCAGCGGCAGCAGCAGCAGCTCTGTAGCTGGAGCTCTAATTTAGAACAGACAAAATAAGGAAAAAAAAAAAATAAAGTGCTGCTTTTGGCAAACCCTGCCTGGCTTATATTTAGAATGGGCACAGGGCCTTTCATGCCTTTGGTTTCCTCCTCTTCCCCTTAACCCACACATATGCCGGGAGTGTGTGAGCGTATTTTCATGAGTGTGTGTGTGTGTGTGTGAGTGTAGAGGGAGGACCAGATGTGTAGCAGACTGGTAAAGAAAGCTGCTGCTAATGCAATCGCTGCTGAGCTGTGTCATCTTGCCCGAAGCAAAAGCAGATTCAACATCACTCTCACCCTCTGTGGCCCCTTTGTGTGCATGCACAGATGCGGGTGGACATGTGGGTATGTGTGTGTGTGACCTCGGTGTTGTCTCATATCAGAAGAAAACACACGCTACAACACTATCCTTCCGCTCATAATAAACACCACATCCACGGTGTGTTTAATCGCCACGCCACCGCATCGCTTTCTGCGGTCCATCAGAGAGCCTCATGAGCTTTACTCTTTTTATTAAAGTCTCTCCAGCAGGCCGACCATAAAGTGTTAACCTTGTAAAGGCGGTGAAGTCAGAGAGCGTGGTGGTTAGCTAAGCAAGGAGGCTGCAGTCATTGTTCAGTCAGATGCTAGCTGCAGGAGGGCGGCATTCATTCTGTATGACTCATGGCCTCTCGGAGCTCACATCCACT
Organism: Acanthurus lineatus; assembly: GCA_029814665.1. Taxonomy (NCBI): domain Eukaryota; kingdom Metazoa; phylum Chordata; class Actinopteri; order Acanthuriformes; family Acanthuridae; genus Acanthurus; species Acanthurus lineatus. The sequence continues at coordinate 13,915,753 of JAPZDV010000014.1, read as the reverse complement.
ACTGTACAGGCCCGGCTCACACAGCTCGCTGTGTTTGAGGAAAAAAAAAAAGGAAAACAAGTTTTCTGAGGAAATGAGGGAGTGAAAAGGAGAAGCAAACACACAGATAGGCGCAGAGAAAATCTGGAGTACATGGAGGGCGATCATGCACAGAAGACAAAATGGGTATGCCTGCTAATACAGACACATGGAACTCCACTGCTTTTCTTGGCAGAGACCTTACAGACACATATTGCCTCTCAAAGCTTTGCTGTTCAAACTGACACAACTAGTTCCGACCCCTCAGCGATGGTGTCCTGCAGGTTTTTGTTCCCCCCAGGGGTTTAATTAGCTGACCTAAGGAGAAGAGAATTAGCAATCAGGGAGAAACAAAACCTGCAGGATATCGGCCCTCATGGGGGGGTACTTGGGCTTTAAGGAGTCATAGCTGATTCAGGAACATCATGTTTTTCCATCTTTAAATGAAAACATTTGAATTATCATGGCCCTTTTTTGTACTGGAAGTCCAGAAGTACTCCGGAAAGTATTGCAGGCATGAATCTCTGGTCTACTACATTGACTTTTCCCTCTGTTTTAAAAAAAATGTTCATTGGTAGTCTTACAGTGTTATCAAAGTTCAATCCACAGAGTGCTGAAATACTGAAGTTCTAACCAACAGAAGCTCAGCAGAGGTGTGTTTTACCTGTAAAGTGCCTCTGAGGCAGAGGCAAATCAATCAAAGTAGCCTAGCTTACACTGTCCTCTAGCACCAGCCAAAGCTGTTTTTGTAGTGTTACTCTCTCACATGTCTGAAGTTGCTCACAAGAAGTTGTCCTCTTTGTTGCCTCTTTGGCTGGTGGCACCTTCAGCTACCACCTAGCCTGCCTTTATTAACCTGTCCATGTGTTGCAAGAAGCAGAAAATGGTTTCCATAGCAAATATGGGGGTTCAAAATGCTGAGAAGACGGCAGCATCTACCTTTGACAATTTTATGTCCCATGTAACATGTGCAACACACACAAACACACACACCCCTGAGGCTGGCTGATGTTGACTTACTTGTCCAGATGAAAGGCAGCGATCTCAGCGTTGTGTCTTTCAAAGTCGGAGAAGTAGAAAAAGTCCGGTGGGGTCTCCTGCTCCCTCGTCTGCCTGCAGAGACATGAGGACAAGGATTAGAGGTCAGGTTTAAAACTGCTATGCAAAGCCAAGGTCACAACAGTCAGCAATATGCAGAAGGCTCAGCGTTAACTTGACCGTGCAGCATATTAAAACTAGAGCTGCAAATAAACATTGTGCTCTTGACATAATGGTTTGGTCTACAGAAAGTCAGTAGCAAAAAAAAAAAATGTAATCAGAAGATCCCAGGGGTCCGAAAGGCATTTATTTTGTCTGGCCAACAGTCCAAACGTTGAAGATATTCAAATTTCAGCCAGAAAAAAAACTCACATTTACGAAGCTGTAATGTGTGAATTTTTTAAATTTCTGCTTGACAAATTACACGTCAGTTCACATCAGTGTTTGTTATTCAGACGTCTTCAATACAACCTTATCTTTCCATAGATGTCTCACTCCAGAGGAGTGTGGTCAGTGATGAACACTCTGACTTTACACCTGTGTATCTAATACTGCCAACAGCATTTGTGAGCAAGAACCAGGGCACAATAAACCAGTGTCCTTGCCTCACAAAAAGGCCCTCATCCTGGCTACTGTGGGTGTTTTGTGGGGCAACAAGAAAAGAGGGGGACAACTGAAGGTCGCAGACGTCCTCCTGAAGCATCCACTCCTGTTCTCAGTCTGCACTTCTACCTATTTCTGTCCAGTTCTGATCCTTCCCCCCCAAAAAAACTGCTTTCCCAACACATTCTGCCTTAAAGCTCTTACTGGAGGGAAAAGAGGCTCTTAAAGGCTTAAATCCGAGAGCTGATGGGACACGGGCCAGGACGGGGCAGGACAGCCAGGGTAAAACGGCGGGGTCAGAGGAAGTGGAGGTGGAAAGGCTCCATGTGAAGGCGCCGGGTTAAGAAAATACGCTAACGCCTTTGAGGAAATAAAAGGAGAGCGGAGATGTTCATCATCAAAATGCAATCACTCTACAGAGGAGCTGCATATTTTACTTATTTCTTCCTTTTCTACAAGCTGCCTTCTCTTTGCTTTTTTATTGACAACAGTAAATACTTTCCAGGAAGGCGGCAGAGTGTAATGATTTGGACTGCAGCCTCTGCCATTTCTGCTTCAGCTAGCTGAGGGAGGATGAGAAGAATGGAAACTATCTTGGCAACTTCTCTTTCTCTCCTTCTCTCTCTATTCCCTCTGGATGCCTCTCTGTGTTTATTTCGCTCAAAATCCTCTATCTCACCTCCTCTGCTTCTCCGCTCTCCCTCTCACAGAACTGTTTTCTCTGCTTTTTTTTCCCCCTCCGCGTCCACGGCTTAATACTTTATATCCGTCTCGCTCTCTCTCTCTTTCTTTTTTTTCTCTCTCCATTTCCATCCGTTGCTCTCTTCCTCAGCTGGCTGGCTGATTGTAGCTTCACAGCTGCGTGGCTGACATATGCACCAGTCATTAACCGACCCAACATGGAGCCCAGAAACACACTCATCCACTAAAAATTTCCTCCTTTCTTTATCACTCGTTCTGTTTTTCTCTCATCTTTCTCCATCCTTTATCTCCCTGCAAGCATTTGACAGGCAGCCACATGCAGATGGGGGCCTGAGTTTGACCGAAGCAAACAGAAAGTCATAATGCGGTTGTTTGAACAGCCTTGAATAGTGTTTTGAGGTGATTAGCTCCTGTTTTCACAGCAGTTTGCTGTCATTTTTTGTAATCCTCTGTCCAAGTGTCCTCACTCTCTTCACCTCTCTCCTGCTCATCCCTTTGTTCTCTGCAAGCAAAGACCGTTTGTTGAGTCTATCGCTCTATTCTTCTGGATAGCCTTGTTTCAGGGACACAGCTCTCGCTTCGCTTCAAGGAAAAATGATACTGACTTTGAAAGCAGAGCCACTGTCTACTTACACCTGAGCTGCTCAGCCCTGCAACAGGACAAGATTATTCAGTCCAGCATGTTTGGTGACCGAACCTGCTTTTATCGAGGGGGACAGTTGTGCAGAGTCAGGTCCTTGATTTATTTCCTGCCAGATCTCGAAAAGTTTTGAGTAAACAAATCAGTGCTGTTTCTTGGAGACTATAATAAAGTTTGGCACAAACTTGTATTTTAGAAGCAAGTGTGTGTGTGTGTGTGTGTGTGTGTGTGCGTGTGTGCAGTGGAAGGATTAAACTGGTGTGCAGAGAAAGCTCTTAATGAATCTGCATGAAAGGCTAAAAACAACATGTTTATGAAGCTTTCCACTCCTCACCAAGAAGTATTGATCTGCTCTTTTTTTGGTCCAGTTGATGATGGCTGGTCAGTAGCAACTTAAAAGGAACTGGCTGACATTTTTGGAAATGTTTTAAAGACTGATTCCAATTTTAATGTCTGCATGCTAAGTACGAAGAAACAGTCAGCAGCCTTTTGGCTCAGCTTAGCCTTAAGAGCAGAAACAGGAAAAAACATCCCGTCTGGCTTTGTCTGTCTTAGTTTCTGGTTATTTACGAGGTTCAAGATAAAAGCGATCCCACTCATTTAGTGCATTACAAATTATGCATTGATTGTGATGGGTGCTAAATTATGGGTTGGGGCACTTACCTAGCTAAGAAACCTGGACAGTTTTTAGCTAAGTGCAGCGACTTCCTTGAGTCTTGCATTAAGGTGAGTGAGACCCAGACGTCATGTTAAGTAATGAAGTTTAGTTAATTATCTCTTTATTTAATGACCTTTGAACACAGCCTGGCTACCTGTTTCCCCCGTTTCAACTCTTTATGCTAAGCTAAGCTAAGCTAACTTTTGGCAGTGGCTTCATTAACAGACGTATATAAGAGAGAGCTGTCAGCCTTCTCTAACTTTTTTAAACTCTTAGCAAGACAGTAAGAAAGTCAGTTTCCAGATATGTCAAACTTTTCTTTGAATCAGTGCCATGATGGTATGAAAATCTTCAGAAAATAAAACCTACAGAATGACATAACTGATTAGCTACAATAATAAATTAATGCTTTTTAGTAACTAAATGCGTTGGGGGTTTTCTTTTACAAAAAATTTTAATAAGATAAAAGGTTAAAAAATTTCTTAAGTAAACCACCATCCCTTGGCAGGTTGTTTTCCAGCACTGCATGACATGGTCAGGAATCGTAAAAAAGTAAAATACATTCACACTGACGAGTTAAGAACACATAGTACCACAGACAAAAGGTCTAACAGTCGTCTAACTTGCCAGCACGTCATGGCTGTGCTGACCGCACAGGAGTCATGGAGATTTTTTGGAGGATAAGCACGAGCAAACAGTCTCGAGCAATGATTCATGGTCATTCAGCCTTAAAGAAATCCACAAGCATACTTCACACAGTCCTACTACATTTCTGCCTCTATAGGGGAAGGTACCACAATAAGCAGCTTTATTCATGCTTCTATTCATAAGCTCCGATGTGCTCTATGAGGTGCACATGTTTTGTGTGTCCCTGCGTCTCTGCGAGGAAGCCAATGCTAATATGAGCGAACAGCATGTGAATAAAAGCATGTGTTTGCATCTGAGTCTCATTTCTCTGCCTGTGGCCCAGCTTGAGATGTGGCTGCACTAATGCTCTCCTCTCACCGAATGCCAGCCAGGAAGCAGGAAGGCTGGATAATTACCGTGATCCACATCCAATTCAAATGTCAATAAAGTTATTTAGAGCATGGCATGACACCCTCCTCCACACACACACACACACACATACACACAAACAGAAAAGAGGGAACAACTGATGAGAGAGGAAGAAGTAAAGAAAGGAGAAGAGATTAACTGTGACAAAGGCAGTGGAGTTAAAGGGGGAGAAAAACAGGGACAGTGTAGAGGACGCACTACAGTAGATGTCTCTTCGTGTTCTTTGAACTAACAAATATGCAGCTGTTACGCGTTATGTAACATTGTGTTTGAATCCTGGAACAGCAGCACCTGTGTTCAAGGCAAATCTGAGCATGTACTGATCAAGCGAACCATTAGGGGCACGCCGTCTGGAGGAAGCTGTGCCGTTAACGTAAGGCAGAGAGAACATACATAAATGCATGACCACATAATAAAGTCTATAAATGTTTGAGTACACAGTATGCACCGAGCTCTGAGAAAAAACAGAGAGGGACGGCAGAGATGCTGGTTGCTCAAGAGCTACTTGTCCCTTCTGCTCTTGACTGCCTGGTTTAGTTTATCTTTTAAAATATTTACCAACCCACGGTGGATTTGCACAGAATGATAAGTAGTTATCTTGTACCAAGCTGCCAGAAGAAGTTTGTACTTCTTTCTCCTTCTGCAAGACACAGAGCTGCCAAATGCTGAGGTCTGTGAAGACAGTTCATACTTTAACTAGGGTTTGGTGGCGCCGCTATGCTGCCTGTCTGCCCCGACATCAGATCCTTTATCACCGGCAGCAGGTGAGACGTACTGCACCGAGCACGCCCAGTGTGACCCCGGCCTCGCTGTAAACACATAGTTTACACCGGGTGGTCAGACAGTTTCTTGGCTCCGCTCCCCTCGGCTCAGGAGGGGTGCAGGCAGCCAGTGGGGGCAGCGGAGGTCTAGCAGCAAAAAACAAAAAAAAAACAAAAAAAAAACACAGCACTGTGAGAATATGAAGGTGAACGAGAGCGCTGCATCTGGAAAATCTACCTGCGCGCACAGGACATGGCTGACCTCTGCAACGCCAGCAGGAGAGAGAACGGAAGGAGGAAAATAAGGAGGAGGCATTTCCTTTTGCCCTGTTATTGACATCAAGTCAGGAAAAGGTATTTTGCTTCGAGCTGCAAACAAAAATACAATCATCAGATTCGCTCTCTCCAAATAAAATTCTGGTACTGGTCCCTTTCCTGCCTTTGGCGATCAATCGGAGGTGAAAGACATACTCCTACACAGCAAAGCTGAATGCTGGCTGTTTTTTTTCCTTTTGGTGTAAAACCATCACAGACCGACCAGCATGGCATACCCTTGCATGGGGCTTCTGTGTGCAGTTGGTTGACACACTGCTACAGGATTATTTCTGAGGCTTGAATTTTGATTTTCCACTAAACTAAAGGGCTTTAAACACAGATTAAAAACGGGATTAGTCTTAAGTGAAGCCGTACAGGAAGAAATGTTTAGTTCCTTGTTTAAGGAAAGTGGGGAAAAAAAGCCTACATTTCCCATAATGCAACCATATCATGTTAAATATTTTTAGCAAACTTTAATACTTCTTGTGGGTCACAACCAAAATCTCAGTCTACAAGTTATTTATTATGAAGAATCCAAAAGTTGTGACAGCTCAGCATTATGCATGAAGCATTTCACTGTGAATCCTTTCAACACAACTGAACGCACCGTAGTCTTCATTGTTTTTTTCTCTTTTTGGAGTTTTTTTCATGGTCCAGCCTGCTCATTTCTGAACAATCCTTGTTCGCTTGCTTGCTCCAGCATCCATCTCCAGGATTCTGTTTTATCTGAAACCGAGCTGAATTATGATAAAAAAAAGTAAGATGCCACTTAAAATGTTGTTTCATTTGACTTTATAATAAGAGCGAATATCTTATCCAAGGTAATGTATAATACCCAAAGTATTACGGTGTCACAGTGCATTTGGCTGGAGTGTGAGGACGATGTTTTATGTAGTTTCAAAGTCAAACTGACAATTGATCACCATAAGCCTATAGCGACAGTCGTAGGCCACAGCGTCGAAGCAGAGCAGAGGAGTATAAAGATATGCTGTAAAATATGAAAGGACAAGGGCATCTTCCAGCCCCAGCGGGTTCCCACCAAAGGGCTGACTCCACACACTTGTCACACATCATCCGTCAAACCCACGGGCATGGCAAAGAGAGCGCACACTCACACTCGTACATACACATACACAGTATATGCCAATGTGGAAAAATAGAGCATCGTACTGTACATGCACACACACACACACATATATACAGAGAAGGGGGTGTTTTTAAACCTCAAGAGGGAGGCAATGAGCAGCGAGGGGGCAGGTAAGCTTTAAATGCATGAGAGGGTAAGATAGCAAATCCCATCTAAGGGTCAAAAAAACGCCATCAGCACCGCAGGGGAGACTGGAGATGAGAGGAGGCGGCACATTGTTTTATCTCAAGCATAACGCATGTGAAGGCTGACCTTTTAAGCAATGACATTTGATAAATTGAGAAAAAAGCCTCTCACCAGCAAATGAGACAGGTGCGCCTGCCCGTTTGCATTGAGGACGGACGATACGTGTTGCTGTTTACTGGTGTCGCTGCTGCAGGCTGCCACTGTCATCTTATGTAAAGATATGGAGCACAAATGAGGAGCTGAGACAGGTTATTTTATATGAGTGAGCGGTCTGCAGGCGCAACACAGAGATGATATTTAGTGTTGGACAATGAAAGGACAGACAGACACACAGAGGAAGAAAAAAAAACTAAAAAGAGAAAAAGAAAAAACGAGAAGAGATTGAATAAAATAACAAAAAAATGTCAAACTAATACAGGGGAAAGGACAAGAAAGAAAGAATGAGGCAGGACAAGAAGGACTAAGGATTAATAGGGAATCAGAGAAAAAAGAAACAAAAAGAAAAATAAGGCAGATGGGAGAAGCTTAATGAAGAAAAGAAAAAGAAATAAATAAAGTAAAGAAGGAAAAGGGGGAAAGCTAGAAAAAAATATAAAAGAAGGGGAGACAAAGAAACTACAAAAAGAAAAACATAGAGGCAGGAGAAGGAAAAGAATTAAAAAGGGAATAAAGGGAAAAAGAAGTGTAGGAAGGAAAAACATGATGAAAGAAAAAGCAAAAGATAAAGTTAAAAAAAGAAAGAAATTGGAAAGAAAAAGGCAGAAGGAAAGAAGGAGATTAGAATGAAAGACTGACAGACTTGAGGGAAAAGTAAAGAAAAAAGGAAGGTGAAAAGGAAAAAAGTAAAGAAAAGGAAAAAAGTTAAGAAAAGGAAAACTATAAGAAAGAGGAAAAATCGGAGAAGCAAAACTGAAAAAAAACAAAGACCGAGTCTAAATTTTTAAGATGGATAAATAAAAGAATAAAGCAAGAAAGGGAAAAAAGAAAGAAAGAAAGGTGCAGAACTCATATTTTTTACCATTGAGTTGTTATTAAAAGTTAGAAATCCTCTGTTTGTAAAATGTTTGAATAACTTCATCAATTCATTTATTATAATTTGATGAGGACAAAACAATCCTTCATACCTAAAGTCTCAGTAAATTATCCTCAACCCACTTAACAGCAGAAAGTTTAACTGACCTGCGATGTTTGGATGCTGTTTATTCCACACTGACAGAACATTTGAAAGAAAAGCTCTGCACACTTGAAATTGAAACAGTCGACTGTAAAGACAACAGCTGATTTCAATCTGGAAACATCAACATCGGCCTCCAAAACCCCCACAAAGTCAGACTGCAGTGTGAGCAGACGTAATGAGTCCGTTAGCAGAGATTTCACTCAAGGATTTTTAACTAGCACAAAGACTCTCCAAACAACCTTCACACCCTGAACCAGGTGTGTGTGGAGTTGTGTCTGTGTGTGTGTGTCGCAGTTTTCTAAGTGTGACGGCTGTCATCACTCCCCAGGCACTGCAGTGCTCTTCATCCCTCCTCCTCCTCCTCCTCCTCCTCCTCCTCCACCTCCTCCTTCTTTACCTCCTTACCCCTTCAGATCCTAGGCCTGACATACAGAGAGACAGCTGTTTCCTTCCAGCAAAGCTCTCTCTCTCCCTCTCCCTCTCTCTCTCTTTGACACATTGACACACACACTCACATAGGTAGTTGCGTGCACACACACACATTTTTTGGAGAGACAGATTAGGATAGGAGCAAGGGAGAGCCACAAATAGGGATATATAGGCTGCACAGAAAAAAAAGACACACTCTCACACACACTGGCAAGTGATGAAAGTACAGAAAGCTAGCGTACTTACAACTCAGATAACACACACACACATTGCAAAAGTAAAAAAAAACAACAACAACAACAACAACAAAACACACCGTTACAGCCTTCCTCCTATGTGGAAATTAGCTTTTCTCCATGGAAAACAGCGATGCATTCATGTTAAATGCACCCTCCTCCTGAGACCAATTCATAGACGTAACCATGATTCACACACATCACAATGCATATGAATAAAGATAATGTCAATGTAATGAATTATGCAATAGAGATGATTCTTAAAAGAAACTACATCCTGTTTCAAGTTTAGCCTCTGAGTCCTCGGGGGCCAGCACCATGTAAATGATGCCATCCTGAATAAATAGCCAACTCCTTCACAACACAACAGATTTTTTTTTTTTTTGCTTTTGCTTTTAATCTGGAGCCACTTCAAAGAGGCCTGTGCTTCGGCAAAGAATAGTCCTAAATGAAAATCACTGAGCAAAACACAGCTATTAAGGGTTTAACGCGTGGCAAGACACCATGAAGAGTGTTAGCTGTGAGAGGGGGGAGGAAGATGAGGAGGAGGAGGAGGAGGAGGTGGGAGACACCGGAAGAAGGATGCTCAACTAGATTGTTATTGAGAGGCTTTTTAGATGAAGGCAAGAGACAAGGGACAGAGAGGTGAAGTGTGTGTGTGCCATTAGTTTAAGTTTACATGGATTTGCATTCTCTTTGCATTAATCCTTTATGGAGAAGCAAACGCACAAGCGTATAAACATGAACGGCATTATGCTCCTCTTTTCTCTCCTGTCTCGCCTGAACTGTTGTCACAACATCCTGTAAATATCCCCAGCAGATAAACAGGCCATAAAGATGAAGCCATCATCTCAACATTATCTGAGACAGATATACCGCCGCCTCTGACAGCAGGATGCGTCCTCCCAACTGTACGCGTCCTAATACAGTGCAACCTCTCATCTCTGCACCTCTATCTCCCTTACTGTCACTGTAAGACTGTCTTTATGAAAAAATAAAATAAAATAAAATAAAATAAAATAAAAATAACCCTACTACCTCTGACTGTCAGCTTCTCTCTCCAGGCTTGATGCTTTTTTTCCTTTTTTATTTTTGGAACTTCTTTTTTTTGTGGTTTGACTGGAAGAGCACGCACACAGCAGCTCTCCTATATGAGGGAAGTCAACCAATGAGACGCTTTCGAGAGTCTTTCCTTCCATTATTGGAATATTCTAGGAAATATCCAATCACTCTTTATGTCATTTTCAAATGCATCAAAGCCGGCAGGAAATCAGGAAAGGCTCCAAGTTAATTAAATTGCCTTGGATTAAAAATTCAGCATGGGAATGCAATTAAGCCCTGCAAAACGCCCGATGCTGTTCTTCAACCTTCAGAGGTGGAGTAGAGGGATTGGATGGAATGAGATGGAGTCAGATGGATGCCTTGTAGTTATGAGTGGAGCAGCAAAAATGGAGGAAATGGAGGTTTAATTCCTGCCACAAGAGTTCTCTCATCCAAAACTATGAAAATAAAAGTAGTTTGATGACATGGTAAAACAGTGTTGGATCATGGGATTTGTTTACATCCTTATTCAGCAGCTAACACTGCAGTTGGGAATCTATCTGTCTAACTCATGTAGAAATATTCACAGGTAATGCATCAAAGTTTTGTGCAGTCACATTTTAATACTTCCTTCCGTCTTTCTCTGATTGTAGTTATCTTGGACATTAACAACAGAAAACAAAATGAAAAACATTAAGTTTGGATAAAATTACTGATTTATCTGAGTTTGACTGTTGGAAACATTTGGAATAATGTATGGGATGTACACAACCCAACAAAATATATAACAGAGATTTAATCAGTTTCAGATAGATAGTTAGATAGCTAGATAGCTAGATAGCTAGATAGCTAGATAGACAGATAGATAGATAGATAGATGGATTCCATTCACAATTCCAGCATGTCTTCTTTTCTGAAGAAATAAGACATAAAGGCAACACAAAACGTGCTGAAGATTTAAACCAAATCTCTTGACAGAAACGTAAACATGCATCATTGAATTCCCACAGAAGCTATATAAGAGGACAACTGAACTGTTCTTCTAATCTCCATTTCTAAAGTAGAGGTGGATTACACCTGCGTGTGTCTCCATGAGTGGGAAGGGGAGATGATGAATTTTCTCGTGTGGCATAAAAGATGATCCTTAATCTGCACCATTCATTCAGTTTTCAAATGAACGACATCAATGAAGCAGTGCCAGCACCAGTCGGCTCGCACAGAGCTGCTTAGGAGCGCAGCACACAGGGCTGCACAGTGACCAAATAATCCCATTATACTACACAATTGCATGGACTGTGAACGTATAGAGTTGAATTACGTCTTTAAAATACATATTGTGATGCAAAGGTACAACTTTCTGAGGGCAGAAATGAGGAAATACAGGACTCTTGGTTTGCATGGTCAAAATTAACCTGAGATTTTTACTGTGATTTGAATTGAAGACCAACTTTTAAAGTGCAAACAAACCATTTGTTAAAAAGACTTTTAACCTGGACTGATTTTAAACTTTAGCCACTTTTTTTGAAAAAACTGCCCATGCAGTATCAATGATTAAAAAAGCTTATTAGCCAGTGATGACTGTATTTGTTTTCAGAAAAAAAAAACACTAACACATGCATCTACTGTGAGCACAGCACTGAAAGTATGTGTATTTGCTGCGCATCATTGTATATGGTTGTGTGTGCGTGAGTGTATAAATTGCACTTTTGTGTCATTGTAGCAGGTTTCATAAATGCAATGTGCACCAACAGGGACAAAAAAGTCAGTTCACTTTGAGCATGACTAGCTTGCTGTCTTGTTTTTGGAGCTTCTTAACACGAACAAAAAATTTGAACCATCATGGCTGAGTCACTCTCCTCCTGGGCCTGTCAGGTTCATAGTGCTGGTTAGCATCATAGATAGGCAAGCTTTAGTGTTAGATGACTAGTATCCAATCCAGAAACAGAGTATCAGTGGGTTTTGCTGCAAGGCATATTGGGATGGCGGGCCCAGTGAGTCATGATAATCTCTCCTAAATTGCACTGTTAGTATTGCTTCAATCCTTGCAGATGAGACTAAATAAACTGAATAAAACAAAGCTAACTTGATATGATTCATTGCATTTCTTTTGCATTTTGTAACAATAACCACCAACCCAACTGTCCTAAACACACCTAAATCAAATTATACCACAGTTGCCGCTGCAATAATGACAATTACAGATGACTGATTTTTATTGCAGTAGAAAAGGAAGTGGGCCTGCAGTAAGTAAGACTTTTCTATAATGCAGATTGGTTAAACAAGCTCTTCTCTGAGGCAGAAAAAAAATTCATTGGTTGAGTTCAACCTCAACTGCGGAGAGAAAGCAGCTACAGTATTATTATGAAGCCCCGCTCTCTTCTCTTGATGAATGTAAGCCATTTCTGATCAGGGTTATTTATTTGCCATTCAAGCTTGCCAGCTAGCAATCTGTGGTTTTGGCTCTGCCCATTTAGGTTTAACTCAAGCACTGTGATTATATCTTCTGCCCTCTGCCTCAGAGTATTGTTAGATTAACTTAAAGTCTGACCTGCTGCTGCAACAATCAAACATTTCATACTTTCCGGCAGTAAATAACAAAAAAGGAGCATCAAACTGAAGAGATGCACTATAAATCACAGTTTAAGATAGACTGTGACAGCGTCATCATCCCATTTAATTATCCATATCTGTAATTGCTGCATATTTGACTTCATTGGAAGCGCCTCAAGTGCCAGTTTGTAAAAATAGGCTCCATTCAAAATGAGAATCTCCACTGGATGATTAGGGGACAGGCTGGGGTAAGACTGATTGCTGTGGCCTTTCCAGAGCTATTCTGGCTCTGCTGAGTGTGTGCCTTCCACTCAGCATTGATCTATCGACCCACAGTCCAGTAAAACCTCGCTCAGACCAAAAGGTGAATCTCATTTCTAAACACACACACACACGCACACACACACACACACACAACAGCAGCCACACACCAGACCAAACCAAGCTCATGCATACACATACACAAACACACAGACACAGACTAACAAGCATTTTGATTTTTGATGACAAGATTGATAGCCTCACTGAATTTCTCCTTGCATCAACAATAGCCAGCCACTCTTGCTCCTCCAGTGTATGTGACTGTTTGTGTGTGTGAGTGAATGTGTGTGTTATACGTGTGTGTGTGGTCCTGCGCCATTGAACAGCCTTTGTAGGCATTGTGACAGCGCTGCAATCACAGCAGTGTAATTGGAATTGAGCAGCTCATCCATGTAACTGCAGGTAGGGTTGGGAAAGCGATTGCTATTGTCTGCTGTAATGAGATGCGGGTGGGTGCCTGGAGGGGTTAAAGGTTAGTTATAGAAGACATCAAAATATTCATGGGGAAAAGAAGCCCCTGAAAGCCACTTAAAAGATGTGATTCCCAACATGAGGCAATGCTATTTGAGGTGTGATATATTCTATCAAAATGTATTTTTTTAAATAGTTTCTTTTAAGTGCAGTTATTATGACATTTGAAGGTGAATAATTGAAGAGGGAATCTCATTAGGAGGCGTGTTCCTAAAAAGAGCCTGTGAAGTTTCAAGGCCTCACTGAGAGCTTTCCTTACGTTGTGTAACCAGCCCTCTCTGTTCAACACTCAAATGCAATTTTCTTCATCCTCTGTGGGCTCACTCACCTACTCTGAGTTTTCCTCTCCAGTGTGCTACAACAAAAGCTTACAGCTTTGGCTTCTGTGTAACTACATGGAGGGCTGCTTCTTTTACAGCTCTGTTCATGGCCGTTCTTTCCCTCTTTATGTCTGCATTTCACCATCTCTTTTTCTCTTATGGATGTCTCTCGCTTCTCCTGCAAGGGCGATCAACAGTGCAGAGGTGAAACACGCTTTCATGGCTCTGTGTTTAGGTTTTCAGAAGCGCAGGTCTTTATTGCAGACTTTGACATTCAGGTCACATTGTTTCCTCATACAGCACACTTTTTATTTCAGTTGAATGCATTTTTTTTAAGGTTGCTTTGACTGTGTCCATGTAACCTTGATTGGACTTGCAAATGAATATCCAAATCTTTACAAGATCATAATCTTTGGTTTGCTTGTTGTTGTGTACAAATATTGGACGTCATTGCAGGCAGTTCGGCTGGCAGGTTGTATTTTGCACAGCAGGCAGTCTAGCAGCCTCAAAACGGCTGTAAAATGTAAAGTCTATGCAGTTTTATAGCAATTCAGAGAGAAGTTCAGTTTTATCCCTTTTCCTGTGATATTTTTTCCATTTTCTGTGTCATTTGCTAAATACAAACCAATATCCCTCTTGTTCATTGTAAAAATAAAGTTTTTTACATGGCTCACCTTGAACTCAGGGGCGCATGCATAACTCTATTCAATCAAATTTGATTTTTGCATTTGTCTTATCCCTGACGATTGTATTAAACCTCACTGTTGGCTGGGTCATAGCAGCTGGCAAAGCAACATCATGGCAGGATTTGAGCTTTTTAATATCAAGAATGTGGTTGAGGTTGAATGTATTTATTTCTCCTGCTTTCTTTTTAATAAAATAAGACAAGCAAGAAAGTTGTGGGTGAAGGCCACCAGTCTGTCATAGCTGTATATCACACTGAAACTCTACACAGCTCTGTTTTTGCTCAGTCATGTTGACATTTAGAGTTACAGTCAAATCCTCCGGCCTTGATTTCAATCATCAGGGATCAAGGATTCAAATGAGTGGCCTGATGAGGACGCTGCTTTAAGACTCTAAAGGTCTTTTGTTAAAGCCAACTGGAACAGCAAAGGTAAAATTTGACTATAGATCTGATCGATAAAATTTTTTATTTTTCACATCTTTCATGTTGGACAAACCAAGCACCAGTCATACAGGCTGTACAACTAGTCCACTAGGTGCATCGAAAGGCGAAAATGTCCAGTATTTTTATGGTTCTAGCTTTTTTAAATGTGAGAACTTCTTACATTTTTTGTGGGTTTTTATTACTCACAGTCTGCCTAGTTAATCTAAGTGTCTAACAACATTACTGAACAGACCTACACAGAGAAAAAAAATTTTTATGTTCAAGGGTAAAATCCTTGTTTGAAGGATTTCCAGTTAAACAAATCAGGATTTCCAATTTTATTAAAAAGGATTTTGCTCCAACAAAAAAGGTCTTTCTCTGAATACATCTTTTTAGTAATGTTGTTAGATACTTGAAATAACATCTGCAGCCTGCGAGAGGCATAAAAGCAGATTTGGTGGAAGTAGTAGAAGGTCGTAATTGCCCCAAAGAATTACAGTGCAGCCTTGTAAATCTTGTTACAATCACAAAACTTTGGGTGAGTACCAGTCATTTGCACACTGAAACATGCAAAACAGGGCCCAGGTTTTTAAACACTGAAATTCCCCCTGAAACACTTTTTTACATTAAATATTTATCATTTAATACTGAGAAAAGAATTATGTATTGATTAGGGAAAAATGAAAGTAAAAGTTAGTTGCAGCTCTATTAGAATTTCATAGATTTTTCAGTGCTGCTGGTTTCATGTGACATATAACATTGTTTAAAACAAACAGATCAGGGAACAGAGGAGGCTCTCCGACATAAACAGAGAAGTGCCTGAGATGAAACCCAAACCGATTGCCTTTTTTTCCCCCTCCTCCCTGAACAACATTTACTGCTAATTATCAGCTGCTCTGCCCTCCTCAGCTTCTGCTCTTAGCACTCGGAGCACGTAGCACACATCCATCCGCTCACTTCTCAGGCCATTCTTCTCCTGTCCTATCTCCCTCTTCCTCCGCACACACGCAGCCTTCATCTGCCTGTAACCAAAACAGCACAGGAGGATGCTGGGGTGTCGCCGGGCCTGATGGGACAGCGTGAGCTCTGGCGCTTTTCATTATTCATGCCCGCCCTCCTCCTCGCTGCACTTTCTCTTCTTCCCTTCCCTCAATCCCCTCATCCACCCTTTTGCTCTCGCAGCGTGCAATGGATTTATTAAAAGGTATTACCAAGAAGGCCCGGTGTTACCGCGCTTACATCCTGACGAACACAATGCAGGAAGGAGAGGAGAGGAGCGGAGGAGAGGAAAAATGCCTCGAGAGGAGGTGGATCAGACATGGGAGGAAGAAACACAAGAGGTAACAGCAGTGCACATGAGAGGAGACAGGAAAGAAGAGGAGTTCCTTCTTCAAAATACATTTTTTTTATCATCTTCGCCTGCAACCAGTCGCAATTATGTTTTAATGATGCTGTGTGGCTACATTAACCTGTGTTTTCTATTAACATATGTATCCTCTGACATTCAGTCCATCCTTTAATCAAAGCTTCAATGCATGTGTCCCTTGTGCAAGTCTCTTTTACTGCACACACACACTTTAACTCACTTTCATGATACATTGCGTTGCTGACAGGGCTGATTTTTTCCTTCATCTAGCCACAACATTAATGATGACCTAGTCAGAACATCTCCATGCCAGAGACTGTTCAATCCAGATTATGGCTCTCTGTTTGACACAGCTTAACGGCACAAACACACACTGCAGACGGGCACCGGCTACATTAATCTTCCTTTGAGAGACTGGCCCAGTCATACACACACAACGCACACACACAAACACATGCACATACACACATTCCCTAAAGGCTGCAGAGCCACGGGTGTGCTGGTGCATTTGCATACACGTCTCTAGGTTTGTTCATTTATGTGTATGTAAGTGCATAATATCAACACACACACACACACACACACACACACACAAACACACTTAAGATGCTATATCGTGCCATTTGTGGCATCAGAAACTGAGCATGAAAGCCCGGGCAAAGACATAGGCCTTTGGTAAGCTCATCAAGCGCCTCTCAGAGCTGATAGACTGCAGCTTACTGTACCAGCAGCAGTAGCTGCTACAGGCTACACTGCTGAGAACAAAGCCACGGGTCTCTGAAACATCACACAGGCCAGCGCCATCCAAACCCCAGAAGAACCTCTCCATCGCGCCGCTCATTGTGCAGCGGACTTATCAGGCCACTCCTGAATAGGACGTGCTAATAGAATTATGAGGAGCGAGTGAAAGGAGAAGAGAATGGCAGCGATGTTTCTGTTGAGAGCGGATTCATTTCCAGAGGAGGCGAGACTGACTCGTGAACATGTGTTGTAGCCATTGTGCAGACTCCAGTCAATAAGGCCGAGGCTGACACTAAATGAACTCCCAGGCACAGAGTAAGAGCACCCGGGGGAGTCCACCACATCCACATCTGTGATTGGGGAGAGGGCAAGAGAGAAGATGTGAACTGCAGGAAATGCTATTTCCAGTGAGGTTTAGATGCTGAGCGAGCAAGTGGGAAAGTAGAATTTCGAGCATATACACACACACACACACATTCACATGCTTGTGAAGAGTGTGTGTTTCCCCAGGAGAGAGGCTGAGGCCAGAGCCGTCTATCTGGAAACAGCTGGACATGGCTGATGAACGCTGGTACACGGCACAGAACCTCGCAACGGGGTCAATCAGCTCAGCAGCGTGACGCAATGTGCTTAATAGTCCAGAATGCTCCAGGGTCCTGTCTCACGTTATTAGCTAACTAATATATATAAAATAAAGCACTTAAGGTCATTTAAAAAGCATTTTCACAGTCTATATGGCTTCAAAATGTCATTTTCTTATATGAGATTTAATTTCAAAGACAGATCCTGTCATTAAATATTCAAATTAAGAGAGGATTTAAGGTGCAAGACGTCCCTTATTTGTCATTATCATTTGAGTTTTGCTATAAAATGAGAATTCACAAATAATACTCAGCACAAAATGACTGCTGGCTTCAAAATTAGACTCGTGTTCAAAAGGAAAAAATTCTTTTCACAGCAGGTTTCGGACATCTTGCTGAGTCCAGCGTCCTGTCTGCAAAGTGCTCGCTCGCTGCTATTTAGAAGACAGCTTTGTGTTTTTTCCTCTTGCTTTTCAGCACTCAGGACCAAGCATTTATTTATTTGGCCGATGAGACAAATTACAGCGTCTCAATTAGACGAGGAACAGCATGTTCTTCTCCATCGCAGACATTATTTATGACTGATAAGATGGGAATATTTTCAGACATTAAATCAAGGCTGGAGCATGCAGTCATTTCCTCTGAATTGAATCCTTCCAACTTCAGTGTTTGTGTGTAGGAAAACACCTCAGTTGTTTATGTGTACCTCTAAGTGTATGTGTGCAGCCAAGCACAATACAGGCTGCCATTATATTACTCAGGTTGACACACAAATGGCTCCACTGGGCACAGGCTCTCATTGTGAAGTGGATGGATAGCAGCACGTCTGCACTCTGAGCACATGATCAGGTTTAATATGACACACCCGAGCCCTTGGGACATGCATATGGCAAATTGGAAATTTGGTTATCTAAACATTTGAAAGAGCCAGAGCTTCTTTGAGGGCAGAGCTCAGCTCACTGGCTGAAGCCGTGTCCACACTTACACAGGTGTTTTTTCAAAACACAGCTTTTTTTCTGTGTGTTTTGGCTTCTCGTCCACATGCAGTCAATGAAAGACAGATAGACAAACAGACGAACTCCAGCCAAGTTGAAGATTTTCAGACACAGTGTTGACATGTGGACAGAGAAAAAAACTGAGTTTCTGTCTGCGTCAACAAAGCGTGAGATGTTATCATTTTTGTCCTTTAGGCATCAGAGGGGTGGTGCTAACCTTGCTTTTGATATGTTTACACATGAATGTGCAGCTACTCTTTCATTATAGTAAAAAAAACCGGTGGCGTCAGCATTCACTATGAAGGTCACCACATAATCCAACAGTCCCACAACAAAACCTCGCCACCAACATTGCAAGTTTTGGTCGGGAACCAGTCAAACCTCTAGTTGCACTTAGCCTACTGGTAACAGCTTTTTCTGAGGTTTCTGACAACTAATTCAGCTTAATTTAAAACAGTGATTGTTTGTACCACAAGAGTACCACAGTTGTGGTGTTGATCAAGTACAGCAATACAAAACTCTACTAACAAAAAAGAAACTAAAAATGTAAGGGATCATGACTTTGTTTTGTTGTTTTCATTTTAGTCATCACATGGTATTTATATAGGGTTGCAAATAATGATTATTGCCTTTTTTATTGTCTATAAAACATAAAATAACTGTGAAAATTGCCCATCACAACATCTTAGAGCTTAAGGTGATGCCATAAAATATCCTGCTTTGCCCAACTGACAGTCTAAAACACACACACAAACACACACACACACACACAAACACAAAGCGCACAAAAACAAAAATATATAATAACAATTAAAAATCATCTTTGGAACCATCAAATGTTTGGCTTTTTGTTTAAAAAATGCTTTGTCTATCAAATGAATTAGTTATTAAAGTTGCTTCAGATTATTTTTGAAATAAATAAAGTAACTGCTCTTATTGCATTACATATGAAAAGTTATTGCCATAAAAAATCAGTGTTGATGACTAAATTAAACATTAGATGCACATCAAATGTAAGTTGAAACTAATAAAGGCAAAAGGTGAGTATTTCTTAAACTATGGCCACTACACAGCTGAAAATACTCAGCAGTAACTTTCCTCCTTTAAGAGTCAAATATTCTATTTCCAGGAGGCATTATGGTCTCTATTTTTTGTACATTGTGTCCTGTCTTGTCAACATGCTGTATATGAACACAAGTGCACAAAGGAAACTCTTTCAGCACACACATTTACAAAACCAAACACACCCAGACTCTTAACACAAAGCACATACATTTCGCTCCACCTGTTCTTTCCGTAGCTCTGCAACTCTACACCATATCTTAGAGCAGGTTGTCTGACTTGCTGCCACACCCAATGTGCCGACAAGCATGTGTAGCTTCATGAACCCCACTGCTGGAATATTGAGTGCCACCGGCAGATATACTACGACCCCTCCGACTTCAGAGGGCGGATGAAGGGCAGAGATGAGAGCGAAGAGTCTGTAGCCTCCCCAGCAACTAATCATCCAGATATACAGATGAGAGGTGTGCACTCCGAGGTATGTGGTGATTGAATAATGTACACGTGCCCCACAGAGCCTTTCTGTGTGCCACAAATGGCCGGGCTGCATGTAGATGCTTCAGATAGGCTCTGATTGGTGCTGAAGTCATCCCCCTTCCTCTTCTTGTCTTTCATGTCGGCTACATTAGTGACAGGAGAGTAATCAAAGCTGCCATTAATACCTGGCCATTTCCTCTGCCCTTGTCGTGCAGGCCCACAGGGCAGGACTGCGCTTCCACTGGACTGAAGTACAGTGTACGCTAATGGATTTTCCTCATTTCCTGTGGCTTTGGACTTGAAAGAAAGGGGAAAAAAGATAAAGATACTGTTGATGGAAAAGAGGAGGGATTTGTTATGAGTGCTAATTTGGAGACTTAAGGGGCAATCTTTTAATCACCATAAACCAAAGTCAGAAAGGTTTAATACAGCAGCCCATCTTGGACCATTGCTGATTATTTTATGTGTTTTGTGCCTACAGCATAATTTAACCTTCTCTCAAAAAGTTCTTACCATAAATGGATAAAAAGTATGAGGTAGCATAGGTAGGAGATTACAATTTGCCTGGATGGAACTGAACTTTTCTGGGATGTTTGACTTTTTGCCTTTCTTGAGTATTAAAAAAAACAAGATTCATAAAAAACTCTTATTTGCCTTCTTGCTGAGTTATAAATAAGAAGATTGATACCAGTTTTAACTATGAGTAATAACTCTACAGCCTCAGCCAGGTAATGATTAGCTTGGCTTTATATGCCCATTTGAAAAGAAGAAAAAGCTAGCTTGGTCCAGTTTATAGGTTTAAAAAATCTCCTACAAAGACCTTTAATGCTAATTAATTGACAGGTTATGTCGATGTGTTTTATGTGTGGAGGGAGTTAGGCTAGCTTTATCCTGTTTCCAGGCTTTAAGCTAAGCTAAGCTAAACTAAGCTAGTTACCCTCCTTTCTCTAGCTTCATATTTTCTATACAGACATAAGAGTGGTATTAATCTTTTCATCTGACTCTAAGCAAGAAACCAAATAAATTAGAAGAAGTTATAAGAATATTAAATTTCTTTAAATTTTAATGCTGAAATATCTAAAAGTAATATATGTTAAATCATTACAAGGGTTAACCTTTATAATAACATCATTAGTACGGGATGAAAGGACTTCTTCCCTTTATTTGCCTGTAGTGGTTTCGTTTCATTCAGAAGTCTCACAATGAGGACAGAGTGGAGCTGAATTAGGCATGAGAAGATAAACCATTCACACATCCGTTAGCAATGTCCCATTAAATCCAGTTGAAGTGGCCCATTCTGCCAGGCAGCGCTTCATCTTGTCTGCCTCCCACATTGTCTCTATTCCTCCCAACCTCTTCTCTCTCCATCCTTGAGTCATACAACATTTTACAAACTACCAACATGCATTTTTTACACTCAGTCTTAAGGCTGTTGTGCTCAATTTCATTTAACTGTGCCTCAACTTGTGAGACTTGCTTTAATCGACCCTGGCTTAAAATTATCACCATCTTCCACCACAGTCTGTCTCTGGCATGAAACTTGTGTCTGAACACAGACTGTGAAGTATGGGAGTAATTAGCAACGTAAACCCCCCCACCAAAATTCTTTCATGTCTAGATTAAAATTTATTGCCAAGACAATTAGTCTAATTATAGGCCTACTGTTTTCTGCCTAGCTAAGAAGGCGGTGACATGCCACCATAACAGGATCTAACTTGTGTGTCTCCACTCTTGACTCATATGTTATTGCAAAAGCAAAAACACCGAGATTGTGTAAAAAAAAAAAAAAAAAAGGTGCACTGATGTGATTTGGCAACATGCACTAGTAGGCGACTAGCGTGTCTGATTTATGACACACAAATCTCTGCGGATCACGGTTCACGCCTCATAGCTAAAGTAATACACACATGACGAGAGCAGAGGAGGGGGGCGTTTAGGCTGGTGCTCTTTTGTCATTTCTGGAGAAAACCACTGAGGGGCAGCGAGGGACTCAAGAGTCTCAGAGCTACGGACATTTTGAAAGAGAGAGAGAGAGAGAGAAAACCCTAAAAAGTGGGTTAGCAGAGAGAGAGAGAGAGAGAGAGAGAGGCGGTATAAAAGAAAGGAATAATAAAAGCTGGGTGGTGAAAGAAAAAATACATGAATCAGCAGGACACGAATCAAGGGATTTGGGAACACTTTGGTAAAAAGCAGCGAATGGGAGAGAGGGGGAGGACAGGCATCAAGGTCTGCTGAGCTGTGAGTGACTGCAGCCAGGGCCTGTGGTGTCCTGAAATCCCAGGGCTGTGTCTGGTAAATTGGTGGGTGGGGTACACGGTGGCTGTTGATAAGCAGATAGAAAACAGGGCTCAGCGCCTATAAATACACTATAAATACACATAGGGAAACCCTGGAGCCAAAGGACTAGCATGGCAAGGGTGCAGAGGGAGGGAGGGGAGGCTCCAAGCTGGATGTGGAGAGAGCTGCTGCAAATATATTCAGAACTACAGAGAGATGGAGATGGGAGAGGGATGATAGAGGTAGAAATAAACTTTAAAGGGGGAGAAGGAGAAAGTGAAAGAAACACAAAAACACAGATACAAATCAGATGGAATGAGGACGGAGATTTAAGTAGTAAACATACAAAAAATAAACTAAATTTGATCTCGGTTACACCATGAGTCAGTCCTTCTGTTACATAAGAGCAGTTAATGAAGGAGAAGGGTGCATCTTAGTCCTCCAACCTCAAAGGAACTGACCTCTGTTTTATTTCACCAATATTGTAACCCAACAAATACAATAGGAAGCCCGGTGGATAAACTGCCAGGCCGCTGGAAAGTACAATTCGAAACTGACCTTGTTAAGCATTTATTACGACTGTCTGGGAGGCTTTATGAGCAAAGAAAAACAAGTTTGAGGAGCAATAAACGGCAGATTCAGATTTTCCAGAGATGCGAGAGCTTCGCGAGTAAACTAGAAGAAGAGAAACTCACAGGGGAGGAAGAAGTGAAGAGCGCAAAGTAAGCCTCTGTCTCCCAGCCGAATCACCCATATCATATCAGGAGAAAATGAGAGGACAAAGGTGCTGATGGAGAGAGCGAGAGCGGCGCTCTCACTCTCGCTTTCTGCTCTCCCGGGACCAGAGATTGAGAGGTGTGGCCGGAGGACAAAGGAGTGATGGTGAAAAGGAGTGACGGGGCGAGAAAAAGGGACAGAGAAAAACAGGAAATGGCTTGAAAAGGGTTGCAAAAGAAGCAAAGAGGTAGATGAAGAAAATAAAACAGTAAGAGAAAATAAAAGGATAAGAAGAAAAGGAAGACAAAAGGTGCTGAATATATGAGCAGATTGAAATGGTGGGGTACAACAAACATAACCTACATACTGATATCAACACTGTTTTTGCATTAAACATTCATCCTGTTTGTAACGGCCTTTACTAACACGCAGAAACGCTGGATGGAAAATTGTGATCCTGTCCTTAAAAAGAGATGGAGGGGGAGCGTGAAGGGAAATCCACAAATGTTTACCAGGTTTTTTCACGTCAACGAGCAGGAAGTTCAGTGAAGCAGATCATTGGGAGTGCAGCGCCGTGTATAGTCTACATTACTGAAGAAACTGTGCGAGTAAAGAGGGAGAAAAATGCAGCAGCCAACTGGCCATCGAGACTCAATCTGCCGCTTAGTGCCTTGTGTGCTGTCACGCATTTTCCAACAGGAGAAGCAAGCAGTAAATCCTCATGTAGCATGCCAGTTTCTCTTCTGCCTTGAGAAAAAAAAACTGGCCACAAGCGCACCTAGCAACAGTTACTAATCATGTACACACCATGAAAGATGCATGGACATTAAGTTGAGGAAATAAAAAGAAATGCTGTCCAAAATAAATGTACAGTAAATGTGCTTATTTCATATGCAGCCTTTTCTCAAGTCGGTTGCACTTAACTGCAGCCCCTCCATTACTGCAGTGCAGAATAAAGGGATGAATATTGGCTGAGAGCTCAAACAAACTGCTTTTAATGTTTCCTCACACAGTATGACAGATGTGAAAGCCCCTCTTCAGGCTGACTAATAAATTATGAGTTGTACTCTTATATTTAGGAGGGCGAGAGTTTGGGGTTGCACATGCTGCATGTTTAAGTGCTCTGCCGGCTTGAGTTGTTCATGCACTGTGAATTAGGGGAGGACATGTGGAATCGAAGGTGAATGCCCCTGCACCGTCCCAGACACTGGACTTTTTTGTTTTTTACCGGATCATTACTCGTGACTGACGAGACAGCCACGCCCCCTTCCAAGTCGCTGCGTGCTTAAACAAGAACTGAGACTCCAAAGCTCATATTTGAATAAGTGCTAGACAAACAGCATAAATGCATCCCCGTCCCCGTCCCCGTCCCACCCCGTCTGAACACACAGCACAGCATCACAGCTTGTAGGAGCGCTGCCTCTTGCAGCACACTAATCCGTGCCACTTTACCAAGCTGCTTTCTCCTCGCCGGTCCTAACAATGCTGAAGTCACTTTTCCTCCCGCTTTCTCTCTTTTTGTTTTAATGCGAACAACAACAAATCATAATCCTCTGGTGAGCCCGACCATATGGTCTTTTCTTTATCCCTTCTTTATCCACACCCCACTGACATTAATAATCTGTAGGACTGGGTAGATGGTATAGGGCCAAAAACATTCCCAACATTCAAATTATCCTGCTGTCATTTTTTTATTCATCTTCAGCTAAAACTCACATTTTCATTGAACTGAATTGTTTAAAGATCACTGATATGTCAATATTTGGTTTGAGTAATAGGGAAATGGTTATGCTTTAGGATTCTACACGACTAACTGAGCAATATTTAAAGCAACAAAATTAGTTTTTATTATTTTTTTAAAAAGTTATAAAAAAAAACAGGAGTTGGTGGAAAAAAACAAAGTTAAAGGGTGAGAAGTTAATTGAACTGGTTTTGCATACTGGTTCAACAGAGGAAAATTAAGTCAGTCACCTGTTTGTGTTGCATTCAGATTGTTTCCTGGTTGTGTTATTTGGTGACAAGAAGTGTGCTGCAGGCTTGCTAACATTAGTTTTCTTGGTTTCTTAAACAGCAATTGGCATCAGTAGTCTATAAAAGTAAATGTTTTAGCATTTCATGCTGTATTTAGTAGGTTTGGTCCTGGAGAGACAACAAAGTTCTTTTGTGGGTCTCAAACTGAAATAAGTGTGTTAATCTCTGCTTCACACTGATGAGACATTTATAATGAAAAAACAAATATTCTCAAGGAGTCAAACACATTTCATCACTGGTAAAAAGAAAATGCTACACTTTCAGTAATTTCTGTCATAATGTTTGCTATTTGAATCAATTCATAATCTGTTTTTGTTCCAGCAATTAGTACAGTTTGCATGTCGTGCAAATAAAACACCTATAAACTAAATTGTTATAAACAGTTAAAATTAAAGTGTGCCAATAAAAACAAGGCTACACAGTCTGAGTATATTATTTAACCACTTAGACAGCACATCCCAAGTTAAAGACATTACAAGGTGTTATGCTCATTTCCAAGACAACCAGAGTTGTTTGAGTTTGAAGAGGCTGGTACGACTCAGCACATGCAACCCTTTTCCACTCTGTTTCATGTGAGGCAGCAGTTCATGTTGAGACTTGGATGTTATGGATGTTTCTTTTTTTTTAATCTTCCCATCAGGGGTTTGTTGCGTCACTTGTTTTGACTATCCAACCTCCTTTATTTCCTCTAAAGAGGACGTCAGTGGTAGAGGTTGAGGAGGGGGATACGTAGATATTGAATTGTAAGAGCAGACTTCTTTAATCAAGCTCATACAGTATGTAGCAGTGTGAAACAGATGTTGTTTAATCCAAATCTATACCATTGCCAGAGCGCTGACAGCTGTGGTTCACATAACTCTTTTTTTTCCCACAGTAACCTTAGTCGCCGCTCTGCTGTTTGCTAATTACGTATCACAACATGCCCTAATAATGCCACGCTCCTGATTGTCTCCCTCACAGGGCCACTCTTCAGGGGGAACAGGAAGCCTAATTAGACCGAGTGTCCATCTGCTGAAAGGGAGAGGTGGAGGGTGAGTTAAAGAAATTAGATAAATGCAGTAAAAAAAAAAACAAAAAAAACGTGACGCCCAAAGACCTTGGGGGGCTATAATTAAATCTGACAATCAGGAATGTTGGGAGGGCGACGGGTGAACATGGTATTTTACCTCCTGCTTCATTACAGTCTAATGATCCCCCTAAGGTGTTTTCCTTGACACTAACTACAGCTTATAAAAGGGATCAGTTTCTGCCGTGAGGACAGTGAGAAGAGACGGGAAGCTTTAATGGCGAGTGAAGGTAAAGACAGAAAGCGAGGAGGAAGATCACAGGAGAAACCTTGAGCTCTGCAGACCAGAGAGAAGCTCCAGTACTCAATAAAACGCTGGATACTTCTGTAAAACTAGAGCTGTCTTGCCCTCTGGCAGCAGAGCAGATACTGTGTGTTTTATATGAACCACAGAGCACGGCTCTTTCTTCAGGCCATCGCAGCTCTCAGATCAAAAAAAAAAAAAAAAAGTTACAGCACGGAGCTTTTGCTTCACTTTTTTTTTTTTTGCAAGCATGTTTTCCCCATTAAAAACACTCCTCTTCATCTAAATCAAAGCACAGTTTCTTTCTCTAATTAATAAGACTAACAGCACTTTCACCCACAACACATTTGGAGCAATTTCATCAAACTCTGGGAGCGTTTACAAGTTTACTTGGCCGGAACATTCAGGCTTAAATAACAGAACCAAAGACAGGTGGAAATGTTTTTTCCAAGAAAAGAGGAGTGTGGTGCTGTTTCTTAAAAGTCTAACAAGGCCTCCTGCAAAAAACAACCCCAAAAAACCAGGTCTGAATGGTGCATAAAGACGGATGTCGACATTTGAAATTTGGCCTCAAAGCAGAACAAACTGCAGGCAGGAGTGTTGCTCAGGCTTGGTTGTTTCTTCACACACTCTTACGTGGTATAAACAGTGAGGAAAGTAAATGAATCCATGAGTCTTGGCTAAAGTTAAAGGGACTCAAGTTAGATTTATTTAGATTCACCCTCTAACCCCGCAAGATGACAGGTTTCCAAAACTCAGTGTGACTTTTGTTTATGGGACCTGGTTTTCTTGTAATCTTGCGGCCTGAGAAAAAATAAATCAAATGCAAAAAATGTAATAAAGTTACCAAGCAGCTTACAGTG
Source organism: Acanthurus lineatus (assembly GCA_029814665.1). Taxonomy (NCBI): domain Eukaryota; kingdom Metazoa; phylum Chordata; class Actinopteri; order Acanthuriformes; family Acanthuridae; genus Acanthurus; species Acanthurus lineatus. The sequence goes on along the minus strand of JAPZDV010000014.1, from coordinate 13,888,556 downwards.
CGATCGCACCACTGAAAGAGCAAAACCAACAGTCTCAGCCTCTCATGTTTGTTTGTTTGTTTGTTTTTTAATGAGATTTTTTTTTTACCTTGTGTAATTTTGAGTGATTAAAAGTGCTGTTGTTTCCAGTTAGCGCGAGAATGCCATACAAAATACAGGACACGCGACGCTGTCCTTCTTTCTCTTTGTTCATTGATTAATGGGGAGACATAAAAGGCTCATTTCCAGTCATGAAACAGCCTCTGTGCCTCTGCTTCCAGCATCCGGTCTTCAATGAGGGCGGCAGCGTGGAGGGCGGGCCCAGGCCAGATGAATCAATGTGTGTCATGATTGTCACATCAGCTGTTGAGGTGTACTGTGTCCAGGCACAGAGCGGAGCCTGCCTCTGAGTGACGGCTCCTTCAAAGCAGCAGGACAAGATGACAGATGGTATCAAAGCCTGCGTTCCCACAGAAACACAGAGCTGGATCAGGTTCTCTGAAATGTTCACGGGCCAGTAATTAAGCTTCTCTTTATTATTTCTAAGAAACAATGAGTGAGTTTATCAGGGTTGAGCTGCGATTGTGGTGAGCCAGGAACAACTTGCCTCTGAGACTGCAGAGAAATGGCAGCACTGCACGCATTGAAAATGAATGCACATGTGTGTGTGTGCAGCTCTGGCACGTACACACAACATGCACACGCCTGCGCACACACACACAGATGGCAGAGGAATTTAGTCAAGGCTTTGATATGCAGATTGGATGCTGGCTTGTCATTTCTGCTGGCTGCAACACTGTGTTATCGTTCCTTCAGCACAACATTAGAGCTGATAACATTTACCTGAAGGGGGCAGTTGACTGATAATATTGTCAAGACATTTCTGCTCCTGGAAGGCCTGAGCCAAGGCTGCGTGGAATTTGCCATAGCAGTATGACTGCAGAGGGGGCTCATATGCACACACACATGTACACACACAGATCAGCATACAAAGACAAAGAAATATGACCGCTTTCTATCTCCTAGGCAACTACAGTATGAAAACTGTGACAGTTTGGAACGCTGCATGTCCAAAGTTGTCAGACCTGACACACACACTCACACACACTCACACACACACAAATGCTGAGATCTCAATTGCAGCGGGAGCGATGCAGAGTAAGGAGCCCGTGAGAAGACTGGATGCTGATGCTGAGTTTTCAGAAAGTGGAGAAAAAAAAGGCGCAAAATAGAGCAAAGGGAGTAGACGTTAGCATCTAACAGACATGTCAAAGTTAACGATTATGTTAATCAACTTGAGTGATTAAAACTGGCACTATGCTTTAGAATACATTACCGGGGGAGAACATCACTGGATTAATAATATCTGCATTCTACATAAATCATGATGGCTGATTACTGTAGATGGCAGAAAGCCAACAGTACATTAACAGATTATTACAGCGGGCTACTTGCTCGTGTGCAGCTTTTCCCCCATCCCCACTAGACCATAGATTAGTTGCATAAGCTTCTGTTATTGAGTGCCACATGTTTTTGTAGCATATTTTTCTACAGTACATTGGGCCATAGGTCTGCATTGCTTGTTGTCCATTACCATGACAACTTCAGCCCCATATTGAGAGGTTATTATCAGAGTTTAACATTTATCTTTAATTACAGTGTGTTTCATAGCTGCACCTGCTTGCTAAATAGGTCCAAAAGCACTGTAACATCATCATCATAAAATTCACTTAACACAGCAAGCTAGAATGAGTTATTTTTACTGTGTTGAAAAAATATATGTGGCCCAAACTACAGGAAAAGTGGTTCATTTTGCAGTCTTTAAGTCTTTGAGAGGCAGTGATATGTGCCATGTAGACCAGTCTTTGGCCAAAGTGCACTGGAACACAGTGCACACAGTCCGTCTATAAAAGTTCTCTCTGTTTTTATAGAAACCGTGCACAGCTCATTTTGGCCCTGCTGAATAAAAAGCCATGATTTATTGGAACCAGACCACTGAATAACACAGTTTGCATCAGTGCCCTATGGCATTACCTTGTCCAATATTGATCATTTCAGCCATGCTGCTTTCTATCAAACATGGAAAAAAGAATAAAAATGAGCAGGTTCATTTTTCAGCACATTTGGAACCATGTGAATCTGGCGAAGACATGGCTTCATCTTTCCTTACCTTGCCTTATTAATCACATCAGCAACACTGGGGTCATTTTAGCATATTCTAGCATTGATGCTATGCTAGTTCAGGAATAAATACATGTGTTTACAGCTCAGCAGCATCTAAGTGGATTCTACCTTTTTCCTTTCATCAGTTTGCCTTCATTTCTTTACATGTGCCAAGAACAGTCACATATAGGAGAAGGCACCGTGTGGCCGTGCTCTCCATGATCCTGTTGCACCAATGGCCTGCAGTGTGTCACGGTCTCTGCAGGGAGCACAGTAAGGGGGTCAGATTACTCAGCCTGAGGGCCCCATTTGATCATACAGTATGTACCACTCTGTTGCACTCTGAAAAATATGTTCAGCTACTGCAAATTGCAACCACAGTACGTTTGATGCTTGTTATGTGTGCATGTGTGTGTGTGTGTGTACTGTACATATCTCTTTAAACTGAGCACTTGAATACACATTTTTTCTTTCTTCTCCAAAAATTTTTTTTTCCCATAAACACTTTAATTTCTGTTTCAGCACAAACTTCACAGCGCACAATAATACCCTGGTGAAACAATTATAACAGAGGGGGAACAGTCAAAACATTAAGCAGGGAGCGGTGCGGAGCCTTAAGTGCTGCTAAATCACACATCTCACAGTGGCTGTAATTTTAGATTAATTATTCAACTGTTTTCTCGAGCAACAGAACCAGTGGCACAGCAGAAATGAATAGAACAGAGATATTTCCTGAGGTCAGCCAGTGCATTTACAAGCATTTATAATACTCTGCTATTATTCATGATCCCCGAGTGTTCTGTTTAAGATGTGGAGCATGTGCACACTGTATTGCGTTTACAGTCCAGGTAGACTCATATTCTGATTATGAGAAACCTGAATGTGATAACTGGGAGATACAAAGATATACAAGCGTAGTTAATTCTTTTCCATTATATTATGAATACAATTTTTGTGCATTTAGATAATTGTAAATGTAATATGAGTGTATATAAAACTGCCTCTATCAGATATAACCTTTACTTGGATTAAAAGCATGTAATGCATGCAAATACATTCGCAGTGGATTTCAGTGCTTGTGCTAGCTTGCAGAGTATTAATTACAATATGCACTGTATATATCCCTAATGTTTATATGCCTTACATCATGGTTCAGTGCAGCTGCCAAAGTGTGTGTTGCACCATTTCCAGATTTGTAGGCCAGCAGTTTTGAGGGCTAACAGTGTAGTTTCTAGCGTTGCCACTGTGCTGCTGTGAATTTCCTCTTTTTCCAAACGGAGCTGCACTCATCATCTGTGTTCTGAATGACTTGTCCTGAGGCAGTTCATCCTTTTATTTTCCCCACTCAAAGTCACAGTGCAGGCACAGAAGACCTTGTGAATACAATATCACACAGTAAAAAAAGGGCACATGCACACAAGCTGACAAACAAACAAGCAAACGGACAAACTATATAGAAAAAATGAGGGGCAAAAATAGAGGTTGTTCCACAGAGATGTCAGTTTGTTTGACATGCTTTTGTTCAACAACATACAGGAACAATTGCTGAATTGTCCTGCCTTTTATCAAGCCCTTGGTGTTCAGTCTTTGCCTTGTTCGAGGACAAATCTGGGTTGCTTTAAGCAAGGAAAATAAGGGCTTTTGTTCAGACATGCCCTTCCCCATCTTCACTCAAAGCTCCCTCAATCCTATTCTCTCACCTCCCACGGCTGATGCAGCTTGATGATACAGCATCAATTCTTATATGCAGCCAATTTCCCACTAATATTTCACATTTAACACAGACATTTCCTCCAGGCTGTTATTTGTGCTGCTGTCAATATGTTATTGACACAAATGAGGTGACATTATGTGGCTCCCGTCTCTTGTCTCCCCGATGTGTCAATCAAAAATTACTCATGGACCCGACTCAGCACAGATATGGATCGCTCAGTGGGGAGGAGCTGCAGAAAAGAGCAGATACAGTATCTCCTCAAGGAATAATCGGATTGATTTGAGCGTGACTGAGCCAACAGTCGGCTGACTGACAAGCAATACAATTAAGTGGAAGCAAGAAGGAACGGAAGACCATCATTATATCAATCAACGGTTCTTCCCCCGCCTTCCTTTGTCGATCATCTGAGCTCACGATCTAATGAGCTTTGTGTGCTACCAGAAAAATTCCATGGTAAATATTACAGTCATATCTCAGGACAGACAAACAAGGAAAATCAAAAAAGTATGAAGCAACAGTTGGGGCTAAAACACACCATACAGCATAGGTCTATTTCTGTACACAGAGGCAACTTGCAAAAAAGGTTCCTGGTGGTCCTTAAGGTATTACATGCATGTCTTTTTAATGTGCTAAAAGATACATTGATATTTGTGATAGCAAAAAACACAATATATGTATCAGTATTATTTGAAACTGAAGGTAAGCTTTTGAAGGCACAAAATGTTTTATTGCTGGAACAATACCCCCAAAGGGACTGTACCTTTTCAAAGACCACAGTTTTCCCCTCCCAGTTCTACAGAGTATCCAGCTTTCTCCATTTTACTCATAGCTGCTGGTCAAAATGGTTGTAATTTGTGGCACTATTGCAGCATTAAGTTAGCAAATGTGAGATATAATGGAACAGTATGTATGTACGGTACAGTCAATCATAAAGCAAGGAGAAAAAATTGGCATCATGAACTTTACAGTAGTATTAAGCCTCATGTAGAAAGAATTTTAATGTCTGGTTTTACATGTCAAAAAACAAAAAAGTTGCCCTAACCCTGTGATTTGTAGAGGTTGTCAGGGGCATATACAGGGCAACAGGAAAGGCTGGAAACACTTCTCGACACACAACAAATAGATAAAATGTATAAGAAGGGAAACAAAAGGGAGAACAAGTCCCCAAGTTTTCTTTTGGTGTTCTACAAGGTTTGAGTTTAGGTCCCCTTTATTGATGATTAACAGTCATGTGTAAAGTCATCAAAAATCATCAAAATTTACACGGATGTTAATTCTAAGTTGTTGCAACTTTACTGACAGTGGCTATGATGGAAATAGTGAGTTGGTTGATTAATTCATCCTTGACTTTATACCAAATGGAGAAGTAATATTTTTCCCCCTAATATTAGGCAAGTTAATTTTAAAAGCACAATTCAGGCACAAGGGAATTCAAAGGACTGTACAAGGGCATAGAAAAAAACTGAAAATTAAACTTTAAGAAAACATTAAAATTGCATTCAAAATACAATTAAAAACAAAAAGTAGCAAATAAATGATTAAAGATTGAAATAATTTGCTTATAAAAACAATAAAACAGAAGCAAGTAGTCATATGTAATCAAAAAAGATACAGATTAAAATGAACTTATTTATGTATTACAAAAAAAGAGGAGAGGGTGCAGATAATCTTGTTTTAAATATTTTGATTTTACTTGTTGCTCTTTGTTACAATATCTGATTTAAGCATAATAATCAGTCTCTTTATACTGTGCTGTTTTAAAAAAAAAGATTTCTGTGTTGCTTTCCAAGTTTTAATTTATCTATTTAATAAATAGTTTGGTCTATTGCCTTTGTTTGATTGCTTAAGGGTGACAGGAAGGAAGAGTTGGAGACAAACACATAACAAAACGTTAGTACATGGAGCACACACTCTGCAATGTTTTCTAATTGGCCTTCCCTCGCCAAAGTTTTTACATGTTTTGATAGTGTTTGGCTTTAGTTGTTTTTTGGATTTTTTTTTTTACTTTCATTTCTGGTCTCCCTTTGAAGAATAAAGGCATGTTCTCCCTGCATACTACTGTACATGACTCAGTAAACAATACAAATTTTTTTTTTTTTTCCTGGTATTTGCTTCAGACAACTTGGTTTAGTAGCAGTATTTTTACCTTAAAAAACACTTTCTGAGAATACTATCATAGCCGCATAGTAAAATTAAAACACTGGAATGATTGGGACTACTTTGTTTTTGTTCTACCCAAGCATGAATGTGCATTTTTTTCCATTTAAGGTAGAAACTCCAGGTTAAGTCTCTAAGCTTAAAGTCTTATATGCTGTATATTTTGAAAAAAATTACTTGTTTTGACCCAAATACTTTAGGTATATGCTCCAAACTTAACATAAAGTGTTTGTTTACAGGAACAAAAGCATAAATTATGGAAACACCGCAATCCAGGGGTATTTTTACCCAGCCACAAGCACAACAGGATGCAGAGGATGACAAAGATAATAACTGAGCTTCGTCATCAAACTCAGCTTTATTAAGGTCACAATGCAGTCATTGTGACAGAGAGTGTGACTATGTTTTCATCTGCCTACTTAAACAACACAGGGCTGGGCATCGGCTAGGATTTTGGTGCCATTCCTTGAAGCCTCTTTAATCTCACAAAACCTGTAATCTTAACAAATGCTGCAAAACAAGCCTGGAGTTAGATTAAACTAGTTTGTTTATTCCACGTCTGGAAAACTGGACCGCAGACAGCAGTTTAGTGGGCTGATTCATCTACGTTACATCACCATTTTGTGGTGTCTCAACACAATAGAAGCTCATTAAAGGTCTGTCACAGAAACTGTGAAATCATGCTAAGGTATATATTATTTGACCAACAGAAAAAGAGCAATGTACACACACAAACAGAGGAGCTGACCGTAGAATGTGATCATTTTCTCTCTCTCTCTTTGAAGAAAAAAAAAGAACACCAAAAGGATCGAAACCACAAGCCTGTTAATGGATTTCTTCATCTGTGCCGTTCGTTAAAGAACGTGCCAGAGAGAAAAACAAACATCGGACAGAGTTGCAAAGACTGGGAATGTATTATGGAGAATAATAAGAATGAGAAAGAGACAGAGGGACTGATAAACAGAGAGAGCACGGCAACCAGAGTGCAGGTTTCCACAGATATGAATGGTTGGAGGGTCGATTGTTACCCAGACGTGCACGCCTGCCTGCCTGCCTGCCTGCCTGTCTTCACTGCCTGATTGCCTGGCACACATTTGCATTAGAGTTGAGTGGAGCCGAGCAGAAAAGCACAGCCGGAGAAGTCTTTGATCTCTCAGCCTCTGTCTCTTTGATGCACCATGTGGAAACACACCAGCAGATTTGGGAACTACGAGATGATGTTGGGTGTTAAGTGGGATTGTGAGTGTGTGTGCATGGATGTTGGCATGTGTGCAAGTGTGATCTCTGCAAAGGAAATGATGTATATTACGGGAATGACTGTGCAAATCTGTCAAGACCTTGATTGCAGTCCAAATGAGCACAAACACACACATGCCTGCATGGGTTGCCCTATTTTGTTAAAGTCAAGTGCATTCAAGCAGGAGGGAATGAAAAAGCTCCCCCATCGCTCTTCAGGATTATCAAACATTGCGGCGGCTCTGACAACCACAACTGTCAAGCAACAGATTTACATCCAACCCCATCACCCCACGCCTTTTTTGGAAAATGTCATTTCACATTCCCATCTGGGTTAAAATTCGTGGCAGTGCACTGAGATAATCTGTGGATTTTGACTCTGTGTGTGTATTGACAACACTCTCTGCCCATCTCTCCTCGTCTGTCTCCTCCTTACACCCTATCTCCTCTAGTCCTTGCCCCATCACCTCTCCTCCTTCCTCTCTTGCACTCCATACCTCTCATCTTCCATCCCCATCCCTCCTCTCACCTCAGTCTCATCTCTCCTCTCCCCAGCCTGTCAGGATGATTTCAAGCTTGTTGAGTCTGGTGTGACTTAGTGTGGTGTGATTGAAGCAGTAATTACTACAGTCTCTGAATAGCTTTTCCTCCCACGGAAAACCTCGCTACCTATCATCCACAGGCTTAACCCTGCTCTCCATGCTGGCACGTAGGGACCAGACAATGGTTTTCTGTGTAGAAAACTATTAACCCACAATTAAATTACAATCACCATAACAAAGGATGGGTGACATTTAAATCCACCAATCGAGGGGGGATTAGGAGCAAAGAGCACTTCTCTTGGGATGCGTTATCATCTAAATATGACAGTGTGGATAAAGGAAATGTGAACTAATCAAATATTACACAGTAAGTTCTACTGTGGAAGTTTTGGGTAGATTTATCTTCTCTGAAAGTTAAGCCAAAGTGTATTACAAGGTGTGCAGAGGTAAGCCCAGGTTCAAAAGAAAAGTAAAGTGTTGCTTTCACTCCTTTTCACCTTTTTATGTGAGACGTTAATGATATGCTGTAGTTCACTGGGTGGATGTTCTCATATCACTGGAATAGGATTCAGAGGTAGATGAGGCGAGGAACACAGGCTTAGTGGTTGGATCACAAAGCTCCCAGCAATTATGTCTGGCACCATTATAGAGAACCAGCTAAGAAAAATAATGACAAAATATGTAGCTTCTGGGTTAGCAAGAGTAATAACCTGAACGGCTGCTGTCTTAAGCCACAACTGGTCAGACATCCCATTAGACTTCATGATAGTGCAACATTTTTTTTTTTTTTTATCATTCTTACTTCACATTCAGTTGTTCAGGAGACAATGTTTAAAAAATCTGCTCTAATGACTGTTAAAGGCGACAAGACCTTCATGAGAAACAACACAAAATGACAAGAGTCTAATGTTGTGGTCTAACTTCCTTGTGCTAAAATGCTACCAGTGACGATGTTAACATGCTCATTTTTATCATATATATACACACACACACAATATATATACAATATTTACCAGCTTAAGATCGTGTGCTCATATGCTAATATATGCTTATTACAGTAAACATAGTATAAGTAAGGTGGATGAATATAATTAGTTGTGCTGCTTGTGCTATGTTGACTGGTGAAAGAGCAGAGCGCATTAAGATGGCTAATGTTCGTATAGAAGAAACACTGCAGATATTCAGGCATACATGTCTGAGCCTTAGTCAGACACAAACTCCAATCTATGTGATGAGACAAGAATCTAGCAGGCATAATAGAATAGTAAGCACAGTTAGCATCTTACATGTGTTGATGTTAACTTAGCTTGTAACCAGAGGAGGCTGACACTTAGTGTTTGTGTAACATAAATAACCAGGCTATACAAAGACAACTCATCTTTTGAGTTTACTTAAAACCACAAACGTCACCTGTATGTTGTATGTATGCCAAGAAAAGGCAGGGTATCACCAAAGTAATTATGAGTTATCCTCTGGACAACCAAATGCCTGTTGCGAAATTCATGGTAATCCAACAGCTGATGAAGTATTTCCGTCTGGACAAAAGTGTAGGGCCAAGAGACAGACCAGAGAACCAACACTGCCATCCCTGGACCCAAACCACCAGCATGTAGCAAACAATTTGTAAACTGAAACTGTATGCAAATCCTGTTTACAACAAAACTGACATTTAGCTGGCTAGACGCTTTTATAGAGCTTGTTATGAAAACACAGAAAATTGAACAGATGAATCAGGGATAAAATGACACAGCCAGTGTTACCTGAGGACTGAGAACCTCCAACATGGCCACTAAAGAATGTGCCATGTCACCTGACAGCCCTGTGAGGTGAAATGCCTACTCAACAATTGACTCTGACACAGCAGAATGATGTCGGCCTTCAATCGAATATCAAGGTTGTGCTGAAATGAAAGCAATTTGATATAGCCAGAGAGGAGAATGAGGAAATGAGATTGATGTTGTGAGGGGAATGAGTAGGTGGTTGGATGCGAAAAGGAAGTCAAACCAGGTAGAGGAGATGCATAGTTGGTGTTTTATGCTGAAACTGCACTAAAGCTTTAACTCAATTTGAAAGAGATTGCTTTTTCTTAAAAAGAGAGTGGACCCGACATGAATATTAGAGCAGGAGAGATGAGAGCATTGTTTGGCCTCAGGAACAACAGGATTAGTGGGAGCTGTTTTTAAACACATGGGCCCAAAACACAAGACGCATTTTGGCTGAAAAGCAAAATGACTTACTTCATGGGTTTAAAGAGAGCCTGGCCGTAGTTCTGGAAGGTCATGATGAGTTTGAGCTGAGTGCCTCCAGACTTCATTGCTGTTGAAGTAAAACAGACAAAACTGTTATTAACAATACATTCACTGACCGTAACAATAACTATTTTACAAAGTAAAAAGCTAAGGTAATTGACCTACAGTGTTTTCATGCTTTGAAACAAATTGAATGACCAGTGATTCTTTTGAGTTGGTTATTTAAAAAATTGCTGACATGATGGTCTAGATATTGTTCAAAAAGCTCACGGGTTGGAGAGAAGGCCTGTCATAATTACCTCTAAAAGCTTTAAAAGAAAAAGCTTAGAAAAAAGCTTTAAAGAGGACAATTTTTTGGTTTTATGGCAGGTGGCAGCCAAGGCAGAGCTGCACCTACTAAAAAAAGCAAGAACGGAGAGAAAAAAAAATGATTTAAAAGACACTATATCAACACAATACTAATATTTTATTTTTAAATTTCATTAACAGTCTTAGTAAAACTTTTGCTAATAAGTTAGAAAATGAGCTTATTTACATTTGATTGCAGCGCTTGCTTCTTTTTTTTTACCAGCAGAACTGTGACAAAACAAATCTAAAAAGCTTCAGCCTGCAACAAATTCATTATAGGCATCAACTAATGATAATGAAACATAATATAATGTTGAAAATTGACCAGCACAAATTCCCAATGTCAAATATAATGCTTTTAAAAATGTTTTAAGCCAATAAGTCATCCTTCAGCCATATCTAAAAATAAAATAAATGAAATCTACAATAATTTAACCAGAGACCACCAGCCAGACATAACATTCTTAATGTAAAACAAGGAAATGACAAATCCTCCTAATAAATGACTTTAATATAATGATTATTTTTTGTGTGGCTCAATCTATAAAGTTCAAGCAGTTCCCCTCCAATGAAACAGGGAACTAAAACAGGTAAAAGAAAGAAAATAAATTTTAAAAAATTCAAATCAGTCATAATCAAAGACCAGTGTGCTAATCAGCTCCAAAGCTTTGTCTAAATTAACTAACAATCACAGACATATCTTGTGTATTAACCTACCAGAAGATGTGGCTCAGTATTATGTAATCATTACAAAGTAATAAATGTGATCATTATAAAGTTATAAAGCCATTATAAAGTAATCAACAATTTGACAGTTAGATAGACTTTATTGTCTATAGGGAAATTTGTTTTCTCTATTTGTACAACCACATAAACATAAACAAAAACACCATATAAACACACATAGCATCAATACCCCGCCTGCAACCCCACACAATGCAATAAATGCATTACATAGAAGGAAGAAAAGTAAACTAAATTACACCAAATGAGCAAATTAAATAAGTCCAAATATCAGTCAGTTACAAATATTTCTCTGTTTCATTAAAGGCATCAACATTAATTAGTCATCAAAAATGTTGTCTGTTGCTTTTCTGTTGATTGATTCATTTGGCGACTAATCATTTCGGTAACACAAACACATTAGTTATCGATCGTTCAGTGTCAGTAGAGGGTCATATAAGGAGAGGAGAGTACATAAAGCTCAGAGATAAGGGATTTAAAGTCCATACGCACATGATAAAACAGGACTACGCTCTGTTTATATTAACCGCTAATATTTTAGAGACACGTCGCTGTAAACCTGAAGCCTTAACCATCAATTTTTTTTCTCTGCTATGTTGGTGAGGTGCACCATTTTGTATTTGTGAGGCTTTGTGTGTGCATGTGCTTTGAGTGCTGATGTCACAGTGTTTGTTTGATGTGAAGCGAGAGTGAGGGGGTGAAGGACAGCCAGTGCTCGCCCGTCGCACTGTGTTCCTCCGCTGTTTACTCTCTCTGTGTGTATTCTCTGGAGGGTCCATCTCTCTGTCTCTTTGTGTTCCTATTTATCCTGCTTTCCTTCATGTTTCCTCCCTTTTTTGTACATGATAAGACCGTCTAAAGCTACTCGTGGGACTGGGCTCAATGCTCCGGTGAAGACTGTACAAGGCCAAAATGCAATGAAATTCGCCAAAGAAGAGCAGAGCAGCGGCTGTGTCTGCTCATATTATTCAGCTGATCGATTGAGAGCAGTGTTTTGGTGGCCTTTAGCTAAAGAAAACCCTTCTCAATCAATGTTCTCATTTATTTTTACATATGGGAATCATGGGATCAAGCGAAACGTTTACAGACAGAGGAATTACAAGTGAAAAGGCCAGTGTTTGACCGCAGCTGCTGCTGTGTGAGGTTGCGTATGTTGGAGACATTTTAAATAAAGGTAAATCTAACTGTAATTACTCGGAGCTCGGGCATGCAGAGCAACTTTATGTACAGGGACCATAATAATGTCTCGTTTCAGCCTCCACTCACAGAGAGCAAACTGTATTTATCGAGACTTCATGTTGTGAAAGTGTTTACCTCCGTCTCTTCTAAAGCTGTGCACTGCAGCCATCAGACCTTTACTAGCTTCTGTAATAACTGATCAAGCTTTTGCACGCTATGTTTTTTATTGATAACGCTGCTCAAAAGAGGTTGTAGTGTATTATACAACCAAGCGCTTCTACCCTTAAGTTTAGATAATAACCGACTGCTATTGGCTTCTATTGGTATTCTGCCCCAGGCCTGTGTCAAGGCTCTGTAATTACTGAGCCACCATGTATTTAGCTGACTAGAGACACTGAGAACTGCTTCCTCTATCCACCCAGCCTGAGAGACAGAAAGCAAGAGGGAGAAAATCAGAGAAAATTAGAAAACATCTGGAGTAGAACGACAGAAAATAAAGAACCAAATTCTTCCTTTAGTGGCTGGGCAGGGATGCTGGTTTTAGAAACAGCTAATCCGACCCCGAGATAAGTATTTAATCATGGCTATAGGCCAGTTACAGTTATGTCGTTGGCAGATGAACCTGAAATCTGCAATCACTTTTTACAGCGAGCGCAAGATGGGCGACCTTGAGTCGACAAGCACTCTTGGAATGTGGGAGCTCGACTGAGCCAAAAAGAAAGACAATCCCCCCCAAAGAGGGGGAAAAAAGCAGGAGTAGACTCTGTATAACTGCCCCAGCACGGATTATCGCCTCTGTCAGGTATCTGTACTTATACTTGCACTTGCAGCGAAGCCTTTGCGGTTTTCTGTGGAAAGCAAGTTTCACTGTGCACTTGTCTATCAAATGAAAAGCAGCTGCATTTGATCTGAATCAAACTGTGATGTGTGGCTTGATGCGTTCTGCCGTGAAGCTTTGTGGGGATACATGAGAGACGACTGTGCTATTTTATTATTCCTTTTGCCTTGTAAGGCATGAGTGCGTAGGCTAAATAGTTCCAGTGCTGTCGTATGTTAGCCTGCAGCTGACTTCTGTCTCCGCGCATACTCTGGTTTGTGTGTATTCACATCTTCAGTGCCTCTGGCAATAAGAAGCACAATTGTCAATTGCTTAGCAGCAGCTCCTCTCACTCTTAACCAATAGAACCAGTTATATTAGAAGCACAGCCTTTCCTTTGGCTTACTGTTAAGACTGACACTCAAGATTGCTGCAAGATTGGGCTGTTTTCCACCTAAATGAGTTAGTTCCTTCTTGACTGAATTTGTTTTGGAATAGTTAAAGCACCATTTGGGCAGTTTCCATCAAGGAAAAGATTCAGTCCAATCAGTCCCTTCTTCTCTTGAGGTATCATAATAAAGACTGATAAGGCATTTGGATCAGTAGAATCAACAAAACGCTGACTGTAATCATGGTTTTTGGGTTCACCAAATTAAACTAATAAAAGCATTTAATTTAGTTTTTGAATTTATTTGCTGCATTCTACAGAACAAATCAAAACAAGGCAGATGTGAGGGGTCACATTCATTTTCATCACCACAGGATGAAGCCAGTTATCTCCATTATTTGTGTGTTACATTGTTATAAATATTAAATGTTTACTGTTGTTTAGATGCAGATTTATGTGTTGTGTGCAATTTATGAAAACATGTAATATTATCACAGCCATTTCCGTTTTGGCTTCTTTGCATTTGTTAAATCTTGAAAAAAGAGTTGGAACTATTTCTCAAATAAAAGTCTCTTAAAACTTAGAGCTCCACATAGCACAGGGAGACAGCGAAGCCAAAATGACACAGGTTTAACCCATGAGAGTTACCAATATCCATGACAGTGTGTCCTTGACCAACACACTGAACAAAAAGCAGAGAGATGTGGTGAGAGAAAAGACCTACGAACAGCGTCCAGAATTTTGACCCCTGCTCCTGACTCTTTACTAGCTTTCTGATTATGGGTCACTAATGAAACTGTGTCAGTTCTAGAAAGATGAGTAAACTAGTCCACCCCAAGCTTGTCTCATCCGGCAAAATGAGCAGAAAAGTCCATCAACTCTAAACCTCAACACACCCCAAAAATATATGTAATAACTCACGTGAGCCTGAGTGCAAACAGTTTTCTGCAAAGTCAGTTTAGTATCTTTACAGTAAAGTGTATTTCTGACCCTTCGTCTCGACTCTAAAGCCCGGCTGTTGTTGCTGCTGCTACTGCCATGCGTCTGCTTTGACTCACCTACGCTGGTGATCCTCTGGGTGACCAGGTCCTTCAAAAGAGCATCGATGACCGGGTTGTGTCTGGAGTACAGCTCGTATCGATTAATCCCAATGTGGAACCGGAGCCAGTTGGGGTAGGAGTCGGCTGTCAGCTCCCCAGTTGGACTGAACTCATCCACGTTGCCTTCATTATTCCTGAATGAGGGAAGCAAGAGCGAGGGAGGGAGGTGATTGAAAAGAGGATTGTCAGGTGAGGCAGGTGTTGTGCAACAGCCCATGAGCACAGATGCAGTTACTATAATTTAATTGCACTGAACTAAACTATAAGCCTATGAATTCAATCATTAGAAAAACTATAAAATGTTTATATATAGCTTTATGACGCTTTACCATGCTTGATCTTCTGCTGCTTTGGGGTCAAATCTGATGTCTGTGTTGACGTTGAACAGCGTGTCCTCATCTGTCAGAGGTGGCAGGGATCTTTTATATAAGGGATGGTCATAGAGAGCAGACAACCTTGAACCTTTCACCGGCATGTTCTTGGTCACTGTAGCGCCCTGGATGAACTGCCTCTTCCTGTCACCACGTTGCCCGTGATGCTCCAGCCTCCTGAACGCCTGCGTTTTGTCGCCTGTAACCGGGATCCTCTCCAGGGAGTGGGAGGAAACGTTTGAGCTAGGCTCGTTGCTGAAGTCCTGGAGGATCCGCAGGGTGTGCTTGTTAGGCCAGCCCTGCTTCCCCCAGCTCTGAGGCTCCTCGCTCGGCGTGTGGGAGCAGGAACAGCCGCTGTTGCTGTGCCTCTCCAGCTTCGGTAACAAGTCTATCATTATATGCATCGAGCATGCGATAAGGAACACCATGAGGATCAAAAACCGGAATTTGCGCAGGAGGATCATCTTCATGGTCTCCCTTTTGAGCAGATGTGAATATTTACTGCAAATGATCAGCACGCAGATGAACAAGCTGACTACATCGCTGATGATGTTTATTAGACTGGACGCCAATCTAATGAAATATACATTAAACACGTAGGACCCATCCTCACTTGCCGTCTTGAGTAAAGGATTCAGTGTTCAGCCTTTTGTTTTTTCAACATCAGACGTCCTGTTAGTCGCGCATGTGTCCCGGTGAGATTTCAGAAGCGCAAAATCATCTGCAAGCGTCCAGGTAGAGCAGGTCGTGTCGGCTCAGACCAGCGGTCGAGTTGCGCAAGCCACATCCTCCTCACTCTGCCGCTCTTCCCTTCTCCTGTCGAGCACAAAATATTTCAGAAGGAAAACAACGCGACGGACGAGTGAGTAAGGTCCTAAAGCGGCTGTGACACGCGGGTGAACGATCCGTTAAACGTGCGTTTCCAAGAGGTTCGAGGGCGCGCATCGGTCTCACCATCCACTCTCGATCCTGTGCGGGGAAGAGCAGCAGCGGATCAGCTGAGACTTCAGACCTGGGGAAAATGTCCAGGAAGTACGGCTCTTCACGTTCAAATGTTTTTTAGGGAAAGTCCCCGAAAAGTAGTTGACGCGTGCGCTCTCATCCACCTCAGCGATCCGGGGTGCGTTAAGTCTGTCACACCGAGTCCCAAATAAACACCGGAGACGAGCCAACGGAATAAATCGCACAGGTAACGGGAGATATGTATCCCCCCGCAGGGCCCGGCAACCTATGGAAGTACAGCGGTGTGAAAGAGAATGCACCTCTTGTAGCATGTGTGCATCTGGGTGGGTGTGTTAAATATGATGATGAAGCCCAGACTAGATCCAGCCTTTGCGCAGCGTCACCGTGCGCAGATTGGCTGAGGGGAGCAAGGGGGAGAGAGAGAGTGTGTGTGTGTGAGAGAGAGAGAGAGAGAGAAATGGGGAAGGGAGCATGTGAAGCATATAACTGCTCGTCTGTATTCCACTTGGAGTAAAAAATCCTCCCTGCACATCCCGGCTGCGCAAGAAGAGGGCGTCTTTCCACTGGCCAACAACCAGCCCGGGCTGACACGCAGCAGCAGCAGCAGCAGCAGCAAAGCGGGATTTCTTTTTTTCTCTTCTCTCGTCTGAAATTCATCTGCTGGAATCCCTCAGAAATGTCTCCTCCGAGACGGCAGTCAATCCATCGATGATACATTAGACAGGCCTATTAGACCGCTCATCAGTCTGAGGATCCACTTCCACCCTGCACTGCTGCCACTCAGCTGCAATCACATCTTCAATAATGTTGAAAGGCTGCATGAAATGAAAACCACAAAGCACCTTTCAGCGCTGCGCACTCTGAAAGAAATAAAAGACTTATGCAGCGGTGAAATAAATCGACCCCAGGCTCTCCCCGTGCCGTGCGACCTTTAACCTATATACCACACGGAGCACATATACCAAATCTCACATGTCCAGTTGGCGCTCTACTGTTCATTTCCTTAGGGCCAATTGCCTCAGCATTATATTTGCATCCATGCTTCCTAGTGGCTGCTAATAAGCGGGAGAGATAGGGTAATAAACTGCTCGCATTTTCATAGTATGGCATACATGCATGAGTAACTGATCATGCTGTCTGTGATTACCTCCCTAGATTAGTTTATAATTAAGAAGAACCCAGAGGGAAGAGGAAGGGAGGGAGATGGCGGTTGCACTGACACAGAATAGATTCATAAGAGTGAAGAGTGGAGATGGCTTAAGAAGCTCTATGGGGGGGATTTACCCAGTGGAACACACCATGAGTTTTGAATGTTAATGAAGCTGGTGCTAAATTAAAATGTAAAAAAAAAAACAGGCCAGAGAGAAGTTTGCTAATCTTAAAGTTACAACTTAATTCTGTGTGTGTGTTTTGGTACGGTTAGCAGCTGTTGGGTTTAATCCAGAATGAGGCATCAGGTGTCAGGTGACTAACAATGGATTTAAGATAGCACCTTATTGTCTATTGTGTTCGACACAGAGAAAAAAGATTGTTGTGTTTCCATCATAGGAAGTATTCCACTGCTTCCCAAAATCGCTGTGTAATTGAGGGTTTACAAACACAAGACACACTGACTGCTGACATTTTGGGGCCCTTTAACAGTGACTAATTCTCAACAAAACAAAAAGGCCCATCAGATCGCCTCCTCTGGTGTTTGATGTCAGTGATAGCGCGAGTGCGGGAGACAAAGTGATGCTTGTTGCCTGTCCAAATCTCACGCCAGCCACTGCAGCCTGTGGCCCACTAGCCTGAGGTGAAACAAGCACAGATGAATGTGTATTGATGTCAGTCAGACATGGATCACAGCAGTCGATGGGTCAGTGGTTCCTCACAAGGCCTGTCTTGTGCAATCGTAGCTGAGCTTTTTTTTTTCCACGAAGAATCAACGTACAGACTGCCCGATTCTCTCGCTCACTTGCTGTTGGGCTGAGACGTCAACACATTTTTTTTTAACTCATTTTATGTGCTGTCAAAGGACATTAGTGGTTCAAATCTTGTAATAGAAGTAGACTGCTGTGAGATGACAATTTGCAACTCCAAATTAATAATCTCACTCTATTACTGTGCAGAAATGCAAGCTATCATGACTGTGCATGAAAACAACAACTCCACAGACAAAAGGAGCCAACATCGGGATTTACAGTGTCAAATTTCACCCTTTTTTGTCTGTAGCATTCATATTTTCTGTGACAGATCTCGATCTAATCACAACCTGTGACATAACAGGCTGATTGAGAAACACAATCCTCTAATATCATGTGTGACAACAGTGTTTAAAGCACCCAGACCTTGCACAGACAAGATCAGGAGGAAGAGTGCGGGGCACTCTAACAGATAGCTGACTACAGCACAGGTCGTAAATACACACGATTTATGTCCTCTACACCTCACAGTGTCTCCCAGTGAGATAGCACAGGGGATAGCAAGATAGCAGGATCCGTGTTCCTATCTGTGCTATCACAGTGAATGGCGAGGTTTGCCACTGTACAGAGTCTGCCAAATAGGTTCAGGCGAAGTGTGACTCAAGTCAGGATGAAAAATGATCCTTTCAGTTCGTTAGCTGATAATCTCCTCCATAACATTCCTCTATTTAGTGTAAAAAATGAATGACAAACAGTTTTCCCCTTAGAGCTCTGTATCAAAATACTACTATTTTTTTCTTGCTGCTTTTTTACTGGATTTTTTTTTTTTTTTTTAGCATTAGTGGTGACTTCCTGGCCTACTAGATTAACCTACTTAGACAAACAGGTTTGGTTGCATCCCAAAGGTGCAGGCTCACTCATTTAGAGGAATTTGTAGGTTGGGTTAGGAAGCTGTGACGATTTTTAATTGGTAAGAACATTTGAAAAAACAACCCTTGCTGGATTGTCTCTCACTTTAACTTGTTTCAAGCAGGAGTAAATCAAAACATTACATGAAAATGCTTTCTGATGCAGATGCATCTTAATCATTTGTTGTCAGGTCAGGTTTAGTTTTCAAAAAGATGTTTACAATCTAATTTTTGCAGCATTTTTAACCATTGGGCACATTTAAAAAGGCTTTAGAAATACACAAAAAGTTTCAAATTAAATATGAAAAACAGAGTTAAAATTAAAAAAGTGTTTATAATTTCAGGAAAAAAGGGGGGGGCAGGTTGGATGGTACAGTGAGGCTTGAACCCATCTGCCTCACATCCCTCCACTGTTTCCGTCATTCATGCAACCTTCTATATCGTCAGCGTTCCATATGTATTGTCTGAGTAAATTCATTTGTCTGAATTTGCCCTTGGCATGACCAGGGCTGAGTGGGGAACAAGACTAATTTCCATCCGCGAGCAGCGCCGCACTCACTGCATCTGATATGGCACATTTGAATGGATATTACAGATAACAATGCCCTCTGTTGGCCCCAATAAGCCTCACGCCGCTCGTTCTGCTTCCCCGTCTCCTCGACCCTCCTCGTCTTCCTCTTTCAGCCCTTTCTCACCTCCATTTACAGCTGCTCAGTTCAGAAGCCAGATGTGTAAACACAGGCCCATTTAAACTGCCATGATAATCAGTTATATAAAAACAATCACGATCACAGGAGACCCGGTGACATTTTAAAATCAACAGACTTGTTTCTGAATTGGTCTTGTTTCATTTACACTGCATGGCTGTTCTTGATACTGTTTGTATTCTTTTGTTACCCCTTTTCATCTATTTCCTTAGTGTTTGAATGAATGATGCGCCTTTTGTTTACGCAATTATCACTTGTGGGTGTCAGCACAAAGCAAGGTTGACATTCTGCTTGATTGCATATTAGGGACGAGTGAGAGAGATGTGTGTTCTCTTTGTGATCATTACTTTGTTCGTACTTACAGAAGGATGGAACTTGTTGATAAAAAATAATTGGCATTTCATTTAGAAGAAATGTAATATTCATAGAGAATTCATTGTTCTTCAAGATGATGCCTAAGGGCTAAAAAACATCTTTGCAGCTCTTTACAGATCAGTTGCTTTACAACAGAATTCATGTATCTACATAATTTTAAAACTTACTTCCCTCATAAAAAATCATGACACAACAGTAAATTAAAGTGTGCTGTTTTGTTCCCATTAGTATAATCAAAATCAGTGAGTTGATGACTTACAGCTACCTGCAGGCCATATTTTATCCCAGTATAATGTAAAATGGCACATAAATTCACATAAAAATTAAACTGATTCATTGCAAAATAAAATCAGCTGTCAAAAAATATCAGTGTTTGCCCCAGATATCTTTCGTGTTGGGTACAAAACGCCTGTGAGCCATCACAAAATACAGAAACCCATTAATAACAAGACTGAGGGTCTCAAGTATAGCCATGTTAGTTCTCTAGAAGGCTGTACTTGGTTACAGGGACGCTCTGAGGGAAGCAACAATGATAATTAGATAGTTTACCATGTTCACTATCTTAATTTAGTATGTAAGCAAAATAACATTTGTAGCACAAAATTCTGGACCCTGTAAGTAGACATTCCTCTTCCAGTGGCCACAGATATCTCTCTGGGCCCCATTCATGTGTGGGCCCTTTATACTTAATGATAAGCACATTGAGCCCACACAGTAATTACGATTTCTCCTCTGAGGACAGTGTATACCTGTACCAAAATTAATGGAAATCTATGAGTTGGTTCAGTCATTTTTAAAAGTGACAAAACTCCTCCCCAAATGTGAACCTTGTGGTGGTGGTAGTACAAGAGATAAGGTCGAGTGACAATTCAAAAGACAAAGTGGTTTGATTCATTGTACGAGAACCGTGAATGTCTACAAATGCTTTTGTTAAATCAAGCAGGTGCTTGAGTATTCCACTGAAGAGGTGAAGGAGAGGAAATCATTGTCTAGCTGCTGTTACCAGAGGAAATGCAGATCATCAAAGTCTGCAGGAATCATTTTCTGGGGACAGTAAATGTCTGTACAAAGTTTTTTGGCAATTCTGACAGTATTGAAGTGTTTGAAGTTTTTGATCAACATTACCATTCCATTCTGCAGCGTGATACCACTGAAACAGATGATTATATAAATGGATTGTTAATTTCTATATTCATGTTATTACTGTTTGTAAGAAAGCCTAATATCCAGTAGTGAAGTGTGGTATGTTGGTGACGGTACCTTCAAGGTGTATGAAAACTAAGGGGTTGGCGGTGGAAATGGCCTCCTCTGTGGATTTGTTGGCTCTGAATGCCAACTGCTGAAAGGCCGGGCTGGCAGGAATGCTTTCCTTGATGTGTTGGAGAACCGGTTTTCCAAAACACTTCATCAGAGTGGTGGTGAATGCCACTGGGCTGTAACCATTTAAATCAGACAATGCAGACTTTTAGGTAAATGCACAATGATGGCTTTCTTGAATCAGGTTTGGGAAGACTCTCATGTGACAGCGATGTTAAAAATGTCTGCAACAACAGCCTCTAGCTGATTGACACATGTTTCTTAGTACACAGCAGGAATGTTATCTGATCCAGCAGCTTCACTCATAGAAAATATCACAGTTAGTAACAAAAATCGCCCTATGGCAGTCATATCAGCAGCTGGGCAAATGGTTAATCTAATTAAACTAATGCCAGAGGGAATGATTGAAGGACTGTAAATGAAGAACTAAAACAGAAGGAGCTCCTGTGTGTGCTAAAGCTGTCTACAGTGTACCACATTTTTAAAAAGAAGGAAAAGATGCAACTTCCTGCACAAATCAGGACTTTTAAGCGGTGATACAGGCTCCCCAGGGTCATCTCTTAAAACATCTTAAAAGCCCAGACTGTCTGTGGCTATAATAAGATGTTATTGAGAAGAGTTCTCCTGACCCTGTCTGCCTCCAACTGCTATCAGACTGTGGTACTGACTCGCCCTGCTGCTCCACCTCGGGGTTATTTTTAAGTCTGTTTGGGAGGCACACGGTCAGCACTATACTTACTCAGGTATATGTCCTGTTTGGCTTGTGCGTGTTAGTGTGTTAGTTCCAACTCTGAGTGTGCACACCGTCCTGTGGAGAGGGAGAGAAAGACGAGCACTGTGCAAATGAGTGTTTGGGGTTTGTGCAGGAGTGTGTGTGTGTATGCTTGTGGGTGGATACCTGGGTCACTAGGTACAGTGATCAGTGTGTTTTGGGTTAGCTGCATCCAACCAGAGGTTTTTTGCTGTGTTTGTCCTGTTGGCCACCCTATAATCCTATAATTAGCAGGTGGGTGGACCACTTTAATGAAGGTTGGCTTGGATGTTGATTATTCCTTTTTGGACCATTTGGAAGTATGTATTTATTTTGGAGTGTGGCTCCATTGACTGCCCCGGCCTCCCCAGCATGACACTCACTCCTCAGGCCCAGATATAGCAGCGACCTTAGTGCCCTCCCTTACCCACAACAAATAACATTCATCAGTGGTAAATTTGTTTGTTAACTTGCACTCTGACTGCTTTAGCTTCCTGACCTGTAGGATAACCTATGAGAAAATGCTGCATCATAAATACAATTGTGTATTTTAAAGGAAAAGTTAACACTTTGGAAAATATGCATATTCACTATCTTGTTGAGTCAGATAAAAATTACTGACACTTCTTTATATTAGTAAGATAAAAAAGGATGCTACCTCAGCAGCTGGTTAGCTTGGTTAAGCATAAATGGTTGACTACTTCTGTTCAAAGATAAAATCTACCGGCTACACTAAAAGTTCAATAATAAGTGAAAAAACATGTTGTGTATTTGCACTAGGTTATGTCCCTTACTTTACAGCGACTACCTGGAATCAAAAACACTTATCCAGATTAAAAAACAAGATGTAAAGACTTCGCACACTACTTAACTTTAGGTAGTCTTTATGCTAAGCTAACTGTCTCATAGCTTATTGCTCATATTTAGCATTCAGTTGACAGTGGCATTGTTCTTTCAATCAAACTCTTAGCAGGAAACAAATAAATGTTATTGAAGTTTTTCTGTATTAGTGTTTGAAGATTCTCTCACCTCATATTTCCCCTTAAAGGAAAGAGTATTCTGAAATTAACCTTTACTTTAGTGCTTTGAAGCTAAGATAGCATCTTTATTTAAGCTAAATTGATTTAAGCTAACCACCTCTCTCCTATCTTGAATATCATATTTAATGGACAAATATGAGGATGGTTTTAATCTTCACATCTCACTTAAGTCAAACTAATATTCATATATCTCAAACTCTGAGCAGCTGTTACCCCAAAATGCGAAGTTGTCACACAGAGAGTATAATTGTGAGAATTGTTTTAAGTAAGCACTGAAAGCTAGCTAGCTCCAGACTTATGAATGGTTGGTTGGACAAAACAAGGAAATATGCTATCAGCTTAGGTTTTGACAACATGCCATGCACATTTTCACTTCTTTATTTTTTATTTTCTTGCAGTCTCATTTGAAAAGAGATAAGTCAATAATTGCAGCCAAACTTTAAGTAGGATTAATTAATTTAACTGAGGAAGTGTAGGAAACTGAAACTGCTTTAGCCAGAAGTATTTTCTCCATCAAATTCAACAAGGCTACTTTGAGTTAAACCTTCCTTATTTTTTTTTAATTAGAACATTTTAAATGAGAAATTTCTTACCTTAACAAAGCAGACTTTTGCACCAACTCTCCCCAGTTTAATTTGAAATTTAATTTAAAGTTTTGGCACATGGTCAGTAGCATAACACTGCATTTCATTTTTAGGATGATACTTTTTCTATCCTCGCTAAACTGCTTTACTCACTGTTGACACTTTTACTCTAAACATTATTTCTCCATATGTTCACATATTGATTTTTTATTAATATTTGTTTTATCACTAAAATCACCATTAAAACATTCTTTTATAGACACTAGCTCACATTTACATCATAACATTTTGTGAGTTTATTGCAGACGACCTTCACAAGGGAAGGGTGTGCTGCAACAGTAAAGCCTCATGTCGGGACCTGAAAAGGATATTAACATCCTGATGGCTTGAAAACACTGAAATCTCACGATTAATCCAGCTGTCTGCTCAGCAGAGACCTGTTTGGGTTGCTAAATGCAGTGGGAGTGGAGGAATCGCTCTGCAGTAAATCTCAACGGTTATGACAGCCATGCTAAAATAGAGCTAAATGGAGACAGATCCTGAAGTCGTTAAGTAATAATGAGAGAGAAAAAGAG
The DNA here is from genome assembly GCA_029814665.1 of Acanthurus lineatus. Taxonomy (NCBI): domain Eukaryota; kingdom Metazoa; phylum Chordata; class Actinopteri; order Acanthuriformes; family Acanthuridae; genus Acanthurus; species Acanthurus lineatus. The sequence goes on along the minus strand of JAPZDV010000014.1, from coordinate 13,864,448 downwards.
CGATATCTCAAAGATTTGACTCAGGGCCAACACCATTAGGAGAATGATATATGAACCTATTCCATCTTTACTCATAGTGGACAATGTGCACACACATACACACACATCTAACTAACTCTCTTATAGGAGTGTTTCTCTGTAGATCACCAAGGATCTCCCACACAAATGAATATGTCCCCTGACTGCTGACTTTGCAAATCAGGCCTCCCCCTCTTCTTAATTTGTTTACACCTCTTCATCTTTTTCTTCTCTCTTTTCCAAACACTCTGAACTGTACACCTGTCACAGGGATCCTCTTCTCTCCTTATGTTCTTATTTTTCTTTTTCCTCATACTATCTTGTCCCTACTGTTCCCGGTGTGCCAACAGAGTCCCATCACTGTCAGCCAGAGACACACAGAACATGTGCAGGAACATGAGGTTTTTGTAAGCGGTGGCCGGCTCTACTTGGCAACACTGCCCCTGCTTTTCAGTGTGTTGCCCATGTGTGTGCGGTCACATGTGTATGACTGTGTGAGAGCATAACCAGCCATGGTGACGCAGTGAGAGAGGCACTTGTCTTTTTTCAATTAGAAGTGCAAGTCTAGTTTTAGACTCACACACCATGTGGAACCACAAAGCTTCCACAAAGCCACAAAAAACTGCAGCTAAGAGGGATTTCAGTGATAAAGTGTATTTTGAGGATATTGTTCCAGTGAGTTATTGTGCTGCCGGGTCATAAAGCCAAACAAAAACACTTAACAAAATTTTATATTGTAGCCCCTTTTATGAACCTTTTTATATATCTGTCCAACCAAACGGCCACTAGTGTGATGAATTGATCGACAATGCGTGGTTCATTTAAGGGTCTCTTATACTGCCAGCATTTTTATCTGACTATTTTTGGCTTGCAGGTGCATGAAGATAAACTTTGTGTTGGATTGCCATGTTTCAGGGAACACCTGTATGTGAGTAGAGATTTATTTCTTTGTTACAGAAATTTACAAGGCAACCTGACAAGTAGACTTGTGTTCAACCATTTCAGTAACTTTCTGAAACAGTCAGTTTGACTTTTACTTCTACTTTACATGGTATTTGGTCAGATATACAGAAAAGTGTGTCTGTTAGTCTTTTGTTCTGAGCGTGAATTTTGAAAGTGTGTGTCTTTGTGAATGTAAATGTGTAAACTCAGTTTATTCGTAGCCTGTCACAGTCATTGTTGTCTCTGCATCTCTTGTCAATCTGGTGACATTTTCACCTGTTGGTTATATCTGTCTATCAACTAAGAGTCTACACACAGTCTAGCAACTCTCTGGGGCTGCCTTTAAATGCCAGCATCATTATTTTAACATGCTGAAATTACAATGCCTACGTGCTAACGTTTGGCAAGATACAAAAGGTATAATATTTATCATGTTAACAATATTAGTCTGCACATTTGCTCACAAACTTTGGTAAGCAGATGTCTGTACTGTTGATAATTCAATATTTATTGTGACATTTCACTAAAAACTACAAATCTCAACCTCATTGAGGTGCTACATAAAATGTCAGGGGGTAATCCAGTGCATTAGAAAACATTCCATGGGGACCATCATTTTCAGTACAAAATTTCATGGCAATCCAATCAATAGTTGTTGGGATATTTCAGGGGAAATCAAAGTGGTTAACTGACCTACTGACATTGCCGATGGCACTGCGTTTCATTCAATCATGTTGGCTAGAGTCTGAATCATAAAGGACCATGAGAGTAACACAATTCATGTTTTGATTTTAAAGTCTTACAAGGCACAGCAGTCCACTCAGTGAATGATTTAAATGACAGTAAGATGAAAAAAGCAAGTGTTGATGAATGTTTGCTCCCTTGTTTTATTTAAAATTCTTCCAAATTGTTTTTGCTTCTTTTGTTCTAAAAGACACTTTATATTCCATTTTTGAAAGCTGATGAAATATTAAATGTTAAAACTGGGTGGTTTAAAAAAAACACACATCCCAGTAACACAGCAAAAGGGCACTGTAAATGGGAAAGACACAGGTTGCATTTCTGACACCAACAGAGTGTTAGTTGCCCATCTATATTCATGGCAATCAAAAGGTCAAAGCGTTGTTCTGACATTCTCAACACCTCTGGAGCTCATATCCCCCCGTCGGATCATGAAAATGTTATTGTAACAGAGAGATAGCTGGACAGAGCCCAGTATGGCACGGGAAGTGTCTTTCCTGAATGGAGTTTCATGAGATTCAGAGAGGCTTGACCTTTCAGTGATAGCCACAAAGTGAGGTACTTTCCCCTCAGGGTAAAATGAAAAGACGAGTCCGCTGTTTTCCTCCCATCAATGGGTGCTTTATTGAACGGATGGAGTGAGAGAAAGAAGGGCGGCTGTTCCTCCTGAACTTTCCTTATCGAATGCTGGGAAAAATTGCGATAAAGTCTGACCCTCATCCATTTCTCAACCTTGCTGAGCTAACAGACGTGTTTTTTTTTTTCTTTGGCAGAAATAGCCTCACCATGCAAATGCATTAGGGACAGCAAGTGTATTAAAAATTGATACCATTCAGAGTATGGGACATGTTCCAATGTACTCCCTAATGCTGGATGATATGAGCCATTAAACATGCATGCCTTTATATTAGTGCTTTGTGCATCCATAATTTTATTGTTTTTGTGATTTTTATACTGCAGCTTAAAGTATTTCACTTTATGACATCTGCTGCAATATACACGGCAGATGATATAATCAGTTGGAGTAAAATACGGCAAACCTTGAAGTATTATAGCCTCATAAAACATATATATCTGACTCTATTACTGCAAACACTATCAAATGGACGGCGCATGCAAGACCTCTGCCATCTGTGTTTTTGCCATTCAAAGGACGTATTGATTTAGCTTTACACAAAACCGTTCTTGTCTTATTTCCCACAAGACTGCAGTCACTAAAGCCCCTACTGCTCACATTGTAGATATTGAACTGTTACCCTTTATAAATCAACACACTCAGGAGCACACCCTTGGCTTCAGCCTATTAACCCACAGGACACGTCATCTGTCAGGTTAAAACTTCACATGTAAAAAATGTTAATTTTTCAGCATGATAGCCGCTTTTTTTTCCCTCTCTTTGAAATGGTTTCATACGCTCTAGGGCGCTGAATGCTCTAAACCTATAAAGAACCATGTAATCCTTCAATTGAATATGAAACATAAGAGGGGGTTTTCACATGGCAGCAGCAAAATGTAAAAGAGCTTTGAAATGAAACTCTAGTCAATTAGCTGTGCTCATAACGTGTGTGTGTGTTTTACCTTATCCCATTTAGTTCAACATAAAGGCTGCACAAACCTGCACTGGATTCAGTTTCTATCTCTCTACTTTCCCTCCCATCTCTTATTCCTTCTTCTTTTTCATCCCAGTCCTTCTATAAACAGAGGCTCTGTGTCTTTGTGCGTAACGACAAAGCCTCTGTTGTAATAGGTGGAGGTCTGCGGTGGTCAGGGCAGGTGGCCGGCCTTGATTGCATTAGACTGATGACGAACTCGAAACACCAGAGGGGGAGAAAAAGGCAGAGGGCTTGTTTCCTGCCACCTGCCAGTGGTTTACCAGAAAAAAAGGAAAAAACCTCTGAAGTATGTGAGATCCAGAATGGTATAAGGGAGGGGATGGAGGCGGGATTAAGGTGCAGACTGAGAATGGAGTCAGATGAAGCCGAGATAGACGTGATGAAGGTAATGTCAGAGTTTGGGAGAACATGAAGGAAACGAAATATCAATTCAGTATCAGCGTTTTCTGATCTTTATTCTAACATCAAATGGTAACACGTCCAGGCGTTAATTTCCCTGGGAACACAAAACAAACATTAAAGCCTCAGTTTTCTGTTTTCCCCAGATTACAGGCCCTCAGTGTATCTCAATGATTTCCCTCTATCTGATTCCCTGCTGTCTGAGCTCCCTCCTGCCTGCCGGGGCTTTTTGCTGCAGCTTTGTTGGGCCCTGAGAGCAGCTTAATACCTGTGGCTGATCTTAAACTGGTAAAAGGCTTTCTCTAAGGCCTCCTACCGCATCTCATTTCCTTCCGCCAACGGTTTGTGGCTGACAAGACGCAACTGGAACACTAAAATGCAGAGGATAAAGCCAGAGTGGTTCAGATGTGTAACTGTTAGCTGCCAAGGTCTTGACGTCTGTGTAGTACAAGGGTGTACAGATTCAGGCTCTTCTTTTGAATCCCAAGTGGTCACAGAGAGCAGCAACTGAGGCCAAGATCTCTCCGACTGTTTGGATGATTGTGTCCATCTAAATATCAATAGCAGCACATAACAATGGCTGCACAGCTCCGCGTTCTCCATAAGCGCAGATATGGACAACTCTCGCAATCCCCAAAATATAGGGATGAGGTTCAAATGGTTCTCGGCAGGGCTCATATTTGCTGCTTGTTTGTTTAACATAATAGAGTCAGGGCCCTGTTGTGTTCTATGTTCCAGACTTTCAAAGAGGCTTGAATTCAAAGGAAGTGCCTACAGCGTCCAGCCTATCTCAGAGCAATGGATGCTGTGCCAAGGTAAATACGACAGAAAGCCAGCTGATTTGTAACAGCACTCACCTAAATGGATACCACCCGCTACCACTGAGAAGCAGAGTCCCTGTACAATGACAAATTCAAACCAAGCGTAGATGTACTCTGTAGCCAGTGATCACAATCAAGCCCACAGACACTAATACCCTCTGTCTCTATCAGCCATTTAGTCTTCTTTAAATTAAAGAAAGCTAGGGAAAACAAATCAGGGCCTCTGAATAGTTGTGGTCAAACGGGGGTGAAAAAAAAGAGAAAAAAGTAAATTGAATTAGTAGTCTTCAATCATTCAATCCCATTATTGATCCTCAGCCAGAGGAAATATCTGGAGGGCTGCTGCAGTATCCAAAGTGGGATTGATTGGGAAAATGGGACGAACAGGAGCTGATTTAGTTGATGCATCCAATCACTTCTAAGCTTCACGAACACGCAGCAGCCTCTAAACTTTGTTCATCTCTGAAATACACACACAAATACACACACACACAAATACACACACACGTATCCAAAACACATTTAAAAAGAGGCTAGGTAACTTTCTAAACCAGAAAAGGCTCATTCATTCTCTGATAAAGGAAAAAGGGAACTTGCAACCTTGATCAATCCATTATAATCAGCAGGTTTGACAGCCTAACTTAACTATCTTTGATAACTAATGTTAGCTAATGTTGGCAAACTTTGGGTTTATATTTATCTGACTTTGCTTGTAATAATCTGACACTATGTTTTACCATCTACCATTTTGGCCTTTTTGCCACTTAGGGTATCAAACCATGCAATCAGGCCAATAGACCTACCAGCCTATCACCATGGGTTAGGTTAAAGCTGGGCGGTGTGTGAAGCCCCAGACCTCACTGTGAGGTTTGGACTTTTATTTTTTGAGTATCTTGTACTGTCCTCAAAGCTAACATTAAGCTGGATATTTATGGTTAATGAATACATCTTAGTCGGAGGTGCCAAAACATTTTCCCTTACAGGGCCAAAACTGAAACTTAATGGTGGGCCAGAGGCACAAAACACTTATTTTATTGTATAATTAAGATGCTTAATGGTACTAGGATCCCCAATTCCCTTGCAGCATATAGCATCATCTGCCTACCATGCTCATTTTTATGAAAAATAATCAAGATTATGGATCCTACATAATTAAAGAGCATTTTTCTTCATAAAAACATAAACAACATAAACAGTGATTTATATTAGAAATTAATATATAAATTCATTTAAATTGTTATCACTAGAAACATCTGGTGGGCCAAATCAAACCTTATGGTGGGCTGACTTTAGCCTCCAGGTCCGCTTTAGGCAGCCATGCTCAAAAACTCTTAGCTTGTTAAACCACACGGCTCATTTTCTATTTCTACACCTGTTAAATACAGAATATGTTTTAAGGCACTTTTGATGAAGACTGGCTAAATGTAGATGTAAGATGTAATTGAACAAATCAGTTTTGCTGTGGAGTTAATACTTTTTCTGTTGTTCCCAACACTGATAATTCAGCAGAAACTTATCATTCGCCATCACCAACACCACTACATCTACTGAAACACATGTATCACCACTTAGCCACCTGCTTAACCCACAGTCCTGCCTTTAGCATGCAATGCAACACTGTGAGATCAATAAAGCACTCACATGCAGACATATGTGTTGATTTCTTAGCATCTCACAGCATTTGTCTTCTGAATACAGCAGCAAGACCTGCAGGTGTGTTCAGAAAAACAGAGCACATGAGAGCATGAACCCCACATACAAACAGACATTTGAAAATGTTTTATTTGGATGAATTTGATGATTAAGACTTCACATTACCACAGCAATACCTGTAATTTAAATTAGAAAAACCCACTAAATGCAGGTTTTCCTGCTTAAATGCTGCACACTGGCCTGATTGCACTGAGTTTAGTGATTTTGTGATGAGTGGGGGCAATCAAGACCAACTCCAGGTTGGATGTGTTTACTGGAGTTTGGTGAAACATAGCTTTTAGAAAATGCATTAAACTAAAAATATACCCATCCAAACTAAACCAATTAAATTGTCTCCATTAAACATCTTTGGTCATATATACGCAGCTAATCACATTGTACATACATATAATATACATACATTTTTTTTTCAAAGTTTGGAAGTTCTGACATAAATTAGAAAAAAGTTTGCCAACTTTGAATCTTTGTTAATTTTTTTTCTTTTTAAGAAAAATTTTAAATGTTTAAGTTATAGAAGCAAACTGAAAAAGTGTATTTCAATATTGTTGAGAACATGTTGAGTGTTTACTGAAGACAGCTGCCTTGAAATGATGGGTTTCCCCACCATTTTTTTAAGTGTGACTGTTGAGAACAGTATTGTCAAAATTTAAAAAAATACATACAACACATATAAATAAGCTTTAAAAAGTAATTCTATCATTTTTCCTTAAATTTTGGTGAGATCCTCATAGCAGATGGCTTGAACAGCACCAAAAAAATATTTTTCTCTCTCCACAAAATTGCCAGCATTTAATAATTTACAGTGATTTAAAAGACTATTCAAAATCAATTCAGTAAAATTAAAGATAATTGGAGAATTTATGCCAGAACAAATCTAAAGGCTTGTGTTTGGTGCAGCATCCTATTAAGACCAATTATGTGTTACAGGAAGGAATTCAAACAAAATCCTCAGAAGCTGCAGAAAAGACAGAAATAAAGACGATTAAAGCTATATTACGATAGAAATGTCAAATTAAGAGCTGACATATCGCCATGCTGTGCTCTGCTTTGCTTTTTTGGCTGATAAAAAAGGCCCTTTTTAGCTTCAGTGGTTGAGCAATCATTGAGTCACTGATATTGATCAGCAGCCCTTATCGACTTCCATCAGGTCATTTCATTCTATAGGGCAATAAAAGTCTAACTTGTTGGTGCTTTTAAGTAGAGCTAAATGATGTTAGGAAAATATCCCACACCATACTCCATCTGCCAGATTCCACAATGTTTTTTTTTATTTTCTCAAGTGTTTCCTCTTCATTATTGAGCAAGGAAGGTGACGCTGAACGGTCAGACTGGTCGAGCTGCAATCAAGTTCCCTGTGCATCACGTAGCCCTCTGTGGACAGCTGTTATTGTGTCTGTTGAGAATCAGCAAGTCAAACCACAGCCAGCACAAGTCAAACATGTGCGCGCACACACACACACACACACACACACAGAAGAGCCTGGCCTTGAGAAAAGCAACTGTAATCCCATTGTTTGACACAGAGGTGAAGTCGTATCTGTATGACTCACAGGGCTGACTTGTTGAGACTGGTAAGTCCAGTCCAGCTTATTCAAAGTTTTTTGGTTGGATTGTTTTTTTAATCTCCTTGTCTTTTCCTTACCTTGCTTTCTCTGCCTAACAACCAACCAACCTCATCCTCCCTGTCTCTCCTCAGCTGTTTACAACAGGCCTCCTCCTCATCCTTACTGTTACGAGGGTGTGATCTGCTGTTGAAAGGTTAAAAGACTCAATAACTCATTGAATCTGACTGTCAACATGTTTCCCTAGCTGCTGGAGGGATGCTGTTAGTGAACATGCCTCTTGATTTGCCTATAAATTTAATACAGTCATAAGGAGGAAACAGAAGTGATGTCTTGTTGAAATGGCCACATATGACATCGACAAAACCACCTAAACACGCAAATTAGTCATCATATTCGATAATTATTCTATCACTGACTGAAATTGATGGTGGTTTTATTCACAAAGCGTATATTATTGATCTCAAATGAAAAGAAATCCACTGAGCTGATTTTGCTTTGAGTTGATTTATGTTTTCTAAAACCCACAAATATTTTAGATATTTAAGCCCTGTGAAAGTCTGGCTAATGTTTGCATTTCCACCCTCATTTCAAAGCAGCCATTACTTAATCTTTTGACTGAATTAGGGAAAAAAAAGTCTGTTTGCAAATCACAAGACCTACAACAACCGATGTTTTCATCGAAATGGAAGGCAGACGCATTAAGCCTGTGGCATCTGTTATTTGAGAGATAGACGCATGGAGATTGCGATAACATACATGAAATATCACCATCATTATTAGACACCCAGCACGTCTGACAGACAGCGCCCATCTCAAAATGGCCGTCGTTGTCTTATCTGGGCCGTGGCAGATTGAAATGTTAATGAGGCCTTTTGATCAACAGCAGCCCTGTCTGTCAAGCTAGCCTTTAAACTGATGGGTTTGTTTGTCCAGAGGATGAAAAATCAAGCCTCCGGTCTGATGACCTCTTAGCTGCATTAAGAGATACAAATAGTTTTGTCTGTTGCTGCCGGTGGTTGGTTTCCTAACCTCCTGATGCATCCAGGTATTGATTTAGTTTAGAAAAAAAGAAGAAGAAATTCTTTGATGAGAAAGAGGGATTTGTTCAGGAAATCCCAAATGGCGATGAGTTTCAGAGAAAAAAAAATGGCAACATTAGCAAGCAGAGAGCGACAGCAAAGAGATTTAAGCCTGAAAGAGAAGCAGAACAGAGAGGAGCTGCCAAGAGAGAAAAGGAGCAGATTGAGAGGGAAGGAATGAATACGTTCATGTGGAGCTGAGAAGGAACCAAGAACAGATCTTTGATGTCTCTCATCTCCATGCTTACAATGAAAATCATAACTTCATTATGAATGACAAAAGAGACATGATGATTGGCTTTAGCATGTCTCACTATGTGGCTACCATCATCACTGAAGCCATCACTGAAGAGCATCCGATTCTCCATGTTAATATGAATGCTGATTGCAAATTGGTCCCCAGACAGTAATTTCTCAGACAATTTCCCACATACCCAGATATCCTTTTTAAGCATTTCTATACATCCGACAATTTACATAAATTCAAGCACACAGGCTAAAATGTCAATCCAAATACCTCGGTGGCATTTCCTCATTATATTTGCTGTTAGTTTCCCACTGTGCGTGCTGAATGTGCTGCCATCCTTCACTTAACAGTTGTGATTCGCAGCTGAAAAGACACACTGCGCCTCCCTTAGAAAACAATCCCTTATTTCATCCCGGCTCACCATTGGCAAGCATTGTGCTGACAGAAATAAATGAGGCAGTGTGAGAGAGGGACAACATCGTTTATTTTAGGTTTAGATTAGGAGAGAAAGGGAGGCTGTGGCATATTTTATTTGATGTGAAAAACTGTACTGCTGAGAATAAATAAAACTGACTGAAATCAAAATTCATTTTTTAGTAGGGTATTAATATATTCTTGGGGTTTGTTTTGACTTTTGTACTTGTAATTTGTAAAACTGTAGTTGCCTAATAAAAGCTTGATTCATTTTTCAGCCATGGAAGTGCTCCCTGTAGCATTTTTCAGTGGGCATGATAGTTTAAATGGACTGGTACTGAAATTTGATTGATGCGATATCTGTCTCAATTTCAACAAGCACAAACTTAATTAACCAGCAGTATTTCGATGTAAAGCACTGTACATCATCCACATCTCTGTACATAAGCTACTCTGTGTCGTAGTTCAAATCAAAGTAATTTGCAATGAAAATTAGTTCTAATGTTAGTAAAAGGCAGCTAGTTAGCCTGGTTTGCTAGCTCACTGGCATCTTACTTCACTGATGGTTTACAGCCAACGCTGTGTGCATTGGCTGTAAAATAATGCTCTCCTGCCAGTAGAGTGCTATGAAATTTGACAACACTAAGCGACTGACAGCATAACCAGAAGGTTCCCTAGACCTTTTTACAAGGTGCATTTAAATGTTTCTAAGGCTGTTGCTGTTGCGCACTTCATAGTAATGTGCACATAGCAGGAGCAGGCAATAACTTTTGTAAATAACTATTTCATGTTTCAGTGCTTGATCATCAACAGCACCAGAGTTATGCACATTATTGTGACCACTGGTTCATGCCCATTTTCAATTTCCTGACTTCTGAGAAAAGGCAGTGCCATGTCACGATCTGCAATCATCTCTGTCAACAGGCCTGGGATGACCGGAACTTCATGTCTCAAGTCAAAAGAATTGTGTCTATGGCCACAGCCCAGAGACCAAACAGCAGTCTTTTTTAAGTGAAAGACTAGAAAAGACAATGGAAACATGCAAGTTTCGTGCCCAGGACAACACAATCTAACTCTCCAGCCCAAATATTCACCAAATTTAGCTCCCTGTGTTCTGTTCCCAAAAATGAAATCTGTTTTCTTGGTTCTAGCAGTTGACTTAATTCAGATCCATGGTAAAATTACAAGTGCCCACCACGTACCAGTGGTTATAAAAATGCACGTACTGATGTTGATTGAGTAATGGAACTTGCAGTACTTTATGAAAATCATTGCTTGCACCTGCTACATCGCATTACAACTCTTTGCAACTCTCCTTTCTGCACGATAGTAACAGGCTCCAAAATATTTGACTACATCTGGTGAACCTTAACATTAGAGGTCTCAGATCTGGTAATGTAATTAAGTCACTTAGAAAAACAGTCAGTTGTAAAAACAAGAACTTTATGTACATACTGAAGATGATCAGAGCTGTTTCAAGGGATTACACTGCAGCAGTTGCAGCCTTTCTGTGATTTAATGGAACTTTTTGTAAGTATTTATCATTTACACACCAAAACATGTAAGAAAAGGGCTCAGGTTTTCAAAACACCAGAATTACACAGTAAATGTTTTCTCAATAAAATTGTCCAAATTTATTTCTTTTGAAAAATGGAACATTATGCACCAACAGCTGCAGTATCATTCACATTGTATCACATCAATTTTAGTTGAAATTTAATATCTACATACGGCAAGCTTTTACACAGTAGATTACACTAAAAAAGTCATTTATGTGCACTCACTATATTTAGAGCTGAGATGTTAAATGTAGGATGAAAGGATGAGGTGGACACAGGCATGTTTCATTAATATAAACCAATAACAGCTCCCAATGGCTCAACTGTGCATTCTGCTGCCTCAAAGCTACCACTGTCCCTGCTTATTCGACCTATACTTGCTCATACCCACACTTCACTGACACACTGCACCTATACATAGTCCACCACATGTTCACATAGTGTGCAACATGCACCCTGTGACTTAAAGTCCATTAATTTCCTGTAGGGCAACTGTATGTGCAGAGAAACCTTTAAACCCTCAACCATTCATTATTGTCAGCACCGTCAGTCCTATAATTTATTGTATTTGTATGTAGAATTTAACTGAACAAATATGCATGTAGCATGGTCACAAAAAGGCATGTGATTCAGATTCATTAAGCTACATTCATATATCTATGCAGCACTCCATTTGTGCCTTACAAGAACAATCTTGGTAGTTTTTGATGACTCATTTCACAATCTTTAAACAGTCTCTAGCTGTTATGGATGTAAAGTCAAAGGAGATGGTTACCTCAGTGGAAAAAGGAGGACAACAGTATATATCACAATAGCCTCTGAGCAATCTTTAGGACAAAGACCTAATCAGCACGAAAAAAAGGAAATAATGACCTTAATTACTGCCATTCAAACTTTTTTAAGTAATATCTCTTCAGTGGTGTTGGGATAAGGGTCACTGGGAACATAAGTGCTCCAAGTGCCCCTTGACTACATATCTCACGTCACTCCATCATTGTTCCAACATGAGATATACAATGTCTCATTTATCTCCCTGTGTCTCCTCATTAACCACGCTAGACTGTGAGACGGTCTCTGGAGGCCTAATAGCTGCAATTAGCAAAGGAGCTGCTCTGAGTATTATGGCACACATGACACCAAGACCCTCCTCCGCACACACACACACAGTCAAGTGCACACACATATACTGTGGCTGTGGACCTGTCAGAGGAAATTGTAGCCCTGGTGTGTTGAGTGAGAATAAGATGGAGGGAGAGACAGACACAGCAGGCAAAAGCAGA
>JAPZDV010000014.1:13726447-13849892 GCA_029814665.1 Acanthurus lineatus | reverse complement strand
ATCGTGTACGGTCTGTTTTTAGAGCCTTTTGATGAAAACAGCTGCCGTGAAAAACACTATGAAAGCAGCAAGAATGAATGAATTCAAACAATAACAATGAGCCAAACCCGAGTCATGTGATCTATAGATGTAATCATCCTAAGAATTTAATGCCTGATTTGGTAATTTTTTATATTTTACTTGTTGTGAATGCGCCTAATCTTACTCAATTCTATAAAGCAGAAACACAAGCAGCAGCACAAGACTCAAAGAGTGATCGTTTATCAGTCTTTGCCACAAGATGCATCATGAGACCGGACAGCTTCTGTATTTGTCTCAGTGTGAGCTACAGCTTTCTCAACGAGGACAGCTGTCACAGTCTTACACAAAGGAGATGGATGGGGTGATAGGGGAGAGGGGAAAGGATGATAAGGAAGGAATGAGGAGAAGGAAGAGGATGTGTAGCTGATGTCAAACTTCTCTCTTCCTGAAACTTTTGTCAGCCTATATATAAACATTGCAAAATGAAAGTAAGAGGAGAAGATGAGGTGAAAGATGGAGCGCATGCAGAAGGTAAAAAAATTTAGAAGGTGACAGGGACTGTGACAGAGAGAGTGTGTGTTTAATTGCCTCAGCGGCCTTACCAGCTAAGTTTAAACCAGGAGCGGGGAGAGGAGGAGACACTGAGCGACTGAGGCGGCCCGAACAAGGCCCAGTAATCTACCAGAGGAGCTCCTATTATCTGCCATGCTGTCTCTGAGCCTGAGAGCCCGATCCCTGGGGTACGGCTCGTGCCTCTCCTCAGACACACACAGGTGAAAACACACAGCTACACACAGGAGGACGACATAGACAGATAATCTGACAAGCAGGGAGACACGCATGCAGCCATGCAGACAGACAGGTAGACACGCAGACAGTCAGTCAGAGACGGGCAGGCAGACAGAGAGGAGGGCAGGCCGGCTATGCTCAGGCACCCAATGTCCCCAAGCAGCTAGAGATATTGCTGCTCCACTGAACAGCATAATGACAGTCTCTTCTACTTCACATGGGCCGGCCGATGTGAAAATCTACCCATAGTCGTTTTTTTTGCTTCAATTTCATCAGGAGAATACACTGTGGCGGTGCCCTAAAAGAGCAAATATGGGAGTAATTGACTGGTTTAAGGAGGGGAACTTTTTTTTAGGCTAGGTAAACTAAATCGAGGGGCAGGTTACTTTAGGTTGTATCTACATGAGGGTAAATGAACAGGAATTTCAAGTCCCTCTGTTTGCTGCAGTAGAGATAAGGGAAGCTTATGTGGGTTTGTGCTTTGAGGATTTATCTTCAGATGAGCTCAAAAACAATAGAGAAAACTTTATTTATGTTGCACCATTCAGATACAGGACAGTTCAAAGTGCTTTACAGTGGCATAAATATACATTATAAATGAGACATTAAGAAAATGCTTAAATTGCTTTTAAAATGAAGGGTTTACAGAAATTGCATGAATAAGACAATAAAAACAAAAGCAAGTATAGAGCTAAAATAGCAACAGTTTAAAAAGAACTTTTATATCTAACTTAGCTGAAGGCCACAGTGAGCATAAATGTTTTAAACCCTGATTTAAGGGAGCTAACAGTTCTAGCAGACCGTCCACGGGGAGCTCCGAAGTGTGTGAGACAGAGATGTCCTCTGGTGAGGACCTACCCATACTCGATTAAGACAGATGAACACTACTTGCTAGCCGTTGCTATGGCTACTTTGTCAAACCAGGTTTGAATTATAGCTCTGGAGTCCCACTGCAGTCCATCTTACACATGCTCATCCACGTTTACGGCCGCACACACACACTCACAGCCAGTCCCCCTGCTCCGTCAGTCACTCTCCTCCTTCCGCCATCCAAATGATTCACAAGGAAATTATATCATCTGGCGCGATGAGGCAGACTCCGGAGTGTGATGGCGTGTTTTATTTGGTCTGATAGGATGGCAATTAGCCACGTAATGGATAGGCAGCCCATCATACAAGGCTAATTAAGCAAGCATTCACGCTACAGTAATTGGGTTTTTAGTTCAGAGAGCCATCCGACCGGTTTCCATGCTTGGTTCAAGGTGCCATTTTTCAGATTTTTTTTTTTTTTAATCATGTTTTTATTTATTTTAGCAGGATCCCCACTGCAGCCCTGTGTGGTTTGCATAATTTTCTCAAGCCTTGCTTCCCTACGGTAATCTCTGTGTTTACGTGAATGCATATTTGCTTATATGGTGTGTTTCTCTGAAGGAAAGTGTGTACTTGTGAAATAACCGAAGAACTGTGAAATGAATCAATTAGGCTGTAACAACAGATAGGCGAATGTTAGTTTTTCTTTGCTTTGTTTGAATAAAAAGAAATTCTGTGCACAATGCCTGAAGGCCTTTATTTTTTATTTTCAAGATTGCATAGGGGCTATTGTGGTTTTTAAATTACAGTAGTTGCTGGATAGTGTGTGTGTGTTTTTTGTGCGGTGCAGAGTCAAACTTTTAATGCACTATTCATTAATGTGCTTCTTCAGCAGATAGTGCAGTGAAGATAACCTCAGTCACTCACAGCTATGCCTCCTCCTTTTGGGAGGGAACCGAAAAAGACAAGAAAGCAATTATATCTCTACCACCACACTCATTTTCAGGTACTCTCTCTCTCTCTTTCTCTCTTTCTCTCTTTCCCCCTCTGTTCTTTCAGGGTGATGACAAATGGAGGGAGAGGAACGGAGCTGCAGGTGCCGATGGTGTGATGCCGGTGTTGTGGGGAGGGGGATCATGCTTCATTTTAGCTCATGTTATATGATGGGAAGGGGGCAGCTCTGACCAGAGGCACTGACAGTTTGTAGGGCTTTTAGCTGCCACTCTTCACTCCTGAAATCAGACTTAATGGCTACATTTCAGAGTGATATGGTGACTGGTCATACTCTGCTTCCTTCGGGTGAGATCTTTTGCTCGTTGAGCTCTGCACCTTTTCCCAGCCTGCAACTGACCCTCCAACTGTGACTTTGTCCCTACAAGTACACCAGTCAAATGCAAAATGTGTAGAAAGCTCTCAATCAAAACAATGAAAACAAAAAACAGTTTGTTGATATCATGAAGCAGCACAGGATCATGGGATTTGTTTATTTCACTGTTAAATGGCAACCATTGCAGAGTAAAATCCACCTGACTTACTTATGCAGAAATGTTCACAGACAAACTAATGTGTTTAGGATTTATTCACACATGTTCAGTGACATTTACTGACTTCCTTCCTCACTCTCTTACCCATGATATCAGCTGAAGACAAATAAAATGAAGCTTTTCTCTGGGTTTGAACATTTTTAGAAACATCTGGGGTAATGCTAAAAGAACAGTTCAACAAAATCTATGACATAGATGCAGTCACTTTTAGGCATTTGTAAGTTTAAAGGGTCTGTTTAAACTTAAGAGTATGTATTCAAAGCTGTAATTAAAAAACCTGCAGTAACTGCACCTATAGTGTTCTCAAAGTGCCTTTTAGTGGCATTGTTGCTGCTTACTGATTATGTTTGTACAGGTAATGAGATCTGTGCAATAACAGGCCACTACAAATAGGCACTTAACCACCTGTGGGGCAACGCTGCTAACCATTGTTAGCTGTTGCTTACATTTACGATGTTGCCCTCTAGCTCTATGCCTTCACTTTTGACTCAGGAAGTTAGTTATTCTGGAGTCTTAACAGTCTTGTTATTGCCACCAATACATTTGAGCCCAAGAAAGAGAAAGTGATAATGTAAGCTACCATTAAACGCTTTTCAGGCTGCTAACTAGCTTCTGCATTATGAGAGGGATTTCAAAGGCTAATGCTACAAAAAGGGAGAATGCTAAAACATGCTAAAAACAAAATTTCAAAAGCTATAAATTATGTTTTTCTTACCATAGCATTTGACACAGCATCTCCAGGCAATACTTAGCACCAAGATATCAGTCAACTGCTGTTTTAACAGATTTTGGAAAATGAAAGTCAATAAATCCATATTGCAGTTTTGATACTGTTTAGGTAAGATTCAAGTATCAATTCAGTGAAAATAAAAAAATATATTTGTGTTTCTGTGTTCTGTAATCAATTTAAGTATTTAAGTATAATTGTTCAAACTGAAGTCTGTGATTTGAATAAATGTACATTTAAAGCAATTCTCTGCTCTATTCACTACTGTCGTATTTAAGTTAAGGCATATAGAATTCTCTGAGACAGTTGTCCTTGGTGGATAGACGATTCAGCTAAATTTTCCTGCCAACCCGTCTGCTCTATTTTTACTTAAACAACTCAGTCACCTCTGAGAAAAATTAGTTATGTTACCAAAAATAATGGCAAGAGAATTTGTAGCTGAGTATGGTGGTAATAATGTCCCATATTTACAGTCTTAAGTATAATATATGACCATAATACCTTTGAAGTACAAGTTTGTGCTGTTGCACATGATTGTTTTTGACCCATTTTGTATGAATGCTTTAAAGGTCACATAAGCATCAACATGCTTTCTTTAACCATAATGGCTTGTCATCACATTCTCATGGCGGCTCATTGTCTGCATCAAGTAAGTATGTATTGTTGTTGAATGAATGCTCCTCTCAGCTGAAGGCAGGTTATGACAGTTACACAACTGATCCTGAAAGCATGATCACAGCAATGATAGAACAGGGCAGGCTTTCAAAGTAAAGGTGCAGCAGTGCAGCCAGCCTTCATGAATAACATATAGCAAGTGTCAATTAGTGGCTGAAATTATCATACCTGCCTTTATCCTCTTCAACGTATGCATGACAGTATGTTGACGCACTGATAAAAAAATCTTGAATATCAGGAGAGGTGTTTAACTTGTTGTTGACATCCACCTGTATTTAAAATATATCATAGATACCCTTTCATATTTTTATGCAAACCAAAAAAAAAAAAATCCAATCATTTAATCATACTAATGAAAAACTTGGTGAGAACAATAAAAATTACTATGTTTTGGGGTTTTAAGGACATCAGATAATAATAAGAGACTTGTCTCAGTTCTAATGACACCATAAGCTGAAATCACTGCTTTTTGGTCCTTTTCCTCTTTAATTTATTCTCACAGAAGTGCCTCATGTTTGATTACGGAGACTTAAAATTATCCCAAGGGAAATTTTGCAGCAGTTGCAGTGCAAAGTAGAAAAGAGTGCAAATGAAGACAGCAGAAAATATTATTAAAGTTGCAGTATAAAAATAACCATACGCAGATATCCAGACAGGTCCACCCAGTTTATGTCCAGAGGCAGCATGGTCAGCGTCTGCTAATATCGGCCCATGGAAATTTGAATATAAACTAAGAGGTTTTGTCTGTATAAGCTTTCATCCACTTCAGTTCATGAGCTCTAACACTGTGAGTTTGCGAGTGAATAATGTTTCCTGTCTGCTTTGTAAACATAAGATGCTTGTTGAGCTGCCTCTGGTCTCATCCCGCTGGATGCTGAACACCAATGCTGTAAAATACAAAGCATTTATCCATCAACAGCCCTGTGTTATTAGGAACATGATACAAGATACCATACACTTGTAAATGTAACAGGAGCTGATGGCTTTTCATATCTGCTGTGACAGCGCAGTGATATTCTGCCGCTCTCAGCTCAGAGAGAAACGACCCAAAGTCTGCCTTTTTCTTCTTGAAAAGGATTTAGGAAAGCCGGAACAATGACTAAATTAAAATGATATTGTCTTTTTTCCCCCCCTCCATCTCTGACTCTTCCACTCTCCTTCTTCTTTCTCATCTCTTCCCCCTCTATCATCTTTCAATCTCTGTCTCTCTGTTTTTCTGATTGATACACCCATTTCACGAAGATTTCGCGCTTGAGAAATCCCAAATGGGTCTCCTCTCATGACAAACAGATCAATTTTTATAGACTTGAAAGTTGCTGGTCTTGAAAATTGTTTGACTATCTTCAAGACACCACAGAGTTTGTGGCAGTGCTCTTTTTCTCTCTCTCTCTCTGAGCTTCATTTGAGTCATAGGCTCCGTACTCTGTTGTTGTGTCGTGTCATAAAGCATTTATGAAGCTGCTAATATCCATCGCCGCCCAGATATATTTTGCACAACCTTTTGAATTTGCAAGGCTGAACTACAAACTATGTCAAAGAGGCCAAAATGCTGCATTTTCAGGGGCTTTAAACCTTGTTAAATATGCTGACACAGAGACCTGCATGATATGCTTTATGGTCTGCAGGCTTGTAAAGTAAACAGCAGGTGGCTGAGTCTCTGAGCACTATGGCGGCTGCAAAAAATGATGCTCCTGAGAGATCCACCTGTCTCTTTGTGATACTATTGGCAGCCTGGAGTAACAATTTGGCCTCCTATCATGTGCACGACACGCGCTCGCAGAATCAAACCAACACATAGTGTAGAGGGGGTACACACAAAGTACAAATACTAGAATGCTAACACACACACACAGAAAAAAACCCACTCATAATTCACACAAACAATGTAATTAAAATACCCGTGTCTCCACCTGCAGTGATACTTTTCTAAGCAGATTTTCACAGTGTGCAGAGCAGTCACGTCTCTATAAACGCTTTGATCGCAGCGGGAACCTGCGATGCCAAGGTGAGCAGCACATTTACATCTCATTCACAGAGTACACGGCAAGGTGAGCCTGCCTGTCTGACTGCTGCTGTCTGCGTGTGCGTGTTTGTGCATTCCCTGTATTACATCTCCTCTCTTAAACAGTTTGTGAGTGTCTGCAGCGACACTAAGGGCCAAAAGGTTATTAGCAGACATTTTTTACAATGTGATTAAATTCATTTTAGCAATGCATTTAGAAAAATAAGAGTTCTTCTCTCAGGCCTGGTAAAATACGATGTTTATTTTTCTGCAACCAATTATATTCCTTCAGTTTCATAACCATATTGGTTTGGTTATTTTTGCAAGCAAAGTGGTTTGTGTGGCGTTGGTATTTTCTTCTACTGCAACTGTGCCAATAGTTCTACTGCAGACTGCATGCTCGTTTTGGTTCAGAAAAAGTCCTGGATTATACAGGCTTGAATAAATTACCTGATGTTGATAGTGACAGTTTAATGAATCAAATATGAGCATTATTAGGTGTAATGGAAAAAAGCATATCCTTTATATTAATGTAAATTACTCAAGGGTATTTCTGTGCCCTTGTTGTTTCTAACCTTTTGTTTAACTGCATGCATTTGACACAAAAACATCTTAATCTGACTCAACCTGTGTGCTTCGGTCTGAGTCAGAGTGTGTTTTCGAGTGACTGACTGTTTGCAGAATGTGGGCAAATCACGATTTTCTGGGCCGTAATTCTCCATCTGTCTGACTAACAGGACTTTTCGACACGAGGAACGACAGAGGCCTTGAGTCTGTGTGTGTGTATATGGATGACATCATTTACAAGTCTACTAAATCCTGAGCCGGCAGCCACATAAGCAGCCAGAATGGTGGATTGTGCTCCAGAGAGCAATGACTCGTAACATTGATGGGGGGGACAGTAGGTGGAAGGACAAGTTGAGCTTGATTTACTCCTCGGCTAACACTGGAGAGGCTCTGCCTGCTAAGATGCTAGCAGTTTTCAACATATTTTGTTTTTGTATTGCATCTAAGCAATTATTGTTATACAATTCTGTCCGGAAAATGCAGGGTACAAAAAGTTTATTGGCAAAAGAAAAGAAAGAGGAAAAAACAGACAAAACAATCGGCTAACGAGCTAAATGAAGGAGCGGCAGGAAGTGCTAATGCAGTTTTACCTGGCAGAAGAAGCAGGTGCAGAGCTCCGTGGAGGCCGTCTGCAGCCGTACAGGTCTAATCAGACCTAGTGATGATGCGCTGCTCGGTTTGTCCAGTCCCAGACGGGGCCGAAAACAGGTGAGTCTGATTAATCAGGGAGCAGCTACACAGCTCTGGTAAACACCAAGCAGACGCAATTCATATATCACTGCATGATTGTTCTCAGCTGGACAGGATGGAGCTTATTCACCCTCAATCATCTCTGAAATATGTCCCTGTTAGCATGCAGAGATGAAAATCTCTTCAGAGTTTTGCAGTCGTGGAGAGTGAGTTTGTATTTTGTTTGAGGCGTGTCTTTGAAAGCGTAACTCCAGCCAATTTGGAACCTTTCAGATCATATTTTCCCATCATGCACGAAGATTCTGACAAAAACCTCATCAACAGCTCTGCAAGGCACTGACAACCAATACTGTCCTTCAAGGCCAATGGCCCTGAACAAGTCACACAAATCGTTTTTTTTTTTTTTGCTCATTTCTTCTGATATTGTAATAAGAAACGAACAGAATCGAGCTGAGGTTATTTAATTACAAGCACGTCTCCACTGTCGACAGCCCACATGGCATTTAAACAGCATTTCATTCTAAAAATGTTTCCCAGTTTATCCACAAGCCGACAAGAGCCGAGGCAGTAGTCAATGGTCAAAGGCGTATCTCATTACAGAACTAATATCAATAGGAGACGTGCTCTCTAATTGATTCTGCACTGTATTGGACAGATATGCCCACAGGCATGCCAGGCTATAATCAGGAAACCAAATCTGACTTTTTATGTCAAAATGAGATAGTTGAGGTTTAGAGACAGGGAATTAAGCCACCTGTCACACATCTGATTTCCCGTTGATGTGCTGCATGTCTGTTCTATTAGAAAAAGGCTGATAATGTGCATAATTTTCTTCTCTGGTAAAAGACATGCCAATAATGCCCAAAAGAAGGAAGTCCAAGACATGAGGTGCCTCAAAAATGGCTTGTTTTTGATTGGATGTAATTCACAACAGAGAGATTACAGATCTTTATGGGATTTTCTGTAAAAAGTATCCAATGTTTTTTGGATCATTGGTAACACTGTGAATGAATGTTTTCACAGATGAGCCTCCATTTTTCTTTTATCATCTGGTTTCAACCATCAACAAAGGCGATGAAGGAGAAAACTGTTACCGAGCAAATATGAATGTAAAAAAAGTACAATTTCAGAATATTAAGAAATTCAGTGAATATTTTTTTAGGAGCAAAATGCATTAAACACACTTGTTAGACCTTATTACACTTGTTCAATATATTTTGGTGAAACTGAACATAAACGTAACTTTTTTTGTTTACGAGAAAACTCCACAAGGCACTTTTAACCTTCTAAAATGCATCTGTAAAACATTCAGAAAGTGAAACTAAAGGCAAAGTAAAGTTAAAAGTCAGGATTTTTTCGTTATTTTTGTTTTGTTTTTTTTTACAATCGCTGTTCCTATAAAAAAAGAAAATTAACTCTTGGGATTTCATTCCTGCATCTTAAGTAGCTGTGAAGTCACTGCATTACAACAGAGGTATTACAAATGCAAAGGCTTTAGAAGAAAATGTCAAATGGCCTGTAACATCCAATCAGGCTTTAAAATGAACATAAATACATCACAATCAAAATTACATGAAAATGGGATCTCAGCATCAATAACTTTGCCACATTTTTGATGGACATATTGGTAAAAAAATGCGATATTAAGTATTCTCAAATTGTTCATACATGGATGTTATCATTGGGCAGAAATGATTGCTCTCCATTATGCAATGATTTTCTGTCCCAAGTTGGTGCAAAACAGGCCTTCCATTATCTCCTGAAACTCAAGAACTCGACCATAAACGACAATTTCACCAATCGATAGGGTAATTTCATACAGGAATATACAAGGAGTTACAAATGGGGTTACAGTGGGGGTGTGTGTGGGGACATATGTCACATTTTATCCCCTAGACACAGGAGATAAAAGCAGACATCAGTGGATCTGTCTGGTGGCATCGAGTATCAGTAGGAAAATGGACAATTGGACACTTTTATCTGCAGGCTTTGATGTTTGTGATGGAGGCTCAAGGACGACTGCAATGCCACGGGAGGGTGTGCGAACTGAGAGAGGGTGGGGCAGGTGGGGCTGATGCATGGGTGAAAAAAAAAATGTGCACGTTTGAAAGAGAAAAGAGCAAGGATGGGATGAGATGAAAGAGAAACATAACAAGAGTGAGAGAAGAAGAGACAGGTGTCTCAACAGCGACGGGTTTTTAAACATTTACCTGTGCCTGCCTATGCTGAGGGGAGAAATGGCTGTTTGATTCCATTACGCTTCTATTACAGCTGTAGTTAATGGCTGTGTCACAGTCTATTAACTGCATTCATCTTTGCCTCTGATATATAACAGGACATCAGTGTTGAACAAAGACAGATGACTGTGACTCCCTGCTTCTCCTTTACAACTCACACCTTATTTCCATGCATGGAACGTGGTGAGGGACGCATACAAACACATATGACGTCCACAGAAAACACTTGGGAGACACATATAGCCTATACATTCTAATATACTGTATGTTGTACGAAGAAAATCATTGCAACAAGCATTAATCTTTTTTTCATCTCCGCACTTACATGGCAATGACAGCCTGCTGTCTGGTGTGATAAAGGGGAAACAGAGTGGTGGGTTTAATCTAAATTCTGTACCTCAGTGTTTGTGGAATCACAACACATGACTGCAAGCATATATTCAGTTTTGACAGAAGTGTGATTAACTGCACAGAAAGATATACAGAAGTACACATGACCGATTGAGTGTGCTGGCAATCATCTAAAGAGTGTATCTGCAGCTTTGCTAACAGCTTCACCAGACTGCCATGTGTATCTGACAGTTTTTGAATGACTGCGTTGTTCTTTTACACAATGTAACCTACATTAAATCATTATGAATTTCAATAATGTTGAAAAGAGGTGTGCAGCAATAAAATATGACATGGTATTTGCTTGTTGCCATGGCACCACTGCCAAATGTCAGTTTGAGTAAACAAATAAGCCTGATTTATGCTAGGGCCCTTGAAGGCACAGTGTGTAGGATTTAGTGACATCTGTTGGTTAAGTTGCAGATTGCACCTGACTGAATGTCCCCTTTGAAGCATGTAGGAGAATCTAAGGTGGCTGCGAAAACTTGCAAAAAACCCAAAAGGCCCACTTGAAAGCTATTGTTTGGTTTGTCCACTCTAGGCCACTGTATTTACTCTGCTCTCTATGTAGATAAAAAAGGCTCAATCTAAAGTAACGAAAACACAACAATTTTTTGGTGATGGCACAATAATGAAACATACTTATGGCTATAGTATTTCATTTCTGCTGTTTTCTATAAATAGATTTCTATATATCCTAGACACTTTTGCTGTGAGTGGCTCATCAGAAATTATGTTTACACAGCTGTCTACCTAAAGATGGAAATAGATTTGGACTGGAACAGGATAAAAAGCAAGGGATATCTTGGTACTTAAGAGACAACTGACCACAATATCTAAAATGACTTTTATTTTCACCTGACAGAAAAAAAATTTAATGCAAATATCAAATAAAATGGCTTGCTGTTCATATTTATACCAACGGAAAATCCAAGCACTGCCAAGATGCTAACAGGTCAGCATCACCACATTAAGCTTAAGGGTGATATTATAAAGACCATAACTGTGTTTTAAACAGTCAATGGTTCTGACGTGAAATGCAAAACTTGAAAAACTTCTACTATTTTCAGAATGATGATAAAACATCCAATCTGCAGTTAAATCTAAGCAGACTTTCAGCGGTCACACGCACAGAGCACATATCTGTATTTGTATGAGACAAAGGCAGACATGGATAAGGAGCTCCTTGCACGTTTAGTTAATTTCATAAGGGAATTATACATGATCTCAGCAGTGCCTTCAATTGAGCTGCTCTGAGATGAGTTGCTGCTCTACTCCCTGCTGGCTCTCGTTGCCCAGCATTAACCTATTTAGGGCAGCTTTTAGGCTTCTCCATTGCCCCTATACTCTTTCACAATTTATGAGGTCTAATCAATACAGAGTGGAGCACCTACATGAAAAATGGTTCAGGAGGAAAACTGCGGAGGAGAGCACATCAAAGGAAGACCCCCTCCTCCCTGCAAGAGATACCACTTGAAATTAATATAACCTAATACACAACGTGAAGAGCCCAGACCCCCAAGAGAGGCTAATTCCCTGCTATAGAAGTTTTATTTTACCGTTCCTCTTTCCTGCCTTCGTCTACACCTCCTCA
Organism: Acanthurus lineatus; assembly: GCA_029814665.1. Classification (NCBI taxonomy): domain Eukaryota; kingdom Metazoa; phylum Chordata; class Actinopteri; order Acanthuriformes; family Acanthuridae; genus Acanthurus; species Acanthurus lineatus. Next base: position 13,837,846 of record JAPZDV010000014.1, on the reverse strand, counting down.
TAAAGCTTTATCACAAGCTAATTATGGCCAAAAACAATGAAATAACTCATAGGATGGCAGCCTGTACGGGGCTTATTGTATGAGCCTCTTGGCAAGAGTACCCTCCAAAAATTATATTGTCACTTACCTATTAATGAAGACAAGTTTGCAGGCACTCTTTGGTCCATTTTAATTTATATTAATTCTCTGTCAGCCCTCGTTATGGGCATTATTAAACTGCATCCGGAAGCAAAACAAGGCTTTTGACCTGAGCAGCAGTTGGAATGAATCTCTCTCTATCATTTAGTGGCTGTGAGCAGCAAATACCTTAACAAACAACCTGGCAGAAGGAGGTATGTGAGGAGAATTTAGAGGAGTTTACAGAGTTTTGAATATATTTAACAGTCTCCGTGCTAACTATGCAGATTCAAAGTGCAGGCTCAAAGAGCAGAATAAAGCAGAATGTGGAGGCAGCTTGAGTTGCATATTAAAGCATCACCAAAAACTGGACTGCATGCTTTTTTCACAGAATACATTTTGGCATCTCACATGTGTGAGGAATAAAATATTTTAGTTTACAGCTAAAATTCTGTTTTGTCACATAGGCTGTTTTCAGAACCATCTTTAAACTGTAGATGACCAGCATCCCATGTTCTGCATTCTGAACACTGCTTTTCATTGTAACATGCACCATCAAACTATTAAATTGATTTATTTTGCTGTATTCTAAGCCCAGTTTTGCAGGTTTTGAGAAGCTGAAGTAAACAATAGCACTGACAACAGCAAATCACCACTACTGTGCAGCGGTGACTGAAATGATTAGTGAATACAACCATTTTAGAAACCGGCTTAAGCAAAATGAAAGAGGAACCAGTAAACAAATTTTTCAAGTACAAGTGACTTGCCATTAATATGCATGCATTTAATATCAATTTATAATTCATTGCATTAATAAATTACAAATAGTAATTTATTCAATTATTTAAATTCTTAAATCACAAACTTTTTTTAAATGAATACCTGTCCTGATTATGAGTTAGCAGTCCATCAAAAATGATTTTGAAGCTCTTATTTTAGGCTAAATTGTAACATAATGTTGCTTTAATAGTATTAATGATATTACCTGCTGCTTTTCAGTCAAATGGGACATAGCTTGCCAACATTATTTTTGTCTGGTAATTCAGTTAGTTACATAAAAATTATGCCTGTCATTAACATTTGGAGCCAACCTTTTCCAAATAAGCACCAGTCTGAACTTATGAATAGTTTCAATCTGCTTCAGGCTGGTAAGGCCTTACTATATTTTCACTGAGGCAAACACACACCCCAGCTTATTTAGTGTTTATGTGTATACAGTAGCTTGGTGTCCTTTTACTGTGTTTAATGTGTACATTTCAGCTCTTTAATATAGAGTCATGTTTGGATGTCAGTCCTTCAGAATCAAAACCAACAGACGCAAAATCACAAAGGAGACAGATAACAATTTCTCACTTCTCAGTTACCTCAGTCATCCAAAAGTGAAGTGAAATCACAGGATGTGTTTTACTTTTTAATAGTAGCATTAAGTAGCATTAGCAGGAGTAGCATAACCGACTATTGGCCTCCTCCTCAACTGTCACAATTTCCTTTTACGCCCTCTGCACTTAACAAAGGTGATCCGTTACAAGACTGCCTGGTGACTAATGTTGTAGAAGAGAAGGTCATGGATAATGTCCACACCAGAAACTGCATCACAACACTGGTTCTAATAAAATTAATAGGCACCGATTGGCTAATGAGGCTGAAACTGCACCATTCCAGTCAATTTAACCCAACACTCGACCCTCAGTTTGCATTGTGATCACGTAGAGTACAAAATGTACCTCATGGCTCTTAATTCCCCAAAATCTCAAGGTTTCCACTATGAAGTTTCCTGAACACTAACTGCAATTTAATCAAAAGATCCTCTTTACCTATATAAGAAAAACCTTTTCCAAGCTAAATCCTTCAGGTTTAACTGTTGTCTTTCTTGCAGCCATGTTGGTCATTTTGCACCCCCACCACCATCACCACCATTATAGGAATAGAGAGCTATTGTTAAATGATCCATTCATTCTCTGTCGCTCGTCCAAAGCTTCTGGTTAGTGGAGAGTGGCTAATCTGCCATGCTGTCTGTGTTTGTAGGACTGTAACGGCGCTGACTGAATGTTATTTGTATTCCCTACACTGCAACCTACCTACTAGTCTAACTGCCCGTCTCTCTGACTGGCATACATAGCTGCACTACCTGCCTGACTGCTGAACAGACTGACCACCTGTCTGGACATCTGATGGCGTCTAAGTGCCTGTCTGACTGCGTTAACAACGAATTTCCAAAATGTCTGCCTTTGCGTCTGAAAACCTGACTGTTTGAATTTCTGCCTGAAGGCTGAACTGCGTGACTGCCTGTCTGTCTGTCTGTCTGAAAGCTTGTCTGCTCGACTCCCCCAAACGCCTGAATATTTGACTACTTGACTGTGCACACCTGTCCCTCTTCCCACCTACTTGCTTCAATAGCTGTCTGCCTGTGTGAGCCAGAGAGTGAATCACACACACAATCACATCAACTGACAGGAAAATGGAGATGAAAGGAACATCTATTATTGACGATGGTTTTATTTTGGCAAATGATTAACACAACCTGCCATCACCCATCAAATGGAAAAAAAAGAAACAGGACAAAGCAAAGTAAAATTAGCATCTGCCTCTTAAAATCCGTCATATGCCTTTTGATTCACTGCAGATCATTTCTTTCAAACTTTTTTGTCCTTCAAACTAAAGTCATTAACTACTTCAAGTTTAGAGCAGATACGACTGTACATTCAAGGTCAACAGCTCAGTGCAGATGTGATATTTAGAGTAAGGGAAACTGGCCACGGCCAGCACTGAAATGGACCTCGCCTGGGGAAAAAAATTGCATGTGGTGCATTAGTGTTATAATTTTTATTAGTTCAAAAAATGCTCTGTTAAGCATTTATTGCAGTGAGAGGGAATATGAGATGAATTTGTTACTGGGATAATGTGCAGCAGAACTTCTTCCTCTGCATGTTGTCTCTATAAATATTCAGACCCACAGTCCGGGGGTCATGTTGGGCAAAGGCAAAGCACTGGTTATTCAAACAGTGTTTTGCTAGCGTGTTGCAAAAGGTTTATATAAGTCGTGTTGACTGAAAGGTCCTACAGCCTGCCTTATTTCTTTTGTACATATAAAAGTGACCTCTATTTTACCATTTCTTTTTCCTCTCTCTTAAAATCTTCCTTTGGTGTGTTTACTCATCTTATTTGCTATCTCAACCTTTACAGTCTCATCACATTGCTCTCTCTTTACCTGCATTTCTTTCTTCCTTGAATTTTTTTTATCTGCATCTGCTTCTCTCTCTCTCTGACTCATCCTCTTTCTACTTCTTAACTTCCTCACACAAATGCTACCATATGACTGAATCGATTAGTGAGCTATAGATGTGCCAGTCTTCATATATTGTTAGCTATGAACACAGCTAGGTTAGCCAGTTCTCCTTTGTTTACAGTCTTTATGCTAGCAAACAAGCTGTTGGCGTTAGCTTCACATTTACTGCACAGACATGAGAGTTATATCAACCTTGTCACCTATTTTTTGGCACAAAAAAAAGTAAGGGTCTATCCCAAAACGTTCATAAGGCTATTTTAAATTGTATGTTCAGTTTGACTAGTTTCTGTTTAATGCTGTGGGTTGCTTGTGATAGTGATAGCTAGCAAGACAAGAAACTTTAAGGAGTTTACATGAGTCAACACTTTAGCCTGTTAGCTTGTCCTAAAACAACCTAAAAGGTTTGCAACAATTTTGGGAGTGATCCTTTATCGCACAGTAAATAATTATATCACACCTTATAATAATAGACCGGGTTTGTTTTCTTATTGAAATAAAATTGGATGAAACAGTTGAAGGTAAATAGTTAAAAAATTAGCCATTTTGAGAAATATGTTTGTTACTTTCTTCGTGAGTTAGATTAAAGGATAGGTACAACTCTCATATGAAGTTTGCAGCTTAAACAAGTTTAGCATTAAGACTGAAAGCAGGAGCACAGAGCTTGCCTATCTCTGACCAACCATTGAAAAAAATATCTACTGCACTTGTAATTCTCTCATGAAGCCAAGAAATACTTGTTATGCTAGCTGTTCCCTATTTCCAGTCTTTGGGTTATGCTCAAGTAACCATCTTCTGGCAGTGGCTTTGTATTTACCCAGCTGATATGAAACTGGGATCAATCTTCTCATTTAATGCTCAGCAAAAATGTAAAATCCAAAGTAGGCTTTTTCCAAACTATTCTGCACAGTCTTTCCCACATTGTCACCTATTAACACTTTTTTCATTAACTCCTCCTTCCACATCTACACATCTGTCAGCATTCACTCCTTCCCAGCAAATGTTTCACAGGGAGCAATGTGCAAAAATGATGTTCCAAATGACCAAATTAAGCATCACATTTTCACTGTCTGACGTTATGTTTGGCAGTTCTCTGTACTTCAGGGGCTTTGGTGTTAAAATGACATAAAAAAAGGAATTTTCGTCACAGATTTACTGCAAGATGCACTTTAAAGCTTTGGACAAAGACTATCTCAGCTCTCACTTTAGTGTTATATTTAACGTTTCTCAGAATCTCTGACCTTACTGATCTTTACCTCCATCCCCTGTCCTTTGTCCTTTCCTCCTTCGCTCAGCGTTTTTCATCTCATCTGTCTCCCTTCTGAAAGCCCTGGCCCGTTCAATTAGCCATCTGCTGGCCTGGCCAGTGGTGTGACCATCCCGTTTGATGGTGCGACCCCAGGGATCAAGACAGGTGAGTGGGCTGCAATCAGCCACTTAGATTACTCCCTTAACCACTGCAAAGCAACCAATTTACCATAGGGTTACCACTGAACCTATTAACCTGTTGGCCTGCGCAGCCACCGACAGGAAATTGGATGCTGGAGGAAGGATGTAATGTGGTGTTTTTTAATGGAAATCATGTAATGTGTGCCCTTCAGGTGGAGCAAAAAAAAAAGACTGGTGTGTGTTTGTGTGTGTGCATGGGACTCCAATATACACAGCTGCCTGTGTCACAGTCATCAGACTTGTAATCGGCTACATAATCCAAAAGATTACAGTCATTTATTTGAAATACCAATCCAGTCTCTGTTATTTTCTGTCCTGAGGTCTGGCCTTAACTGATAAGGGTGTTTTTTTTTTTTGTTATCCAAATTTATTTGATCATGGTTCCTTTTCACCACAACATAATGGAAAACATGTCACAATAAAATATTTCCAACATGCATCGGTGTTTGACCTCAAAGTTTACCAGTGTGTGTGATAACAAGGTCAATAGGAACAGGAAGCGATTAGATTCACAAGGTGCCCCCACTGATTATGCTATAAATTGTTTTTCCTCTGGATCCTGTTCCTGTGCTCATTTTAACTGTTTGGGGAATTATTTGAATATTCTCAGCTAATTGTAATTTTAAAGATAGGACCAACAGTCCCTATTGGCTTTACAGTGATAATATAGTTATTAATGTCATGAAAGCTGAATAGCAGACTCATGTTATCTTACAGGACAGAAGGCTACAGCTTCCATGGTTATAAGGTGAAATGTTATCGAACAATGTGGAGCACATGTAAAATATTTCTTAAGGATAGCAGAGAGTGGGAAAGAGCTCGCACCAGGCAGTCAAACCTACTGTAATATCAATGACTGCGATGATTAAAGAAAAAGAAAAAAAAATCTTTTTCTGTGCCATTCTTCTGCTCGAAATTGTGTGTGTTGCTACTGTGAACAATTTCAGCTCTTTTTTTACACTTGGAGTCAATTATTCTGTGCTGCACTCAAATGGGATAAATGAACCCACAGAAGAAAAAGATGTCAGTAGGGGGACAGATGAAAGGAGGGATGGATCAGTTGGTTGTAACAACACAGACCTTCCTCAGATCAGTGCTGTGGGAGATTTTTTTGAATACCAGATTAGCTTTGAATGTTGGTGTCCTAAAAAACACAATCCTGCAACTGGATTGTTTTGAAAAGGTGCTCGAGTGGTGTCAGAAATACAGCTGCTTGAGGAGTTTCAAGTCACACAAGTGCACATTAAATTTTAAAGCAGCAAAAGTGGCTTGTTTGGTGTAATTAAGCGGAAGAACTGAAAACTCTACCTGTGCAGTGATAGAAAGCATGGACCAAGACGAAGAAAACACCTTTACTAAATAAACTTTAAGTCAATGTTGTCATTTTATTATTCTATACTATTACTATTCTTAGTACTCTGTAATATTTCCTTATAAGCATACACACTATTATGCCTGCCACAATGAACAATATTGTATTCAAACTTATCTGAACCAATGGTTTATAAAGGGAATTCTGGCATTTTTTAAACCTGGGCCTTAATTCTATGTGTTGGTGTGCAAATGATTTACAGTAATTATAGTTTTGTAATTGTTCAAGATCTCCATGGAAATAGACTTTTTTGAAAGTAAATCCTTTTTGTTATATCCATAAATCAAACAAGAATTGTTCAAAGTCTAGTGGGATTTTAGAGCCAGCCTTCTCCTTGAGCAAGTCTTGTATTTCAGGTTAAACATAAAGGATTTTATTCTTATCAAAACGCTCCGTCTCTGTAGAGATCAGTTTGACAGCATTGTGCGACTCTTAAAATAACTGCTGCAGCGTATGAGTTGCAAAAAAAAGCAGTTTGGTAGTGTAGTTGCCCAAAAGGGCCACACTGCAGCCACTGCAGCAAAGTTGAGCTTTCCCTTGTGGATGTCTAGTGGAACAATTACAAACTTTTATTAAGTACCAATCATTGCACATTAAAACTTATTAAAATAGAGTCCAAGTTTAAAAATACCAGAATTCAACCTTTTAGCCAATTCTTTTCTTATGTTATCACTATTTCAGCTAAGCTAAGCTAGGCTAAGCTAAGCTAAGCAGCTGATCTTTTTTGCCTCTTATATACCTTACAACAGTGGAATCAAGCTTCTCATCCATTTTAAAAAGAAAAAAAAAGTGTATATCATTAAGTGGCGAACTGTTTTCTTTAAAAGGTCTGTCTCAAACGCCTCTCAGCTGCTGGGAAATGCAGGACTTGATAACAGGAGTCTCTCTATGATGTGCATAACAAGCGCAAGAATAACCTTGAGCTCTGAGGACACATGCAGGTGAACTTTCACACCTCTTGTACACAACACAGGTCTGCTGATTATGATTTGTCTCTCTAACCTTTAAACTAAACACAAACAAACCTTTCAATAGATCAATCTTGATAATTCTTCCTCTTCTATACACTCTCATACATATTCTATCCGTGCAAGTCTTGCTCATTAACTCTATATATAACTCTATATAAATATATACTGGCCTATGATCCACAGTGACTCTATCCAGTGTGTGCATATCATGAATCCATAAGTGTCTCTAATTTGGGATGGAGAAAGGAGAGCTGGAGCAAGGTGACCTCGGCTGTGTTCTTAATCATCAGCTGGTCTGGATGAGGTTAAGATTTGAAATTGCTTTTGCTCTGTAGTGAATCTATTATCATATCTCCTCACCCCGCCGCCCCTCCTTCTTTGTTTCTCATCTCTGTTAGACACCATTTTACATCTCGCTCGCTCTCCTCGTCTATCCGTCCCCTCTTTGTCATTCACTCTTTTTCCTCACGCTCACTTTTTATACTCCACATCTTTTTTTCTCTGTGATGTGAAAACTGCCTCAGCATATTGATAATGGGATTTATTTAAATAGCCCTCCTTAAAAGGAAGGACATTCTCTATGACATCTGCAGTTATTATATTGAATCATGTAGGTGTCTGCATTATTCCTTTTCTGGTCTGTATTATCCTCAAGACACTCGCTGACCAAGATGTATTTTTATCAGTTTTCTCGATTATTGATCAGGTTTTGGCAACATCCTCTTAGTAAGGAAATAAGAAATCCAGCAAAGGTAAAAATACTCTCCCTCTCCATTCATTCATACGCACTATGAGGTTTCCTTTTCCTACAAACACTTGTTGGTTCATTAGGAGCCTGTTGGAGTGACTGACTGACTGCGCCTTGTTAGGCTGATTAAACCATCGCGTCTAATTAGGGGCTGTATCACGGCTCAGTTCACAGCTGCTGTAGCATCAGAAAGATAGAGGATACACAATAAGCATTAAAATTCCTACACTTTATATGCCACCTGAGTGCGAAGTCTGGTGGTGGCCATCGCTGGGAAAGTGAGAGCAAAGTATTAATGTGCAGAGCCACAAGCCTTCTTCCTCAGTGTGCCTGATAATCATCAATAAACCCTCCAGTATTCAAATCCCCTGAGTTTATCAAACTATAAACTACATCATACTGCATCAATATATTCCACATTATATATTTAGTAAACACTAAAGAAAGTTAACAGTCCAATGCAATCAAGCAGATGCAGCTAATTATAGCATGTGAGAGAAATCAGCAACATGCTGAAGGAACTAAGGAAAAAGCATTGATTTAAGAAACATTATTAACCCGTGGGCGTATGTTTATTCGTTCGCACTGATTATGACTCAGTGCCCACAGAGACAATAAAAGAATAAAGGCAGGAATGAAGCAAACAAAACATGATATCAGCCAAATTTAACACTATCTGCAGCATCTGATATCTGAACTTGTGGTTTGCACTTTTTTATGCCTAAGAAAATCAGAAGAAATGAAACAGGGCTGCAACTTATGATTACTTAATTTTTTATTTTAACATTCATTTTACAGTGAATTGTGACACTGAAAAGCAGCAACTGAAACTGAAATGTATTGATCATAGAACATGTTTTAGTACATGTTTGTGCCCTTTGAAAGTCAATTATTTAAAATCCAGCAGTGCATGCACACACAGCCAAACTACAACAAAAGTACTAAAGATAAAGATCCTGGTTGTTTGATGGCTAATGTTGCACATGATTACTGAGAGGTGGAAAACTCGACTCTTGTCACATTCAAACAGGACTGAAGTGTTTGTGCAGAGCCAGTTGCATCTTTGGGTGCATAGACTGGCTCTGTCCAAAGTGATGTTGTCACATTAAAGCACACATCTCAGACAACAAAGACATCCTCCATCCTCACTTTTCTGAGAAGTTTTGTTGTTCTCAAAACATCAGAGGAGCGTTCTTTACAAGGACTTTTATATTGACTTGTTACTTTTTGGATTTGATATTCACCTTAGAGAAGTTTTTGAGGAGGCTGTTAGAGTCCATATCTGTCCTGCATCAGTGGTGCAGGGTTGTGCAAACAGTTTGGCAGTGGAGTAGCGGGGCAGGAAGTGAATAGAGTGCAGAGAAATGTTCAGAGTGTCAAGTGGAGGCCAAAGACAACATTAACCTTTCATTGCCTTAGGAAACAGAGTTGTGCAAGGTGAATGAGGTTATGTTGCAAACTGTGGCCTAAATGCAGTTGGCACACACAGTCCTACCTGTGGGTGAGGTTTCGCCTGGTTAAACCAATTATGTTTTGCTTGAGCTTTATTTAAAGCAACATTATGTAACTATTAACTTTTATAAAAAGGTTTTAAGTTTTCTAAGGTACATTTACTTGTAAATGAATGAATAGTGTCTCTGTCTCAGTCTTGTAACACCCTGATCACCAGTTGCTGCATTTTGTAATTTATGGCACTCTGACTTGAATGCAAAAAAAAAAAAATGTCATCGATTTGTAAAACTGGATCACATTTCATGAGAAAATGCTTTTTGGCTTTGCAGCTGCTCTGTGATTAATAGAGTTTTCAGAAGTTACCTTTAACAGCTGTTATTGCTGCTTAGTCTCCTTCAGCCATGCAGCAAGCTAACTCTGCTCAGGAGACCAATGCTGCTTCCAGGACCAGGAAGTCCTTGTGTTTATATTGAAATGAAACCAACAAACTCAGCCGCCTCTACAGACAAACATGACCGAGGAAGAGAAAAAGATAGAGAAAGATGCTGACCTAGAGGTTATGAAGGAGCTTGGACGGAGAAATGTTAGATCAGCCGTCAGTTGTTGGCTCAAGCTTCACAAAATCAAAAGTTGAAAGACAGATGCTTAGGTGGACTTCTTGTTGTCGGACCAGTGAGTCATATTAGCTGTCTTGCAAAGTTTTGTGTCTTGTTGCACTTGCTTCATGTTTGGCTGTGTTGGCAAAGTTATTGACTTGTTTGGTTATTATAAGCAAGTTATTATAAGGGAATTTTAAAAAGTATTCAAAGTGTCTATATTTTAAGTTGTTAATTCAACATAGCTGGTACAAATGTTTGCTTTCCAAATCACTGCTCTTTACCAGGCTGCAGCAGTGTGATAGGCATCTAATCAATAACGGGACCAGATGTTAATTGTTACATTAAAGCCATTGATTTGGTGGAGAGTGATTTCAACTCAGCTTAACCTCAGCCAGTAACTGACTCCACAGACAGGAACACAACAGAAAGAGATACTGTAGAGTGCATACAGTAGATGATTTGTATTTAAGGCAATTAAAGGAAAACTACATTATTTTATACTTCTAATTACATTTTGTATTCTGTCCAAATCAGTCAGTCAATGCATCAGTGTGGTATCCATGTAATTACAAAACAAATTCAGAAACAACAGGCGAAACACAGTGACCTTTTCAAATCCGATTATGTTGACGCAACATGTTCCTCTCAGTTTTCTAAGATGTTACCATATGTTCCCACTGTGAGCAGTGTGATCTGCGAGTCACAAGAGGTCCATTCATTTCCTGCAGAGCTCAGTGAGCAGGGATAACTCAGCCAGTGTGATGACAGAGAACAGACCGGTTGGCCAGATATAGTTGGCCACATTCAGAGAGCATGTAAAAAAAAGAGATTTAAAAAAGAATGCTGATGAAAATGTAACTAAACTCATAAGTGTGATTTTAAAGTAGATATTGTTTTCTATAAAGAGATGAATGGAAACCTCAATTAGGAGACCATCTTTAGCTCACATCATAGCTCTTTTCATTATCTTTAAATATGTTCATCATGACTTCTGCACTGTAATGTTTGTGAGGTTGGTTCACCTGTTTGTTGGTTAATGTATTTTCAGTGTCAATATGTTGGTTGTATAAAATGTATTTAAGCAAATAAAATGAAAGCTGGTTTAAAAAAGTCACTGTGAAGATACTATGTTATTGCCAAACAGCTGACAGTAAGCTTAGCAACTAGCTTTTAATCTCAGGAGCTGGTTAACCAAAACAAAGAAATGAAATTAAAGTACGCATTGGCCTTATTCGTCAGGTATATTTCCCCCCTGGAGAGCCTGCACAGTGGATGAGAGGTTCATTTTAATCATCTAAAGCTTCCAAATTATGGCACGACATCTAAATAGCTGAGTTAAGATGATGCTTTGGGACTTGTAGCCAAAGCAAAAGCAGCAATAAACACATGATATGTTTAAGGCATAGCATCATGCATTATAGCAACGCATAAAAGAAGAAGTGTGAATGCACAGTTAAAAATGATCCTTGATTATCCATTCATGTCTAAACTGCATTATATCTGCCTCATTATCCAAATTGCTTGATCCAAAGTGTTTTCTTTCCCATTACACTAGCTTGCAAGCTCACTGGCTAATACTCTATGCCAAAATAGCCATGTTTTTAAAAAAAAACCATGACAACATTCAGATTGATAATACAAACAGATGCCACAAGAAAGGCGTCACATCCTAAACATAATTTTTACACAATTTACTTGATTTCTTACTCCTTCTGCCATTGAATGAGCTTGCGAATGAGTCAGTGAGAGGATATCAATAGCAGGAAATAACATGATTCACTGCACTGTAATTAGAGATTCAGTGTGATGAAAAGAGATGATTTGCTCTTTGACATGGGTCACCCACAGAGAAACACAAATACTATCTAAATGTCATCAGGCACACTGTAGCTACGTAGTCTTGTGTGAGAATGTGCGCAGTGAATTCATTATTTTCATCTATTTTCATCTCAGCGCCATTATAACTCTGTCAAAGGACTGTGACTCATAGAAGAAGAGAAATTGGAAAGCTAAAGTCGAAAGTCACAGCAGAAGAAAGTGTTCGATTTTTTTTTTTCTCCTCAAGCAAGAAATGCTCTCTGGAACAAACAGAGTCCAATATTAATTTGTCTGAGCAGATTTCTGTGATGATCAAATTGGACTATCTCCTTTGTTATATATGACGAAGCGGTGGATTGAAAACTATCTGCTGTTTTATCTCTCCTCCTCGCACTTGGTGGCTGAAGCTATCAGCGCTCCGATCAGTAATTACTGCAGGTTGTCAACAATTTATCACTGCGCTCCCATGGGCTCCTGCACAGAGGCTGGACGTGATTGCACACACGCACGCACGCTCACACACACACACAAAAGCATGGACACAAATGCACAATAGATGCACACAAAGTGACACACATGCATGGAGCCTCAAAGACACAGGTGTCAGTGTGACAGTACATTACCTCTCCGTCCTTCATGATAACAATAAGTGCCTTGAGGAGGGTTTTGAATGAAGCTTGTAGAGACTCACACACACTCAGCCACTCATTTACTAAATTGTTTGTGGAGTGGCCAGCAAATTGGTTTCTATAAATACCCTGTTTTGTTTTTTTTTAATTCTATTAGCGCTATGCTATTATTGGGGCTACATAACATTAGCATAAAAAACAATTTGAAAAATTAGTTGACATATTCACTGAGTGTAACATCAAGTTCATTTTTTTTTTATACTCAGTGGAAAAAAACTGTTGCTCAGTTGTCAGCAGCTCATCAGAATAATTCTGTTACGGATGTTAAACAACACTGCAATCCATCATCAAGCAGCTAAGGTCACGTTGTAAGTCATTTTTTCTGTGCAGTTTACAACCTCTCAGTGCACACACACAAACATGAAACTGCATACTGATGCATGCACTCAAACCCTCCATCCCTGTACTGTTAAATTTGATTTATGGAAAGTGACAACAGCATCAGTGTTTTTAATTATTAATAGGGATGAGTCCATGGGAGTCATCTCTCAATCCTCCCACAAAGGTAATAGGGTTATTTGTTGTGTTGGAGCCCTTAAACTTTGATTCATTTGACAACCGTCCCTTGTGTCAGGTGGACCTGCAGCGGTGGGCAGATAAGAAGGCTATTCCTGGTGATTCGGTGACATTGACCCACCTTACAGGAAGGTACATGCACTCACACACAAGCACTTAGGCACGTCCACAAACACAAGTAGCACACACACACATTTAAACCCACTTCATTTCCAGCCAGTATTACAAGTCCTCTCATTGAGATAGTGACACTATTATAGGAGCTGAAGGTCAAGGGGTGGCACCTTTAAAATTGCGCCTCAGTTGGACTGAATAAAAAAATACATTAAGAGGTTAAAAAAGAAAGTTAATTGATCCTACTCACACTATAGTATCCGTCCATTAAACAAAATGTCATAATTTATGTCATCCAGATTAAATTATCTAACAGTAAATGCAGCATCACATGTTTGCACACTGTGTTTATCATTCAAGGCATCTGTCATGCTACACGGGGTGGCAAAGGCACAGTGCTTCAGTCTGTGCTAATTACAGCCCTACTGTGAAGGTATACTGTACTCCAAAACCTTTTCACTGCTCCTCTTGCAGGACTGCAGGAGCCCGCAAACAAATTAGTCTAATAGCTGGAAAGTGCTTCCTAAGCAGTGGCAGAGGTCAACTAGCTGGAAACACATTCAGGTACACTGGACAAGGACGAAGCAGAATATGTCTCATGTCACCGGCTATGGATTTTGCCTGAAAGGTGTTTCTGAACACTGGCAAAATGAATCCAAGGCTGATCTGCACGGTATTAAAGCAACATCAACTCTACTGCTCAGATTTTACAGTTAAAATGAGAAAGCACTGAGCTGACCTTGTAAGTCCTACTGTTGCCTGTCCAGCTTTAATTCTTGCAGTGCACATATACTTTTACAACGACCTTGGCAGATTTATAAGAGACAAAATGAGTCATTTTTAAAGCAATGCGCCCTCAAGTTCACACAGAAGTACACAAAATCAGCTCTCTTACTCTAGTCTGCCTCTGTGTATTTGGTCGACTGAAATGACAGCTATGACTGGTAGATTTTTTTTGGCAAGAAATTTACTTTCAAGCTAACAAGCTAAATTAGCTAATGTGTGCTGCATGAATTCCTTGAAAACTAGTGTGACAGACTCTTTTTGTTTCCAGCTGTTTTAAAACAATTCTTTACAAAGCATCTTAGGTGTTGATCTTCACTATCTGATGATACTATTTAAGTACAAATAAATAAAGAAATAAAGAATTATAGTGTCTCAGCATACATGCCTTTTTGGGGCCCATGTGGGGCCACTGTGGGCAGAAAATTGGGCCCCTGTGTGGGCAACCCACTACTGTTGGCATGCTGTGGACACAGTGTTGGTGTCAGTGTCAGAGTAGTCAGTTTGCTTTTCAGCTTTGGAAGTGCAAAATAGTTAACACTAGATGTCTAGGTAACAGGAGGTGCAGCTTGTGGGGCTAATGTTAGCAGGAAAATAAACATTTTGATCTGTTTGTTACACTCTTGCTTTTATTTTATTTGATTTTGGGGGGAGGTTTAGAAAAACTAAAAAATACACCCCTTGCTTTATCATTGCTCAGGCAAGTTACTGGACAATCGTGGTTAGGGGTGACTTTCAGTGGTCAGTGGACTAATCCATTTCATCTACTGCAGATAGCTAAACTTTAAGTAACAAAACTGACACCAACTTGATTCATTAATGAATATTCCTTTCACATTAGCTTTCCTCACCCATCTTGATAACAGTATTTGAATGTCATTTCTGCATGAAAATCTCATTACTAGTTTGTTACTACATGCTACACAAACAAAGTCAGCCCTGGAAAAAGTAACCAGGAAATACATCTCTGCCTGTCTAAGATCACGGCGCTATCTATTTGTTTATCCCTCAGAATGCATCAGCAAACCAAATTAAAACTCATATCTTTATGCTCCAGGCTCCGCAATATTATTTCCAATCAGGATGAGAATTATTCAGCATTGTGTGACTAGCAATCTGTTATACTTGCAAACGGTGGGGCTGCATTACTGGCATCGAGGCTACAGTAAGGACAAGATTAAATATTAATTATGTAGTTATTTATACTGCATATTCATATTTATTTCACCTGCTGAAATGCATTCAAGTTGTGCTCAGCAAATGTCCTTATTTCTCACCTGCAACTATTAAAACCTCAAAAATATCTGCACTAAAAGTGTGTCAGTCCAAACAAAAGATCATTTAAGTTTTTAATATAAGTTTTGCACTGTCTTGTAACTAAACTTTACAAGCAAGATATAATATATGACCGGCTGCTGTTCATGTTGTCATACATGTAGAATTTGAAAGGAGACACTGAAGCAGCTGCCTGTCGTAGATAGAAGGTAAAATCTTGTATGTTTGACGCTAAAATGAGTATTTCTGATTTTTGAGTATTTCATGATTTACATTGATATTTACAGAGTTTACATTTGAATTGTCAACAAAATATTACACATTTTTAAAGGATGAGAAAGTAAGCTTTTATCTGTATCTGCATCTGTTCAATCAATAAAATTATCTCTCCATAGGGTATGAAAAATGGGTGGAGCTTATCTGAAGGTGTTAACCTAAAATTTGTATGCGTTGATCAGGAGAGGTTTTATTTAATGTTTTTTTGAAAGATATTTATAGAACAGCCTTAAAGTGAAGCTTCAGATCCTGATTTTAATCACAACAATGAAATATAGATTTACAAAACATGTAACTTAAATTAATAACCTCAGTAAAAAAAAAAAGACCGCAACTTGTTCTTTTCAAAAGTATAAACTAGAGTTCTCATGGTTAACCTTACTATTTAAAATGTATTTATTTTTAAATTTAAACAGTATAGTGTTTCTCTATGTGATTGCAGGGCCTGTTTTTACTACTTAATATTTTTTATTTTGGGAAATGGTATTTTTTATTTGTTACTGCACAAAGTAAAGCAAAAATGTAATATCTGACAAATGAACCGGATACTGCCTTGAACATTTTCACTCAATGCATTACAGCATTACATTAACCTGTAATATTCAATTGATGGGAGAACACATCAGATCCGATCTAAAACTAAAATTTGGTTGCATCTTTTATGCCTATGTCTTGGACACAATGGGCCACACAACAATATCACAGACACTGACATATCAACAGTGATCATAGCACACAGACACACAATCAATTCCTCTGAAATCATTGCTTAAAGTAGCTTTAATACAGCAGATTTTGTGCAGGCTGTGTACTACTCTGGCACCATGTTTTTTTTCTATCAATAATAAGTGTCAATGTCCGCAGTGATATCTACCACAGGTCTATTAATTCTGGGACTTTCTTATTATTTCCTCTTTTTCCTCTCATGCTCATCCCTCATTACCTTTAAAGTCAGAAGGTCTCTTTTCATCTGCAAATGCCAGTGTGAAACGCATTGTCACCAGCTGTTCCTCTCTCTGCACTTTTCCCATCATGTCTCTCTCTCTGCCTTTCACCGTGCTGCTTCGACAGGCCGCCAGCCAGAATTATACATCAGGTCAGGACTAATGAGTAGGTTTGGAAAATTTTCTCATATTTATCAAGGTGAACCCGCTGACCCCCTGCCGTCCCAACCTCCTCTCTTATTCAGTTTGTTGTCTCAAATGTTGGAAGGATTCGCAGCTGCGCTTGCTGTCGACCGAACTGTCTCAGACTGAAACTGACACTCAGCCTTTAGGCTCCAACTTCAGACTTTTAATATCAGAGGGATGAAAGGTTATGTAGAAATGATGGGCATCCTGACTCACTCATCCCTGCAATGAGTAAATCCTAGGACCTTTTAACGTGTTCATTTGGTTTCTCCTTCTTTTCAGTCTCGAGATAAATACATAACAAACTGAAGCTTCTCAGTCTGTTTTAAAACATTTACAGTTACTAAATGTCTCTCTGCCCCACTTTGTAAAGACCTACAAACCCCCTTTTTTCCCCTTAGATGAATCGCTTGATTGTCTTTTACCAGCAGTCTTGAGAAACAGACATTCATTGACTTTCAGTGACTAAATATGGCATATAACTGACCTAATATGGAAATCTTGTAAAACTTTTCACTAGGGGCCACAAAATGAGATTTGCTCTAGAAGTGTACATGGTTTCTTGCAATCATAAGGTAATGGAGGATACATCCTTCCACATCTCAGGCAGACAAAAGGATTTGCTTTCACTGAAAATCTTTCCGACCTTGTTGCGAACCCATTTGGAGGTGTAAATTTACCACGCTTCCATCTCAAAAGTCAAATTTACCCCAACTCCCTTGATAATTTCTTCCGATCCATTACCCAGCATGCTGATGTGTTGTGCTGTTTGTAGCTACTGTGCAGATCTGTCTGCTGCAAAACATACAATCAACCAGAGGCAGACCTAACAGACACAGAAGAATTTATTTGGTAAACAGAGTTTTATTTGATTTCCTGTTGTGCTGCAGCGTGCAGTGGTGGAAAATGATATTGTGTTCATTAGTTTATGTGTATTAACGAAGGAATCTAATGGTTTATGTATACAAGGCCAGCGGCAGAGGGCTCAGATGATTTAGGATGATGCTCATTTTATGGAAATCAGAACAAGAAATAAGAATAGTTCTTGTAATGCACACACACTTCTCCTCCTCCTGGTTTCATGTCCTGCAGTAGTCTGTCAAGACAATTCTGTGGCTTTCCTCTCCCTTCATCACATCACCCTCCCTCTCCTTCGATCTTTCTCTTTCACCTTCCCTCCATCCCCTTTTCTTGTTGCTGTCAGAACACATTAGGACCTTGCTAACGAGTGACTTAAATTAGGATCCCCCACAGTCCTGTCCAGGTGTGGGTAATGAGGTGGGAAGACAGGAGATTGGGGCTTCTTCTTCACTCTTTAAGTCTATACAGGCAACACATCGAAATATTCCCCTGTGCACCCTGAGGTGTAACAAGGTTATACACTGGCAAACAAAATAAGTTCAAATAAGTGAAAGACACAAATTTTTGTACATAAACCTGAAAACAACACAAAACCGATGCTGTTGGAGTCATGACAGCTGTTATTTGTAATGCACTGCTCTGGTTTTCTAAAGCTAGCACCCAAATGCACTAACACAGACAAGCTTAATCATATGGAAATTGAAGTCGTAAGTTCGTGAAATGCAGTCACGAGTTCTCTTCTCAAGGCCATCAGTTAGATCTGAGCTCCGGCGGCTGATGGGCTGTGATCTGTTATCGTCCCCGTGGCCTGGCCTCTCGCAGGCAGGCTAAATAGGTGGTCTCCCTCCACTGGAGGTGGAAATGAATCTGGCCTCAGATCCCTGCTCCTTTCTGCTCCCTCTAACACCCTGCTTGTCTCCCCGTCTACCTATCTAGGCCATCTCACTTCGTTTGACGTGACGGGCGCGAGCAGCGGATATGTGTGTGTAAATGTGTGTATATCTGTAAGCCGAAGCCTTAACTTCTCAAAACTACAGAAAGATCAACTACAGCACAACTTTATTGAAACCAATTACCTTTGATTCTTTCGTCTGCTGAGTAGATGCTCCGAAGCAGCAGAGTCAGCTAAATGCTCAAGGATTGGCATTTTTCCTGCTCTTCATCACTGTCTGTCAAGCCGCCATGACTTATCAGGATCAGCAGAGGCCTTGACAAAGTGACACAGTCACAAATGATGGCCATCTGCTTTTCATGAAAGTTTTCAGAAAACTAATCTGATTACCATCGCTCCTCGCTGCCTCAGCATGTTTCTGGTCCAGGAGTTTTTACTGTTTGAGTTACAGTGGAGAAGCAGAGACATGGACCTGGATTTTCCATATATACATGTAACAAGGTTCACTGGTTGTCTAGTCTGTCTGCTGGGTTGTTAAGCTGTCACTCCAGACATGTACAAGGCTTCTCCTCTCTGCAATCCTCCCAAAAAAAGGTTTAATGAAAAAGCACGGAGGCTGTGTGCGGATAATAATAGTAAGTCAGCTTGGTTGGCTTTGCTCACAATAATGCAGGTGTGAGGCAGCAATGAAAAAAACTGGAAACCTTAAAAGAATCTTTTATGAAAGGCCAAATTTAAGGTGCCATTTAAATACAAAAAAACCCAACTAATTGTTCATTTTATTGTTAAATGTGCAGTCTGTGACTTTTGTCTCCCCCTTCTGGCAGTGACGGTAATTACATAAACACTATCACTGTGCTAATGATAATACCTCTGTACATAATTAAAAGCTCTGGTAAATGTTGAATTAAAGAAGGATTTACCTGACGATGATAGGCTTATTCAGTGTTGTGTGAACTGGTCGTGAAAAGGCTTGAATGCAACATTTTTGTTTTTGCTGATTTGTAAAGGTCCTGCTATTAAGCTTTAAATTCTTTAGAACTTAGCATAGCTTTGACTACTAAAGATACTTTCCCCCAGACTTTATCTGCCTTCACCTTAAGTGACTTTTAGTAGTTCCCAGAATGCATTATGATCAGTCAAATGTAGATTTACATGAAGATGGTGAAGCTATAAACAAACATGATTCTCTTGAATATAATGATTATTGTTGAACTTTAGGATGACTAAAATTCCCAGTGACTTTAGGTCACTGGGAATTTTAGTGCTACAGAACTCCAATATGCAATAACGTTTAAGAAATGACATCTGTGGCGGTCTATGCTTGGCTTGTTGCTAGCCTGCACATAGAGCCTGGAGGTTATTAGCTTAGCTTAGCATGGACTTGAAGCAGAATTTGATAGCTAGTTTAGCTTTCTACTTGTGTATGTGTTGGTGGACATATTCTCAACTTCTCAAATATCTTGCAGTTAAAAAAGAAAACATGTACCTCTGTATATATGTATATTTGCTAAAAAATCTAGGATAATATTTCCATCATAATTATCTCATCATTTTGTCACTGAAATGCTCATAGTGGAATCCCTTTAGTCACAGGAGATGATGCTACAGCAGATACCTGTCATGTTCTAAGAGTACTACAAAAAGAGAACTATGGGGATGTTTGGAGAATTGGGAGAATATAATCAAAAAATAAGCAGCTCTCTAGTGAAAATACCTGTGATTTCTACAATCAAACTCAATGTTTGAAGATCTATGTTGACAGAGTAAATGTGACCAATTTCAACAAGATCCATCACACACTACATGCTGTCTTGTCAGAGTCTCGGTGGAAGCCCATTGGACAGATTGGACGAGCTCCAGCTCACTGTTTTGGAGCAGATTGGTCCCCAGTAGCACCTGGTGCTTTGTCTCCACTTTAAACAGCTTCCGTCTTCATTGCTGGCTCCCTTCCTGACACAGAACTCCCCCGTGGAAAAGGGAGAAGTGAATTGGTGTCTGCCTTCCTCTCAGGTACATCCTTCATCCCCCCACCTTCTCCTCTCTCCTCCCTCCTCCTCCACTCTCTACTGCAATCCGCTGCCCACTCAAGCAGCTGTCAAGGTGAGGCGGTTTTACATGGTGAGGCTCCAATGCCCTTGTCCAATTTCACTTTGGAGTGAAGCTGGGCTGAACATGCCAATCCTGATATTACCAAACAAATTAAATCACGCGGTTGGGCGCAGAGGAGAGGGAGAGTGCTGAGGATGCTGGGATGGATGGGTGGCTAGGGGAGGGGGAACAGTTGTCAACCTGGCTGAGCAGCTCTCTGAATGGTCTGATCAGGACATCCTGGGAGGAGAATCGTTAATTGGCACGGGATAGAGGAGAGCGCTGGTGGGAGACGGCTTTGTTGCTGCTGGCCATGTCCATTGAAAAGCCATGATGGAGGGCAATTAAAGGTGTTATTAGGGATGAAGCAGCTACCGGAGCTGCATGCCAAGTAAGAACCCCACCAGTTGTTATCAAAAAAACACTTACCTGGCTTACTTGATGTAACTCAGCATTTCTAGCTTTGATTTGTTTGACTGTCTATTCCTCCCACTCTCAAGACATGACAATTCTAACAAGCTAATGTTTAGCAGTTACGTTTGCCATGCTAGCCATGTTGGTTTTTGAGCTTTTATGCTAGAAGTTGCTAATTACCAAAATAAACACAAAGTACAACTGGGGTTTTGCAGATTGTCAGTCATAATCCAAAGTACTGAGCACTTTTAATGCTGACTGGTGAAAACACCAGATCAATTGTAATGGAATCACCAAAGTTAGTTTACCAGTTTTAAAGGTAACTCATGCTGTGGTTCTTGTTAAAATGTCAACAGAAATGTCAGCCTTTTCAGCACCAGGTGAAAAGTCTGGGAATCACCAGTGTCATTGAGGACAAAAAATTTCTGTACAACTCCTCCACCCCCCTACCCACCTCTACCCCCAAAAACATAAACCCGATTTAGTGGTCTTAACTTAGCATTTATGCCCATGATTTGTTGTTTTGCTTGCATTTTTTCCTATCTCTATGATTTAGGCGAACCACAGGCGATGATGGGACATGTTCAGTTACAGCCAAGCATGCTAATATTCTCACAATAACTGTGGTAATGTTGAGCAGGTGTGATGTATATAACAATGTATATGTGTATAAAACACAAAGTACAAGTATATTTTTATCTTGTCATGAAGTTAAAGTACTTTTTGTAAAATCTGCAGTATGACTGGTGATAAAATGTGAAGGACTCGTCCATTTCGTCCCAAGTTCACCCTCTGTGGGACCTGATTGTATGATCCACATTTCATGAAACAGGTGGTCAACAACATACCATAGTTGTTGAGAAATGTCACCAAAAATGTCAACCTCAGTGGAACAGGATAAAAAGTCAGGATATCACCAATATCTCTTAGATTCATCCTCTGTGGACAACAAATGTCTATACAAAAGCCCTCCATCCAATAGTTGTTGAGATATTTCAGTCTGGTAGTGGATAACCAGCAGACTGATGTGTTGTCATCCTTAAAACTGCAAGTGTGGCTCTAGAGATATGAGTTATTTTATTAAATGTATCATTTGAACAATGCCAAGCTAGGCATCACAGCTTTATAATAATAAAACATCTTCAACCTTTTTGCCAACACTCACAATCACAGAGATATAAATACATTACCCAAGAATAGAGCTGCCAGTCTCCCCACCAACCGGGTTCTCAATCGACCGCAGCAAAAACTTCCTGACTCCAGTCCTACTGCTTTTCACTTGACACCTCTAATAAGGAATGATTTTGACCGTGAACACCAGGTGAATGCAGCAGCTTGTTAGTGAACTGAAAGTGGGAAACAACATAATGCAGTATTAGCCAAAGTCAGACTGCATTTTGAATAACAAGTGCAGCTTACGTTTTCTCTAAAAATGACATGCTCTTGTGCTCTCACTACCTCGCCACTGCAAGCAACACATATGAAAACACAGTTCAATGCGACAAGTTCAGGTATGGTGTGGTTGTTGTTGAAAGGTGGGAAATCTCTTCACTTCAGAAGAAGCAGATAAGGCAGGCTGGGGGAAAATCGGTGCACTGAAAAGTATATTACAACACTTCATCATGAAATAACTCCTGGAATGGATTGATCATAACAGTGAGAGTATCAGGGGGTGGAATTTTCTTCAAATAAAACTAGATTTGCTGACTTACTCCTGCTGGCATATGTAATATATTCTCCCTACTACTTTGACTTGACTTAAAAAGCTATGAAACTTATCACGTAGGAGATATACCTGAGTGTTTTTTTTAAGTTGAGTTTAGAGAATCTTCATGAAAAGTCCCCACTGAGTGAAGTTTACATTGTATTACAACATTGCACAATGTTATAAAGGCTAATTGAAAAAAATGTGGTCATAAGTCAGATATGAGCTTTTATCCAAGAAATATGTTAAAGACATTCAACTTCAGTCCATCTGTCCAACTTATTGATCGTGAAAATTATATCTGAATTTATTGGTTTTCCACTTAGCTTGGTACAGATAGTGCAGATGGTCTCCAGAGGATGAATCGTAATGACTCCAATAACTGATTTTCATGGAATTCAACATTCATGGTACCCTAAGGATGAATAAATGGTGACTCTGTCATGCACAGACAGAATTTCCTTTTGTCCAACACTCTGACTTGTGACCAACCACCTGCAGAACCAATCAGCTGCTTCTTGTTGTCTATGCTAAATAGCAAATGTTGGCATGCTAACTCTCAGCAAAGATTGTGGGCAATGTAAAAATGGTGAATTTGCTAAAAACTGGCATGTTAGCATTCCCATTGTGACCATGTTAGCATGCCAACATTAATGTGTATCACTAGTGTGGCTATTAGCCAAAATTTGGCTTATATCAGTATCTGTAGCCTACTGCAGCGAATCATACAATGTGGCTGAATTAAGATGCCACAGTACTGAACTTGTGTTAACACCAGTTTATTTGTGACTGGATCATTTCTGGGTTCTTACACACTTGCTTGGATAAAACTGCAGTAGTGGTTCAGAAAGAAGGTAGCAAGATAACGATCTTCTGCTGTGCATCTGCAGCATCTGTATATAAAAGACTTGTGATAATGTGTACTTTGAATGCACACCACCTCATTCCAATCCAAGAAAACATTTCAGGCTGAAACACAATTAGATACTCTCCTGACAGATGTCCCTGTTCATTCAGATCCAAAATCCATGACTGGAAACTGACTTGCAGGTTGGAAAGCCTCCTTGTTCTTTTCACGCAGTAACATTGACGACAGCCAGCACATTTCCAGATTCGTAGCCCTGAATCAATGTGTGCAGCAGGAGCAGAAAGGTTCACACCAAGCCCTACTGCTCAAGAATTGATTTCTGAAGCCCTGTGATGTGCTAAATACTATTCGACATCGGGAACCATGTGAACACCACTCAGCCAGCCACTCGTGTGATTACAACAGTGTTAGATTTAATCAGGAAATAGGCTTAGACCCAAGTTAAGAGAAACTGAAGAGTGGAAAAGGGCCAGTGGTTGATTTAACATAAAGTATATTTAAATGAACAAGTGCAAAGCTTAGCAAAAATATGTTCTTGTACTGCTACAAGCCAGACAGTGAAACAAGATTCAGGTCATTCATATTTCATGTATTTCTGTCCTTGTAAGTACTTTTAGCTTAGTTTAATTTTGCTCTGTTCCAAAGCTGGACTATAACCTTCCTTCAGTTCATCTGCAACCTATTAAACCATATTTCACACTGTAGGAAAAATACAAGTCAATGTAATACAAAAGATTGAATAGATTTTGAGGCTTGTACAATGTGTCTGGCTACAAAACTGTGTACTTACACTGAGTATGTGTCCTTCGTTTAAATATGCCACTGTGAAATACCCTTAACCAACACTTCATGCACACTTACACTAATAACACTTTGGCATGGGATTCAGTGCCAAGAGTGCTCCACAATTAATCACGCTCTGCTGCTTCAAACTCTGGCACCGCTGATGCTGCCAACTTGCTGTAAATATCAATGAAGACGAATGATTTCTTTGTCATTTCTCCTCAGTCTAGTTTAACCATTTACATTGACATCATCTAACCAGGGTTGGTTTTCATAGTTATATTTCCCACTCTGCACTCTGATTTGAGTTCTTAATTTAACATTCTCAGTATTAGCTAACAGAGAAACACAGAGTCTAATGATGAAGTGGAGAATTAGTCCTGTGTTACCTTGAATGCCTTTTTCATAAAATATGATACATGTAAAATGGACTACACAAACTCTGTTAATTAAACAGTACTAAAATAAGATTAGTTTTATAAAAACCTAGCAAAAAGAGGGGTTCTGTTTGTTGAACTAAATATCAAATAAATAAAGTGTTGAATCAGTCTCTTTAACAGAGTGAGAATTAGTTAACTCATTGGAGCAATTAGAATATGATATTAATAATTAAGCTTTTAGAATTGTATAATGACTTAAAAAGTAAAGTGTTTGTTAAACCCTACAATGTGTCTTCTTTATCTACAAAGGTCTTCCACGGGGTCCGCCATATTGCTAACCATGGTTCTACGAGAGCCCAGAACACACAAAAATGTTGCTCTTTTCATGTTTTAATCTTTAAGCGGCAACTTGAATATGCAAGACCAGTGCCTTTGAATATCAGGGTTATATATCAAATATATATAACAGTTAATACAGCTAATTTATGAATATATATTTTTATGAGCATTTTGTGCTCTAAAAAAATAGGAAAAATTTTTTTTAGCAGTTATTACAAGTACTATAATTATTATTTAGCACAAGAAAAAACTAGGGTAGCATTAATCATCCTCGTCAAAGAAGTGAAAACATGAATTGTAAACAGAGGTCAAGACATGGGACTGGCCAGCAGCCATTTTTTTCTAGTTTGCATTTAAATCAGCTTGTGAGGAGTTGATGTGCTGCTTCATCACTCTTGCAAAAAAAGGAAAAAAAAAAAGCGACTTTGACTGCTTCTCCTTACTGCTGTGTACTGCTTGGGCAATTAAAATCATAATGGCAGATTTCAGACACCAAACTAATGAGCTCAACTCCTCTGAGTGGAAATGCCATTAGAAGTCCTAATGGAGCCCCTTCACTGAGTAACAAAACAAATCCTCGGCTGATAGATGTGAGATGCGCTGCTTTCCCAGACTAGAGATCAACACACAATCGTTATTTGATTAATACTGTTTGTTTACATGAAAATACAAAGAAGCCTCTCCCCCTACCGCGCTGCAACGCCTGATACAATGTGATGTATAATTGGATGCTGGCTGTGAAAACAAAAAAAGAGTTAGTGGCATCCCGGTCTTGAATGATGAATTGTGACGAGAGGAATGAAGTGGATTAGGGTGCTTGCAAAATACTTTTTCACTGCTGTTCTCTTTACACCAAGAGATGTACTCGCATATCTACTGTAAGTTCTTATTACACTCAATCCAAATGTGTCTTTGGAGAAATACGATAGTTGCAACATAAAGCAAACAGACAGTTTCTGGAGAAAAAGTCTCCCTCATTCACTCCTTCCTTAAACCCTCCTCCTCCTCCTCCTTGTTTCCTTCAGCCATCCTCTGCAGGGATGAGCATCATTGGAGAGAGGGGGGAGGTTTCATCATCCCTGCCAGGATCTGTTCCTGCTTTGGTGTGTCCTCTGAGATCTCAGCTCTGTGCCAGGGCTGCTGATGATCCGGGCTCTACACCTCCACTCCCAGCGGAGCGCATCAATCACCTCTCCACTGCTCTCACGCCACCGGAGAGGGAGGAGGAGATGTGAGAGCGGGGGTGGGGAAGCCTTCGCCTCCACTTCATTCATATCAGACAGAGAGAAAGGAAAGACTAGGAGGAGATGTAGGAGGGGTTGTTGATCCCGACACCTCTGCTCCTGTGATACATGTCTGCGGTCACAGGTCGCCAAGAAAAGACCCCACAAGGAAAGCCATGACACATCTTAAGGCGAGGACGTGTGTGTGTGTGTGTTCTTGTGTGTTTTGCTGTTGTGGATTTAATATTTCACCTTATCTCCCTTATATCTAAACAGACACCTGGGGCATGAAATGGATGTCTGTCCTGACAGAAGGCGCTCAAAATTTCAAACACAATCATTCAAAAGATGCCCAGGCGACTAAATCCCCCATCAAGTTTTGGCCTTAAACTTAACATGACCATCATTTGTTGTTTCCAGAGGTTCCAGGTCACAGGGTCAGTCTGGCTTCTGGTTATATCAGTACGACTCTGCAAGGGAAGAGATGCATTCTGGAACAACCTGTCAGCAGAATATGATAATAAACTGATGTTGAGCGTTTTACTTTAAAAACAAGGAAAGGTCACAAAGGTCTTCACATCTCAGTTTAAGTAAATAATGCAATAAAAAGAGTTAGAAAGAATAATCCTGATTACTCCAATGATTCTGGCTCTTCCACTTGCACCACCATGAGGTCTGCTTTTTGGGTTTTAGTGAAACATCTTGACAACTATTGGTTGAACTGTTCTGAAATTTGGAAACCTTTAAGGCAAGAAATACTGAACTTAAAAGCTGAGCCATATGGTAAATTAAAATGCATGATCCAGTTGAGGGAGGAATACTCTCTATTTTTGACATGACTGATGCAATAGCAGCATCTATGCAGCGTCTAACCTCATTAAGAAGCTGTCCTTGTTGTCGAGAGAGAGGTCATTTCTCCTGCTCTTTGTGACACCTAACCCACGCCTGTAGGATGTGATGCTTTGGTCTGAAGTGTAAGACACTGTGCTTCTGAAATAAGTGTAAGAAGTCAGGAAAAGATGGATTTGCAAGATCAAATGATCTTGTGATTTTGAAAATCCAGCTGCCTTGATTCACGTTAACATTTGTGCTCCACAGATGATGAATCCTAATGACTTGGTGGATTTCATATTTGTTATTTATCGCCATCAGGCCAAACTTTTTAGTCTATTATGTTACTTACTGCAAAATTTCCTGCAAAATGCCTTTTTTCTCAGCTCTGCGTTTTGTGTACAAACATTAAAATATGGACAAACTGAGATGGTGCAAGTAGTAACCAACACGCTGATGTCAGCATCAATCCCAAAGTACGACTGTGCCTGAATATAGCTTCACGAAGCTGCAAGCAAAGCTGATGAATCTTAGTCATTAAATATTGAAAATATTTATAAAATTCAATATTTCTGAATTTTTTATATTTTGTGCAACTTTTTGGATTACGCTAGGAATAAACCATGTATAAATGGAGGTTCACTTGACTCTGGCATCAACAAAAAAGAGCATATACTTTTCACTTTGTCAGGCTTGCTATTTGATTCATAAAAATTTCCCTGTTTTTCAGCCCACTTCAGTTTTTTGAACTTGAGTTCAGTGTTTGGATTTTCTCCTTTTTTCCTCTCTCAACCTGGTTTCCCCTCATGAACAGGAAGGATTTTCTTACAATGTTTTACAAACATGAAGAGCCAAAAATCAGTCAGATGTTGTAAACTCTCATAACTCACCTTTGACTCAACCAAACAACTCGAATCCTCCAAACTTTTTCGATTCAGATTGAATAGAGATCTGAGGTGGAAAAATCAATCCAGCAAGTATTTGTACAATTTGTACTTATTTCCTGGACGAGCACAGTTGAAGCATCCAATGAAAACACTGCAGCCTCTTGAAAACACCAGCAAATGCAGATGTTAATCGAAGTGGCGAAAAAACAAAAAAATGGCAAAAACTTGGAAGTTGATGTTCAAATTTTCAAGCTGCTGAGACCTTTGTTTGGATCAGAGAGGAGAAAAGTTAAGTGTGTAAACATGTTGAGAGGCAGAGGCTGCATATGTGGAGTGTATTGAGGCAAACAGAGATATAACCTTTGTTTATGAGTGCAGGCGAGCTAGCTGACAGTGTGTATAAGTCAAGTGAGGCCGGCCCACTCGGAGATCTACTGGCACGCATTAATCAAGCACCAGGGGAGGAGAGAAATGCCTCGACACACCTCCACAGGACTTTCTAACCAGAGGGAGGGAATGACCACAAGGTTATTGTACCTCCAGTAGACAGAGCAGCACTTTGATTCAACACTGCTGCGCTGAAATGCCTCTCCATAAATGTCTACTAACTGTGAACCGCAAGGATGATGGCAATAGACTTTTTAACGTCAGAGAATGGTTTGTCTGGAGTCATTTCACAGCATGAGTTATTACCGCAATAATATCCAAGAGAGCGTCCTTCAAGGTGATTATGGCTGTGACAGTGATGCAGTAGATGTGAAGCGCAGATGGGGATTACTGGCTATTATTGCTGTTTTACAACTGGGGAAGAAAAAACATCTCAGGGAGAACATAATGTCAGTTTGAATGTATGGTAATTGTGAGCGCAGCTGTGACTCATTTTTAAGATTCATTAATTGAAACAGTCCAAATATATATAAAGCAAAGAAAGACACAGCAGGAGGGTTTTATAAAAGAGCCAACACAGTTTCTGTATTTAAAAAAAAGCATTTTATTATAACAAAATGCTTATTTACAAAGCAAGAGATACTTCTGCTCAGAAAGACATTGTACCTTTACAAAAAAGGTGAGGACTGTGAATACAAAGTCGGCTTGGGAATGACATTTTTGCATTACAGCTGTTCTAGCTTATTACACGGTCAAATCGCCCAGTAGATTTGCTTTGTTACATTACAGCAAGACTGATGGAAAGACAGAAAAAGTAAACTAAAATGGCTTTTGGAATAGTCAGGCATGTTAACAAAGTTCAAGCACAAGCAATGTGTAAAAAAAAAAAAAAAAAAAATTAAAGAGCATCATCTGTTTTCACAGGACTGCCTCATTCCGCTGGGATAGGAAAGAAGCTTCACAATATTCAGTTTAAATAGAAACACATTTGAAAGAACAAATGGCTGTTTTAGGGGCAAAATCAAGTGGAAAAATGTATTTATAAGCTCTTAATCGAACCCAGACAGCTAAAGCAAACAACAGAAGATTTTCCCAGTCTTTTCAAAAAAAAAGAAAACTGGCATCACACATAGAGTCCCTGTCATTTAGTTAGAAAAATAAATAAGTTGAAGGAGAAATTGTGTTTTCATAAAAAGACTCTTTTGGTCAAGATATGACTATAAAGAATGCTGGCAAGCCCTGATCAAACTACCAGTGTGACGGTCAGGACTTTTGTTTCAGTCTGATTCCACTTAGCAAACTGTGCCAGTGTGCTTCATTTAAAAGAGTCCGTCAGGCTTCTATCACATTAAAGAGCAACTTTTTCCCAGGTTAACAACCTGTGTCCGTTTTTTTCAGGTACATAATAAGTTTAAAAAGAAAAAAAAACCTTTCTTGCGCTACATTTCATCCAACTCCTCTCATATTCCTCATTTGTGTCAGACCCACCTTTGCTCTCTGGTTTCTCAGAGCCAGGGGTGCCAGGCCGGGTCCATGCGACACAGGTTGTCCAGGCTGTTTGCTGCAGCCACCAGTGTGTTAACTTTACTCTCTCCCCCCTCGAACTGAGCCAGGTTATGGAGGCGGGTCATGATGGCCGTGACAGCCTTCTGGACCAATGAGACTAGCTGCTGGGAGTCCATGTTCTCTGGTTGGCCGGCTGGGGACAGCGGCATGGACGTGTCCTCTTGGGTCTTCTTGTGCCAGGCGATGATCTCATCACGAAGGACCGCCTTCAGGATGCCATCCACCTATCAGAGACAGAGAAATAATGATGTACATTTTAGGATTACTGGTACAGAAAAATGCACACTATAACTTCAAACATTCTTTCTGTAACTGGATTCTCAGAGAACAGAACAAAAAAGTTTTCTTTTTTGTTATCTTAATGTCTTCTGAAAAATTACCTCACTTACAACACAAGTCTGGGAATGTATTTGTTCAATTTCACTTGCCTTGATTTATATGTTTAATTTATATTTACGTTAAATTTGAAATCTGTTTTGATTCTATTTCTTTGATAAAACACAGAAATAATGTTAGGCATCAAAGACAATCTTTGAACAGAGACAGGAATAAGCATTTGCCTTTACGTCCACATACTTTGACCACATCGTGAAAACTGAGCTGATTCCCTCCACTGACGACTAGAAGATTTAGCTAAAGGTGCTAAAATAAATTTAAAGGGGACTTTCAGTTTGTATACTTTTTTGTTAACTCGTCCATACTTCGATATCTATTTATAATATCTGATTTGAAAAGGATTAAATTTATTTGTACGCCATTCATTTTGATCTCCTATATAGACTTCACTGGCCATGTGTTCAAAGTTTCTGTCTTAGGAATGAGAGAAATGAAAAAGGATCAGACCTCAGTTTATATAAAGTCACTACCAGTCACAAACATACACAAAACAAAGCTGTAAAGTCCAATTAAGGGTGTGTCAATCATCCTCAGGGAATGAATCTGTGTTGTTAGGAGGCCATTATGGTGACACAGAACTGAAATACATAACCACTGAAACCACGACGGGGCCACAACAGTAGCAATCATCACCTAACTAGGTATATACTGTTCCCCGTCCTTACCTTAAGTGTTTATATGGTTTCAGGCTTCAGTATATTGAAGTGTATGGTTGTTATATGTTTGTTGTGTTTTGCCGTTTTCCCTGGAAACGTCCCTTTTCTCTGACCACAAGAAAAACTGGCCTTAACTAGGTCACATAGTCGAAGGCTTTGTTTACTTGCATCTTTCTTGCTGCACGTCGGTCAGACTTTAAGTATGAGGCAGAGCTATATATAGACACCACATGCCTATCATTATGCCCTGCTGGAGATAGTTTATACAACCCTCTGACTGCTCGTGCTTTCATTGCATTGTTTTTGTTTGGTTTTGCTTTGTTGAACTTCCTCTCCGGGTGAGTTTAAGCACTAAATAATATCTGGAGAATTCAGCAGGAGCTTCAGTTTGACAACAAACTGCTGCATCCTCATGATAGACTGAAATACATCCTCACTGATGCTGCCAGCTGACAGGCACTTCGACTAAAACCTAATGTCATTTAGGTAAAGCAGAGCTGGTGTAATTTCTCAAGTGTAAGGATTTAAGCATTTAAATGCAATGTATTATATAGAATTAATTCATAATCCAAAAGGTTTTGACAAAGGTGTGTTCAGAAGTGTAACTGTCTAAATCTGAAACTGCTACTCTTGCCCTTATATTATTTTAAAACACACGATACCTATCCAGCAAACAAGTTACCTTGAAGTTTGGCTGTGCAAAGCATCGTGCCACAGCGATCATGGAGGCTGTGAGTGGGCCAGAGACGCCGATGGTGGT
Organism: Acanthurus lineatus; assembly: GCA_029814665.1. NCBI lineage: Eukaryota > Metazoa > Chordata > Actinopteri > Acanthuriformes > Acanthuridae > Acanthurus > Acanthurus lineatus. Next base: position 13,806,215 of record JAPZDV010000014.1, on the reverse strand, counting down.
GAGGAACTCGGAGATGTTTGGCGTCAGGCGGAACGGGACCGGACGATTAGCGTCCAGGTCGCCTGTGGCGTCGTTGATGTCGAAGCGGAAGTAGGAGACATTCAGCTTTCCTGTGTCCTGAATAAGAGAAAAGAGAATGAAAGTGAAGACTAAAGAACAAACCAGTGGTCTCATAAATGAGTGTTTATTTGTGAGGTAGGTTCCATGTATGTTAGAAGGAGAACAACTCAAATAAAACATTTTAGAAGTACCTGCTTAAAGCTTAAGCAAATGAAGAAAAAAAAAGTATATTCCTTTCTAATTTTTTTTCACAGTTCCTCAACTACACAAGTCGTGAAAGAAACAGCTCTTCTTCAGTAAGGCTATGGGAGATACTAAACAAGCTCACACCAACAAAATGGCTGCAGTTATTGATCTGCGTGCCCTCGACACGCTAACATGTCAAACTATCAGCAGGAGAACATCTATAATCCCCTATTCACTCCCACTACCCTCTCCACCATCACTCCCCGCTGACTTAAATATATACAGCCGAGTTTTCATCCATAAGCCTGCATTTATGTGCGAGAGGACGGCGGCACGAGCAGCCATTGCGGAGAAGATAAGCTCCCTTATATGAAAAGGTGAGTGGCTCTGACAGCTTTATAGCAGAGCATTTCATTCCAGCTCGCGCTCCCTCTCCTCCTCTGTCTCGCCCATTTCCCTCCCTCCTTCTCCTTAATTCCCTCCCCTCCCGTCTCTCTCCCACTGTCATTTGCTCCTCCAACCCCCAGTGGAGGGCCTCAAGGCAGTGGGCTGAGACACCAGCAACCCCAGGAGGCTCAGATAAGCCTGCAGACAGTGGGCTGTGGAGGCTGCGCTCAGAATGCTAAATCACCACACTGGCGGCCAGCGATTGCTTCATTTTGGACCTGGTGTGAATGAGATGACACAACACTAATGTATCACATGTAGGGACTTGGGGCTGCGAACTTAATAGTGAGAAATGACAGATGCTGGCTCTCTTATGGAACAAATGTCAGTGATATCAAAGGAGAGATTTTTTTTCCCAAAAAGAGCAGATTCTGGAGAGATGATGTGATGCCTTATGAGGATGGGTGTTGACAGAAGCCTGATGAGCACAAAGCAGTGCTTCTTCTGCTGAGGCCTTGAACCTTCACTGAGCTCTGTACGCGCCAACTTAAAGGAACTTAAGGTCTCTATTTAGACAGGGTGTGGCACAATGCTACGGCTGTGATGTCCTGTCCTTGCACTCTCTCTCTCTCTCTTTCTCTGTTTGTGTGTGCGCATGTTTGTGTGTGCGTACACTCTCTGTACGTAATCCTCCTGTGTCTAATGGGATCTGCGGAGTGGAACAGGCAGAGAGGGGGCTTAATACCAGTGCTTAGCTGCCCAGAGGAACGCCTGTCAGCAAAGGCCGATTAGGATCAGAGGGGAGGGGTGGCCGACTGACACAATCATCTTTAATAATGACTTTGAGAAAGCTGTCTGTGGACTCCGAGCACCAGACGGATGTGTGTACAGAGTAAGAGGCAGGCACGCGCAAACACACACTCACACACAAACACGGCCTCTTCAAATTGAAACGTCTTTGATAGCTGTAGAGCAGAGGGAATGAATATAATGTTCTGTCAAAACATCCTTCGCACTGACAGCACGGGCTGACTGATAGGCCTAGCGTGAATGTCATGGGGGAGAATGGTAATTCACACGGCCAGATATGGAGAGGGTAATGTGATCTCTTAATGCATCTATGAGAGTGTATATCTATTGAATTAGACCCCGTCACTTGAGTCCCACTTGCCCTTGACAGAGAGTCCGACATGTTGGGGGCTTGTGGGTGTTTGCACTTGTCTCCTACCTGTGCTATCTGCAGCATTTCCGGGTTGAGCCTGTTGAGGTGGAGCATGAACTCGGCCAGGCCTATGAGGGCCAGCTGGATGGTGAACATCTTCCGGAAGGTCCAGTAGTCAGTGGCGTTGGGGAAGGTGTGGAGAGCCCATTCCTTCAACATGCTGCGAGGCACCATGTTCCCCTGCACCTCCTTCAGGATGTCCCGCAGAACCTGGAAGCAGACAGGAAGGAGTATTATTCATGTCATAATACTTTAAAACAAAGGTCAGCCATGTTTAACTGAACACACAACTGCTTATACCAGCTATCAGGCTATGACTCTGTCCACATACAGTCATATCCTAAAAACCACAGTTGAATTTTTATATTCCAGAGTCTAAAGGAAGTGAACATGAGAACAGATAATGTATCAACTATCTAATTGATCAACAATAATACTTTCTATGTTATAGAAACAGATAGACACAACTTCTTCCCCAAAGAGAGGTTCATGAAACAATTTGGCCCTCTTTTATATATCCAAGTAACAAAAGATTGAAGTGTTACTTTACAGGTTGAGAAAATTCATCTATATGTTATGCTAAACAGACCATATAAGAAAACTAAATGAAAATGCAAAGTCAAAAAGCTGAAAATAAGGTTATTTTCTTTTTGAGATACATTGGTTTAACAAAGGACAGCGATAATATGCTCAAATGCTGCCTAGGTGGATGTGACATGGCCGTATAAAGCTGTTACATTGCAATTTAATCACCCAAGATAAATATCAATGCAGGGCCCAGCTGTACTATCTTCCCTCTCTGTAATGTGTGTATGTATGCTGATCTATTTACAGGATCGTCTCCATACCTGGTGGCTGGCCTGCGTGCCTCTGGCCTGCACTGTAGCCAGACGATCATAATATCTGGAAATGGGGTTGTCATGTTCGATGCCCTTCTTGGCACAGCGCTGTTTGTAGATTTCCACCAGTGACAGAGATGAAGGGTTGTCTTCAACCAGCCGCATCTGAGGCGACACTGCCACCACTCGGGGCACTTGAGAGATGGAGGGAGAGGAAGAGGAGAGGATACAGGTGGGATAAGGATGGGGAGGAGTAAAAAGGAGACAGAGGGAAGAAATGAGATGGAGAGAAACCAGAGAGAAGAAAAAGAAGGGGAGATAACAGTAACAGGAAGGGAGATATGGAGAGAGGAAAACAATCATGTTAGTAAAACGCAAACTGTAGACATTTAGCTGTACTTGCTAGCAAATAGTCCTTGTTTTATCACAGTGTAAACCACAAATCTAATCCTACAACTGAAATACAACACAGTTGGGAAACAGCAGCATTGAAGGCATGCCACCAAGCATGTAACACCAAGCAGGGTCAAAGAAGGTAAAAGGCTGGGCTTGGGTTGGCCAGCAGTCTAAACATTTACATACACTGGCACCTCAAATCAAATTGTTACCAGCCTTTCCAGCTGGGGGGAAACGGGTTGGAAGGGACTGATGAATTCCCCATCTATATTTCTGTTTTAAACAAACCAATCAAGTACATAAATGAAGAGTGGCCAAACATCTGGGTGAGGCAAACCACGAGGGGATGACAGGAGAGGAAATAGTGCTTGAAAGCAAATTGAAATTGTGTGTGTGTGAGTCAGTAAGGCAGACAGAAAAGGCTGAAGCACTCTGTCAGTTGTTCTCTGTGTAGTGTTTTCTTCATCAAAAACTCATGTGGTGACAAAATGTAATAACAAAACAGCAAGATCCTGGAGAAATTTCCTCCCTAGTTCTTTCACACCTCATGCACACAGCCACCCATCTCTCTTGTCCCTGGTCCTACCAGTGAAGAAGAGGTGTCTCTTGGTGGTCTCCTTTCTCTTCTCAAGACAGGGGTTGAGGAGGCGGAGGAGCTGCAGGACCCTCTCTTCTCTGCGCGACTCCGTCAGGCAAGCATCATTCATCACCAGGTAAGGGTAGATCTTTCCATTGTGGCCACGAATGTAGAGCCGTCGTGCTGCCGTATTGTGCTTCTGAACAATTTCCACTCTGGGCATGAACCTGGAGAGAGGAGTGGAGAGACAGTGATGAAGTAATAAACAACGTGGGAGGAATAATGTTCAGGTACAGCTACCCTGTGTGACTTCACATGTACTTCGTGTCTGTTATCTATTTTATTTTCAAGCAGCAGTGGCGGCTTACATTCACCAGCCATTTAAAATATTTTTACCAAGATATTTAGCACAGAAAAAGGTAGTAAAAGATCCAAAATCTGTAAAGCGTGAAAGTAAAAAAAACAGGTAGAATGGTTGAAGCAGAGTCAGAATTTCCAGGCTTTTAGCTAATGACTGGTTTCATATAACATGCTGTGCACTGGGCTCAGGTGTACTTGTGTGGAAGAGTTGTTTACCTTGCGATTTTGATGTAATAGTGTGTCGGTTTGGGCATGAGGAATTCCCCAGGGATCTCCACCTCTGCTGTCTGTGCAGAAAAGTTGCTGAGAAAGCGACACTTCTCCTCAATGAGGAAGAACTTGGGCAGCTGCTTGGTCTTGGCCTCCAGTATCTTGATCCACTTCTTAAGCTTGGAGATCAAGTTATGAAGCTTCATTGAGCCTGGCACGCTGAAGTCAAAGTCTGGTGAAGAAGAAGAAGAAGAAAATGAACGTCACAAGAAGAATATCCCAGGTAGTGCGGGCGTTTTCATCTCATTCCTCAACTCTCCTCGTGGTTTCAATGATTCAGAATCAAAGACTAGAGCAGAAGTGGTTAGTTAAAAAGTTGAAAAAATGAAGAAAACAACAGATAAACAAAAGCAGATGCAGGCTGCCAGTGATTCAAAGACGGCCAGATGAGATCCTCGGGGGAGTTCAGAACAGGGGAGTCAATGTGTTACACTTTCACCTCCCTAATCAACTATCCTCAAAATGTCCTTCAGCAAGACGCAAACACCCCCAACTGTTCCAGCAGAGCTGCTCTCATCCACCAACAGTACAAGACTGAAACATAGTGGGCAGCTCCCAAGTGTGTTTGTGTGTGTACGTGACCTTTAACCTCTCTTGCAGCTACCTGCACCCACATCTACTCTATAAATAACACTATGTTTCTAGGTAACTCTAGCAAATAAAATACTTTAAGGGGTTACAGCACATTCAAGCGGTGGACACACACACACAAGGGACTAAAAGAGGAGTCAAATATGACTTGAAAAAATAGAACAGAAATAAACAGAATTATACAGAACAATGTTTATCTTATTTGCTTAGACTGCATTTTAGTGCAACCACTGCAGGACCTTCTGAAACCACAAACAGTTAAGATTAATTAAAGTGAGATCTGGGTATTTACTTTAGCATTTTTTATCCTGTAACATGGACCAAAAACACCTTGTTTTTCACAGAAATGGCCTTGGGGAGGGCAGTAGTTACACAAACTTAACATCTGGGAAATGTCCATTCTAAATATTGTGTTGCACTGTCGGCCGCTGCACTCCAGCGGCATGGTGCCTTGCTTGAGGGAACTTCGAGGATAAGTTATTCATGGCAGGCCAGCAGCACAAGGAGAACTGTTTGCTCTATCGACTTAAAACTCCCTGATGGAGGCTGTGAGCTGATTAAATTAGAGCAATAAAAATGAGAGTCTTAAAGTATTAAATTCCTGTTTCAAGTCACAACTCATACTGCACATAACATATTGTGATGAGCTGCGGCAATAACAACGGAAGGGGGGGAAGTGAGCCAGGCAGGTTTTCCATTTTAGAGTAAAGCCCTCAGGACATCTCTGTAACATGACTGCATGAACACACACAGACACACACACACAGACACACACATACACCTACCTCCTATTTCAGTACACCCTGTTGTGCCGCCTGTTATAATGAATCCATGAAACTGCAAGGCCTTGCCATTTCAAACCCGTTCAATCTCTCCCAGAGTGAGACCTCCTAATACTTTAAATAAGCCCTTTAAAACAGCCAATGTTCTTTTCGGAGTGGCCCTATTTCGCTATCCATCTGCCTGCAATTCACCTGCCCTGATGGCAGAGGTAAAATTGAAACAGTCCTGAGGAATTGCCACCAGACAACAATTCAGAGCCATAAAAGTGTATAATGCTTACAAATAGAAAAGAGCAAGACATGCTCCAGTCCTGCGAAACCATGAGGCAATGGAGTAATGTAATTCTATCTTTATTGGATATAAAACAATTTACCTGTTTAAATCTGAAGGAAGCTGCACATAAGACACAGGGATTGTGTATTACAGCTCCAAAAAATTACTTAATATTTCAAGTAGTTAAAACTTAACATGTCAATTATGATTTACAAAAAACTCTTTTCGAAACAATTACTGACCAATACTTTATCCCAGTGTGGTTAAAACATGAGACACTTTATGAATTTCAATGTGTCAGTGCAGTCGTTAGCTGCAAAATGTCCACAGTTTTGTTAAAATTGGATCAGTTGTTCATTGATGCATTAACATGTGAACAAATGATTTAGCACCCACTCTCGGGCCAGCTAGTAAAAAATGCTCCAGACATTGAACATGACAGGCAGAATGTGATTGCTCAATTTTAATATACTGGCACATTTTTCGATATCTACTGGCCTTTGGACATCTGGTTTTTATGCAAAACTTTGTCAAAAAGGACCAACTGCTGTCCTGACAATCTTTAACGATAACATTTCAATAATATTTTTTAAAGAAACAATTACATTTTCAGATTAAAATGAACCTAATTAGCCAAAGCACATTCATCTTCTCTGAAGCTCATTCTTAAACATGTGACTATACTGAAACTGCAGACAGTTTCTGAGAGAAACTACAGAGATGCTTTAAGGAGGCTCCAATACAGCGAGAGAGACAAGAGAGTTATTTTCAGCCCCCCTGAACTCATCTTTGACCCCTGCCCTGTCAGTTAGCCAGGGGAATAGGATGCAGAGAGTATGAGTGCTCATACTCTGCTCTCTGTCCAGTGTGTACAAACCAGTGCTGGTATCTTGCCCTATCTGGCCTACCTGACAGACCACATCATAGGATCTGCACTGCTGCACCAAATTATGGATCCAGACTCAGGAGGTGGGCCACCCTCTGTATATAGACCCATCATTCCTCCATGTGCACGGGATTTATATGAGTGTGTGCAGTGGGACGCAGTCAGCTCAACCTTATTATGTCTGATTGGTCAAAGCAGCAGTGTGTATGGGGGATAAAGGGGTTTCTGGCAATAAAAGTTCACATTTAAAGTTTATGACTGACAACTTACTGAAGGTATAAAGGTGCTGAACCAAATCGCTATACAAAAAAAAATACTGAGCTACATTCAACTATGCTAAATGTCATTTCAGCGTTACAAATGACTATTCAATGGGCACAAAATTAAAAAGCCAGAAAACTTGTGCTTTTTTTTCTTTCAGAAAAAAGCTCCTCTGACAAAAGTCTCTGGAAAAGATCCACTGCTAAAACAGTAACTCATGCAAATAGCATTCACCGTAATTGGATTTGAATGCCTCCCTGCTGCCAAATGTTATATGTGCACACATAAACCCATATTTTCCGGCCCACAAACCCTGTGAAAGCGAGTGAGCCACTAACGTGGTGCGAGGGAATGGGAGCTTGGCTGCTCAGCAGCTCTGTAAACCCTGTTTGTTCCGCTCTGGAAGGCTTGTGTGGTTTCAGTCTCTGTCGGCCCCGCTCCCACGTCGCTGTGGGGACAGCTGGGTAGCAATGGTCGGCAGGCACCCTGTGAAGCAGAAGCCCTGGTGACGCCTGGCTGCATGAGCACAGCTGGCACAGCAACATCTGGTAAGATTCATCAGCACCCAGCTCACTCCGAGGCTCACTCACTCTTGTTTGTGTTGTTCAGTCAGTCAGTCCATTTGCCATTTCTGCGCTCCTGCTCACTAATACCATCACACCTGTCTTCATGTTTGCTCTCACACTCTCATTGTTTTCTCCTTAATTATCTTCTCCCATTCATCTCTTATGCTGCTTTCTGCAATGTCTTACGCTTGTCAGTGTTGGTTCACCTTTCTTTTGTTTTGTTCCTTCTTTCTTTCAGAGTAAACCAGGTGGCCATTTTGCCCTCGCTGTTTTTCATTCACTCACCATCCTTATCCTTCTCTATCCCAGGGCCAAACACATTAGCTCTATTGGCCACTCTCAGGACCAGTGGAGGGGAAAAGCACAGGAGAGACTGAAGAGCAGAGGGGGAGGAGGAAGGAGACGGAGGAGTTGCCTCATAGAAATGCAATAAAAAGGCGAGTGTGGGACGTTTACTGTGAGTGTAATTCAGCAAACACGTATGTGCAGTCAATACGTAAGAGTGAGAAGGAGTTAGCACAGAGGTTTATTTGAACACCGAAAGCTTGGGGAGCTGCAGACGGCCCTTTTATAAACCAGGTCCACTGAACTGTGGTTCAACTCCCTTATGCAATGTAGGAAAACAGACACGTGGCTTCCAAAAACAGGGGAAAGATTGTTTTGAGGAAAATGTCTCAGAGGGGGGTTTGGCTAAGCTAGAACTGCACCTGTCCTGTTGGATTCCACAGCTCGCATATGAATCTGAATATGCAGGCAAAAACGACTGGAGGCTTCATAATAGCCTTACAAACATATGCATAAATATCACAGAATTTATGCTCTGAAATGTGGTAATCCAAAAACTGGGAATGGATCAGAGAACTGTCACTCATTGCAGAGTGTCTTAATCTTTAATCTTACATCAGTGGACAATGACTCAGAGACTAGACTAGTAAAGTAAAACAGGTGCAATTAGGCATTTTATGAGGTTTTAGGGTTAAAAATGTTGTCAATTTGAAGATTCAAGCTACCAACTGGTGATGGTGCCAATATGAGCATCAATAACAGCTTTCCTTTAGGCACTGTATTGCATCATCCTACCTTGAGGACTTAAGTGAACCCATAAAGACTAGGGTTGTTTGTGTTGAAACTGCATTGGCAAGTCAACCCTCCAATCAATATTTTATTTCTGCTATGAGAACACAAAGGCATCCACGCTATTATTTAAAACCACTATATTACAGAGAAAGAGAATTAAGAGTTTAATCTTTGTTTCACGCTGGCTTTTGTAGCTATATACTTCCACTTCCCAGCTCCAACTTCCAGCTCCAACAACAATAAAGCTGCATATGATTGATGGCTGGTAGTACTCAGCCTAAGTGGGATTACACTACATTTACATTTCAATATTAAAATGGCCAGAACTGCCTAGTACCAATATGTTGGAAATATTTCACTCAACGTCTGGTGGGCTCTGAGTCTATAAAACCTGCATTGTGAATCAACGTCACTCTTATATAAAAAGCTACGGGAAATAAAATAATTTCATCATAGTTAGTTTCAGAGGAGAGATGTAGTGTAATCATGTTTTACAGGCTTTTACATCCTACTCAGACTCAAGGCTGAACTTTTACAACAGAGTTCACTGCTTCATAGATTCAGCTGTGGCAGAAGCACTCAGAGTCTCCTACTGTATGGTATTTAATCAAACCCTGACAGGCTTTGTGCTTGTTGAGATCATCATCGCGGCGCTGCACCAGCTTAGATTAAAAATGCAGCTGACTTGTGTATAATCAAAACCACCCTGGATGTGAGCACACACTGTAATAGAGACAGAAACAGACACACACACATCTATTTCTGACCAGTCACCAGAAGCAACACCTCCCATGAAATCACATCTTCTCGTTGGAAACCTTAATTACATTGCTTTAACACCAATGCTCCAGCTGCTCCCAGCCACAAAGTAGTCTGTCCTGATGGCGCTGATATGAGAAGCACAAGGGCCAACAAAGAGAAACTGACCGCATCCTCGTATTGGTCCTCACATCATTTGAACTCGCACAGACATACAGTAACACAAATGCTGCTCTTTTTTTTTTTGAAAGGTAGCTTATTTCTGATGCCAGACTGAAGATGGAGGTGCTAGGAGGTGTTGCTGGTTTCAATACATGCCCAATTATTCCACCTTGTCACATAGCTCACATAATGTTTTTTGGTTGTCAGAAAAACACCTGCTTCACATTTTATGTCTCTTCAGATTTTGAGTTTTTTGATGAAGCTGCAAAAAGGAAAATCAGCCACGCTTGAAGTCAATATGGCTGACAGCCAGGTAACTTAAGTGTAGAAACACCTAAGCTCAAAAGGTAAACATGAACATTTTAAAAATGAGAGGAGTCAGTAGCTTATGGGGGACCAACCTGTGGTGAACTGTCCCTTCATCTTCTGGAAAACAGGGTCCTGGGCGGTGGCCTGGGCCCGACGGGCGAGTGACTCAGAGGCCGCGCTGGAGAACATGGTGGAAACATTGGAGACGTTCTCTAAGCCGACACCAAAAGTGCTAACCAGCTTCTTGACAAAGTTCAGTGTGTGTGGTGTGATCTTGGCATCAGACACTGCGCCGCTCTTTTCAAAGGCCACTGAGTAGCATTTAGCCAGGCCTTGTTGGAGCTGCCTCAAAACCTGCAGGGAAAAGAAGAAAATAGGGAAACAGTGAGTAAAAGTGTAAAGCAATTTTAATAAAGCTGTCTCAATGTTTTTCTCAGTTCACATAATTTGAATTTAAGTTATATATTTAAAGTTCATGTTGAGTCTGATCTCTGACAAATGGACACACAAGTACAGAACAGAGACACACATGTGTTTCTTGAGGTACAAGGTCCAGCGATGTAATGTCATACAGTAATTGAAGCAAGAGAAAGACAGAGGGAAGGTGATGATGGCACAGCCTCCTCCACTGTGGAACGAAGCATTGAGCCTGCAGCTGCTGCTGAGTGCCCCAAACCATCACAGATAATCACACAGACACACACACACATCAACAAACTTCCGGCCCTAAATCCCTTGCCCCTTCCACGCTCACTGCATCCATCCATCACCTGTCTCAGGCTTCTCGCCTCTTTCCTCCTCTTTCTCCCAGTCTTCCCCCTCCACCCACAGACAGGCTACCTTGAGTGGATGCTGCCTAGCATTAAAACAAATTGAAGCAGCACCCAGTTCAAGTCAGGCCTACCTACTGCACTGACATCCACGCAATTAGTGAGAGATGAAAAGGCGGGCCTGCTGAATGGGTGATTTAAGTTCACATGCAAAAAGGATATAAGAAAACAAGTAGAGATATAACGATATTGAGTGGAACATGTACTATCTGCAGTGAGCAGGACTCTAAAGCCAGTTCTGTCTGGAGAAAAATCGACCATCACAAGGTTCATGACAACAAACTAGTTTGGCCATGGAAAGAGAGACAGTGATGACATATTCACACACAAGGCAGGACAACACCTTAGACTCAACAGATGTGCAGGCACACCAGAGAGACGAGATCTGCCAAACTGCGTTCATCTGCTTGACCAGGTGGTGTGACATACACATACACATACACAAGATGTCCACTCCAACTTCGTTTCACACATATGAAGAGATGCATGAAAATTCTCACAACCAGCTGTATTATTTTTCTCACCATCTGATTCACTAAAAACACACACGTAGCAACAAAGTCAGACACACAGAAACCAGCACCTTTCTTTTTCTCACCTCTTCATGCCAGTTCTCCCTGAACCACACCATCTGGTCCACAATGCCCTCCAGAGAGGAGAGCAGGGTGGGGTGCAGCTCTCGCTGCATGTGCATGATCCGGCTGCAGCGCCACATTGGAGCGGTGGCCCTTATAGGCCCTGGGTCAGAGGCCCCTGAGTGAGGCTGAGCCCCCACTGAACTGGGCTGCTGTTGTCCAGATGCATCTGGAGGAGTAGGAGTAGGCGAGAGAGGAAAAGGTTGGGTGGCGAAAATGTGGTTGGGGGAGGGAAAGAAGAATAGTCAGAAAATTGATATTAAAAGCAAACAGGAGGGAAAGAAAAGAAGCAAAACAAATTCTACAGTTTCTTGACGTACAAAACATTTTGAGGAACGGATGCACAGATGTGCAGTTCAAGAAAATTATGTTACAAAATGTTTTTTCACCTTTACAAACCTTTACATTTAATAACTTAAGAGCTTGAATGGTCGGAGTGTAAAGCAAAACACTACAGCCAGCAATGTTTACTTACCACTTTTGTAGCGCTCCCTCTGCTCGATCTTGAGTGTCAGGTAAAGGGTGCGGATGGGGAAGTAGACAGCCTGGGGGTACACTCGTCCCACCTAGCAGATAAAAGAGGGTCACAGATTACATTTCAAAGACTCCCCTCAGGACCGCAAAGGCAAGAGAGAGAAAGAGGAGGAAGACAGAGGTGGAAAGGGAAGTGATGGAGGGAGAGTGGGACAGAAAGAGAGAGAGATCATACTGATACAGCCAGAGACCTCTGCTGTAACAGAGGGAGTGTTTGAAGCTTTGAGTCGGGGGAGTTGGGGAAGTTAAAACGCGTCATGGCTGAATTACAAACCTGAATGTGACTGATGATGAAATTGCCCTAAAGACTTTCAAGAAAAGTCACCGACAACACTGGAAGGCTTAATGGTTGAAGTCAGGACATAAAATAATTAAAAGTATTTAAACACATTGCAGATTTACCTCAAACTTGGTGCAGTTGGATTCCTTTGATAATTTGATAAATAATGCAGCAGGTGAATTTTAGTGTCTATCTTTGGTGTAAAATTGTATATAATCATCTTAGGTCCACAGTTCATTAAGATGGTAGGATTTGTTAGCTACATTGACTGAACCGTAGTTTAGCATCCAAGCTAGATGATTTTCTGATATTCAAACTGTATTTACTGGAAACTAATCTTCAAAAAAGTGAGATACATGGCCAACATTTTCGGCAGATTTTTTTCCCTTTTAGTTTTCTTTTTCAATATAGGTAAATTTAGCTAGCATAGATTTCTTTCATTAATCCAAATATTTAGTCCTACAAGCTCAGATAAAAAACATTTGTCTAAATACACAAATACACACTATCAGAGATGTCACTTTAAGTTCTGCACCTGCTGAAAAGGCTCTAAACAAATTCTCAATTTTACACTTGTCACCAAGTGTCGTTTTAATACACAAGCCAGTGTGAACAGGTTTAAAAAAAAACAAAACAAAAGGAGATTTATCCTTGAATTTTAAGGTGGGAGACATCTGTGAACCTGGATTAAGGTCCAATGGATACTTGCAGGAGACCAAAACCACAAGGTTCTCTCAGGTCGCAGAGCACGATTTCATAGGCTGCAATTACATAGCAACTTGATCCCCTCCAGACCCTCTGTATGCCCTCAGGGCAGAAAGGGATACCTCCACATCTAGCAACAAAACTGAGCTCAACACAAGTAAAAGTGGGTGGAGGATGGATGGTGGCGGTGGAGGGGGACACAGGAGAAGGATAGGGAAAGAAAGAGAAGACACATTTTTTTTCTTGCAATTCAGCCTAAGGCTAAATGGATTTTGGACCCCCTAAGCTGTCACCGACTCTATCCACATTCCTGTAACATTTAGCTCAAATCTTCAGAGGGATTCTCAAACTGCACAAATCAAGATTACACACAAACAAGCCCAAGTTTACCGCTGCTGATGAGAACGGGTTGGACTACTAAAAGAGCTGTTTCAGATCCTGGCAGGTCTTTAATTCTTTAAGGGACTCAGTCCCCTTAGTCCATGTAACTCTATGTGGTCAGTCAGTCAGCAGTGTTGTGCTGTAAAGGCAGCCCCAAGGCAGGGGGACAGATGGGATTAAATAACTGGTGAAAGAAGCTGCTGTTGTAGGTCTAAGCCTCAACAGCCTGGAGATGATACAAAAGAGAAGGATGAAAACTATTATTACATTGAACTACCCCTTGGAAAAAAAACTTTTTACTTCCTCAGTGGTAAGGTAATTTAGCTATGAAGCACCTTCAACCATCACCAAAAGCCTTTAACTATGCTTTTGTGGCTCAAGAACAGTTGTCTTTGTAATGCTCTCAGTACAAAAAGCAACAGCGTTATGGATTAAAAGAAACCTCAGGATAAGTTATTTTCACCTTCTCCTGCTGCAAATTGGCAGGAATGTTTTTAATACTTACATTGTCAACTGAATATCTACATGAAAAGATTTATGAGTTTGTATGTGGACACATTTACACAACTTTTGCATGGACAGTATTCTGCAAATGTTAGTCTGTCACATTTCTCAATTTTATAAATTATATATACTCTTAATGTGTAGTTTTCACGATTCTCCTTTTATGTTTTTTTAAACAGAGAGAAAAAAGATCTGGAGTCAAAGGTAACAGAAACCGAAGATTCTAAGTGGTAACTTATAGCAGCATTAAAGATGAGGGAGAAAAGAAGGGAGAGAGGAAGAGGAGGACCCAGAGATCAGCCTGCTAATGGGAAGATAAGAAATGTCATATTTTGGCGAGGCTGAGGTGGGCTGAGGGGAAGAGGGCGAATGGTAGACAAGGAGGAAGAGAGAGAGGGTGGGAGCTGCTGCGTGAGGAGAGATGTTGAGATTCTCTGTTAACTTCTGATTCATCTTCCCGCCTGCCCCTGGGCGCTCTTCTTCTCACCTTCATCAATATTTCAACATACGTTTTTTAAACATCCCGCCGCCGCAGAGAAACTCTAAATAATTCAGGTGAGCAGGAGAGACAAAGCCTGCCATGCATTAAAATGTGGTTCTTTTTTACATAAAATAGGGGAGGAAGAAAGGGTGTCAGCCTTTTACCATTCAGTCATTACAGGGTGACGAAGCAAACCAAAGGGAAGACTAGATCTCTGTAGATAATAAATCTCTATAGTCACCTTCTGACATCCATTCATATCCATGCAAAAGGCAGGTTCTGACTTAAGCGACTCAACTGAAACCAAGAGGTAACAACTCTAAACCCTGAACACTGCAACAGGCACTTGTACTGTTGAAGAGTCTATTTGATAAATGAAACACCCAAAAACATTGATGCGTTATATCAACAGCTAAGATGAAAGCATAAATACAAAAGATTCCGTATGTTTCTACTGCTTTGTTCTTTGTTCATTTATTTAACAGTTAACTTGCATTTAGACAGCTTGTTAATGAGATTAACAACCAACCATTAGTGAGATGTTTCCTATTCATCTTCATGCTAAAAAGCAGAGAAGATTCACTTCATCAAACACTTTGTCCATCTTAAAGTGATACTATATTCATCTCTTAGACTACCCACTTGTATTTTAATACCCTGTCTGCACTTTCTCTCATATCCCTATACAATATTCCAGCTCTGCTGAGAGGATGGCTGTTTGTTATAGCAGACTACTCTTTGAAGATCACCCTCTTCAAATTGTGCGGAAATAATACTCCATTAAGCAAAGCAAATTAGTCCCCGCTTTAATTACTAGCTCTGTTCCTGCAGCGCGGATGCGTACGATATAAGATATTAACTTTATAATCATTTCTTGAACAAATAATTTAAAAACCAATTCACCAGAGACCGTTGAAAGCCAGTAAATTGCTGTAGAAGGGACAGTGGAAGAATCTGAATGCTTAATTTAGTAAACAGAAAGCAGGAGAGAGGCCACTTCGGCGTGAATGCAGTTAATTTATCTTGATTAGAAAGACGTGCATGAGCATTAATGCTAACAACCAGCCAGATTTGCTGCCCCACATGGATGTAAAAAGCCAAGGGAGAGGAAAAAAACGAATGATTGATGAGTGAAGCACACATCCAGACATGAAATTGGAGAAGACAAAATTAATAAAAGCAAAGAGGCAAAAGTAAAGATGATTTTAAAATAAATTAAAGTAGCCAAATTATTTGGAATAGCTGTTTGACACATGTTTTTATTGATAAAAAGTTAATAACAGGATTTTGGCATAAACTCAATGGGGATCTCAATTTGGAAATGAAACAGGAAGTTTTGAAAAAGCCTCACCTGGCTGATCAGGTTGAGCAGTGGTTTGCCTTCAGAACCAACCAAGCAGGTCAAGAGCTGCGGTATCCATGCCAACCACTGGATGGGCGGGACTCCAATGCAGTACTTGTCCACAGCATCTGCCAGGGTGTTCTTGTCATCGAAGCTGAGCAGCCACAACACCTACACGTGAAAAAAAGAGGTGGTGGTGGTGGTGGTGGAGGATGGAGGATAAACAACAAATGAAATGCAACACTCTGATTATTCTGCCCAGGCAGTCGCATTAAAATATTCTGTTCACAATAAAATAGCTACTGTGAGACATCAAGTAGCAAGAGTTAACGTCTCCATCATTAATCAGACCATAGCTGCTTCCCCGGCTCTGTTTACAGCAGGAGCAGTGAACAAATACATCTTTGCAGTCCTTAATATGATCAAAGCTGAGCCATTGTGGAGGGGATCTCCCATCCCCTGGTGTGCTTGTGTGTGCACCAACATTATGATGAAGGCATTAAAACCACCCCCCTCAACCTCCAACCCGACGAGCAAACCAACCCTGGTGCACAGATTGTGCATAATTACTGATAATGACTGGTCATCTCACATCTCACCCATCAGAGCTAAGCACTGCCAACCCAGCCTGGCAGCGCAAAGCCGGGAGGGTCACCAGAAAAAAAATTTAATTGGAATGTGAAGCTGGTAGCAGCCATTATTAAAACAGATAATAATAGTATGCCTAATGCTAACACTGGAGGTGGCAAGACCATATTTTATTATTTATCAAGCCTGACAAAGTGGATGAGTCTCTTTAATCTGACTCTCCTGTGGCTCTTTAAAAGCAGAAACCCAGCAGGCAGTTTAGTAAAAATTTAACAATTTCTTAGCCCTCTCCGGTTGATAAATTAAAAATAGAAAAATAAGACATAGTTTGAGTTTAAATGAAGCCAAAAGTACAAAAAAATTTACCTAAATCTTTTTTAATTTTCTTACATTTTGTGCTGCTTTTGTTGTCGCCGGTTTTTCTGCAAGAGGGAACTCACTGACCTGAGTACAACATAGCAGAGCACTACAGGTCTCAGTTCTTTTTCCCATTTTAAGACCATATAGAAGTCTTTCTGTGCTAAACCCTGGAGGGACTAGAGGGGTTAGGGTAAGAAGGTGGGATGCTTGTTAGCAAGGAGTCCATCTCTTTAGCTCCCACAGTGGGTTTACTCAACTGGTAAGCATGGCAGCAGCATTGGTGTGACTGTTAGAGGGAGGTCAGTCCATATAGAGGGTCATGAGACTGAAGCGGCAGGGGAGGCCATTAGTCTGTTAACCCCTGAGCCAGAGGACTGCCTTCACTCCAGCATTGATCTGCCGTGGGAACCCATCCGCATTGTCTACTGCTGGACTATAATCGATCAAATTACTTCTCTCTGCTTGTAACTGTGGCAAAGTCTGAGAGGGAAAAAAAAGAGTGCCTTTCTTTTCATCGGCACCAATAATACATGTGCTAGATGGGGTCAGAAAACTAGAGAATTAAAAGTGACCCTATGTGAAAAAAGGCCTGGTTGAGGCTACTGGTTTTAGAGAAACAGGGCTTTTGTGCAGGAGTGGTTGCCTGCATGCTTGTGTCTGAGAAAACTGATGACAGCAACAACTGAGGCCATTAGGGAAATAAAAGAGATTTTGCTGCAGATATTATAATTTAAATACAAGTCTTCATTTTAAGCCTACCACAATTGAACATGCACAATCACAAAAAATCTTCAGTTATTACCTTTGCTAAGTATTTGCGGGACTTGCTCTCATTTTGGTGGCGGCAGGCGTGCAGGTAGCAGGTAATGGCAGAGACCCCCAAGTGGAGTTGGCGGTCCTTGACAAAGATGTTCTCCAGATAGTCCCCCCACATAGCCCAGGCCTTCACCAGTACATCATGCATCTGTACAGCTGCTGAAAAGGCCTTGTTGGCCTCCTCTGACCTGGGGCAAGAAGGGAGAGAAGGTGAAGAGTGTTAGAGAGTGATGGACAGACTGAGGGTAACACAGAGTTGTCAAGGACAACCTACAAAGGTAGGTAGCCGAAGGGGAGGCAGAGGAAGTAGGATCGGTTACTGCAAAACAGGGAAGGACAGAGAAGAGAGAGAGGGGGGAGGGTCAAAAAAGATAGATGCCATACTTGTGGTGGAGGTACAGGGGGTTTGAAAAGGAGTAAGATGGAGTGTAAAACAGATTATGATGCTCGTATTCTGAATTATGTACTACATGTCAATAAGCACCATATTTCATTTGCTGTAATCTTCAAGGCCTTTTTCCTTCGGCATTACAGAGTAAGCATTTAACCCAACATGAATTAATGTCAACAAGGGTTCAGGCTTTTTCCTATACTGCAATATGAATTGAACTGAACCCTATCATACTGTGCGGATCAATCCACCTAATGCTGGGTGACATATGAGCTTAACGTCTTCATATATTATCAGAAATGACAGAGCTGCAGCAAGGTAAAAACCCTCAATGCAACAGCTATATTTATCTGTACACAAATACACTGACCCATGAAGAGCATTGCTGCAGCTTAGAGAAATCTGCTGGGTGATAAACTTGAGACTCCTTGGGATTTTTTAATCCTGGTACTGCAGTGTAGCAGTCACACTCTAAGCATTCGATTTAGAAGCTGTTAAATAGCAGTGAAAGAGATAGACAGGTGAAATCTGACAAGCCTCCCCCAACTACGCATTTTGATTGCACCATTTATGCTGACTGGGAAATATATTCTGAATCATCAGCTGTTTTCACCACGCCCAGCAGCTTCTAACCGCTCGTTGGCACGCAGTCTGAATAATTTTCACACACCTTTCAGCCTTTGATTAAAAAATAAGATGCAAGTGGCACCTAAGAAGATGCACCAGCCTGCAGTCAAAACACTGAGACAGGCCTGTCAATGAAAAAGCCCTGCTGAGCTCCAGTTGGTAAATGGACCTTCATTTTTAGGATTGCTTCCAAAACTATTCTGCCACTTACTTACAGCGAAAAGTCTCCCAAGCCAATCAATTAAAATGTGTTATTATAAAAGGCATTTTGGCATGTGATTAAGAAATGGGAGCTTGATTGCTATGGGAGTCAGAGCCGAAGACCCTCCAGTAATACTTAATGGGGTTGCCTCAGTCACTTTGCTAGTGTTAAAGTACATTAACAGTTTCTACTACTCGGCTCAACAGGAGCACAGGCACCCAGCAGACTGTCAAATCTCTGACACCCGTTTAATTGAATGATCCCAAAATCCTTAGCACATGTGGTTGCACATGCACACATACACTCACCCAACCCCTTACCCCCACTCTGCTGTTAATTCCCCCCCAGTGTAGGGGAAACTTAATGATTGCAATAAACCCTGCTGAGGTGGAGGCAAGTTTTGCTGATCCCAGAGATTCTTGCAAATTGCCTGGAGTTAATTATTGAGCTGCATATACATTTAATAAGCCTTCCTCAATTTGTCTTTCACCCCTCAGGACACCATGTCACGTCAAAGATGACGGGTGAAAAGAGGGGTGCTGGGGACGTGTTAAAAGAGTGTGGCTGTGGGTATTCAGCATAGCATGAAGGAGGCAATTGCATGCACCACAGGCAATCCCTGCAGCTGAAAACAAATTACTGACACTGTCATAAACTGACGACGCAGATGTACATTATATGTTTGAGCCATATTAGGGGGGTAACATCGTAAAATAAGGTGAGTGACTCAAAGGTGAGTCGACTTAAGGTGTAAGAAGTGCCGATTAAATGTGATTTACACACTGACATCTATGTAGAGTTAAAGGACTACTTGCTCAGTTTAGGGACAATGCAATAATGAACAGGTGGAAGAAAGTGAAATACAGAAGGACGGAAGTAGATTGTAAAAAAACAAATGGGTTACAGAGGCAAAGCAAAAGTTGGCTACAAAAGGCAAAGACCAAACAGCTGGAGCACTGAGGGACATACTTGTTGATTTGAGCCAGAAACATCCCTTTTAGGGCATAGAACTCAGCCGTCATCTCCTTGGTGAAGTACTTCAGATTGGTCGACTCAATCACCTCCAAACCCTGATGGATGAGGAAGTTAACAACACGGATTCAACTCAAAACCAAACTGTGCTAAAGAAACTTTCATAAACACAAGGGAGAGGAATCACAAAAAAGATACCATGACACTGTGTTTTAGACAAGGCCATAATCACAGGTGAAAAACAAACAAACTGCTCAGTGTTCATTAAGAAGTAAGAAAAGAGGTGTTAAGGGAACTAAACTTCCATTATGGTGAGCCTCTGATTAGGTGTCCCCTATGTACTGCTGTGACAAACGATGTGTAGCGAGGAGAGAGACAGAAAGAACCAGAGGAGATGAGATAGAAGAAAGAAAGGGAGAGAGAGAGAGGAGTGTCTACTGGCACTTTTAATGACTTGTGGTGTTCTGAACTGCGTCTATTAATCAGAGTACTCCATGGGCTTAAGAGGAAGCTCCTGAGTTACACTCTTATAAGTCTCGCTGCTATAACTTGTCACCTAGAGCCACCCCGAACACTTCTTACTCTTACTGCCTTTCTACACGTACCACTAACTACGTCTCCAGGTACTGCTAAGAGAAATCATCTCAAGTATTTAAATCCCACTAAGTACATCAAATCTGTTGTTCTTTAGTTGAGGCTGGCTTATTTCAAATTGGAGCATGCACTATCACGGTCCAAATCTCTTGCAGCTGTGTTGCATTATGGTGCAGGTGTTTCGATGGAACGATGTATTTATCATGTTTTGATGACACATAATTAGATTGCGCAAACTAATTGAGTTTTGTTCTAGCTAGATGGTGAGTTCACCAATAGCACATTTCACAAGCTACTTACAAGCTAAGTTAGAACAGCATGCAATTGCTAATAAGAGAGTATAAGAGTTATTTTAAATATGACAAATGCACTCATTAACATAACATTTGTAATGTACTATTAATTTTGCCCAGCTCTAGGATAAGTTAATGTTTAAATGTGCAGCAATATAATAATTATTTTCTATTTTCAAAATATCAAATATAAAGGTATGAGGATGAGGATTGTTTTACGTCATACAGTCTGTAAAGCCCCTTGATGCAAATTTGGGACACTGCAAAATATAAATGAATACATAAATATGAGAAAGGGTCACATTCTTACCTGCATGCACTCATTCTTGCCCATGACACCAGCCAGCTGTAAATAACATTTGACCTGCTGTCTGATCTTTTGGAAGCAGTCAACGATAGGCACCGTGGGGATGGTATGGATACGACTCAGGATGTCCAGAGCCACATTCACCAAACCCTGAGGACGCAACAATGTTATGTGGTTTTATTAACACTATATAAAGGGAAGGAATCTAAGGGAAACAAACATTGAAATTACTGATAGCTGATTTACTCTTGAATTTATCCAACTGAAGCAGATTAATAAGCCGGAACCAGTACCTGTTTGCGTCCTATCTTGCCATACTGAATAATAGCAGAAGCTGAGGCATGAACTCCCAACATGGCATTGTTATTGTTTGGATCATGCTGCGTGTTGGTCTCATACGCTGTCACTATGGCTGTGGATGGAGACAAAACAGTTAACATGGCTTTTCTCTTTGAAAAAAAAAGAAAAAAGAAAAAAGAGGATAGCTTAGAGCAAAGTGAACATGGGGATCTTCTAGCGCTCTGAAAGCTCAGCTGTCATAATGCAGAAGAGGGCACTGGGGACAATAAACGTATATAGCAGTAAATGGGCCATGGCGATGAATTTCATCGAGAAAATTCCATTTCACTTTAGCATAAGTTTGAAGGCTGTCACATATAAATGAAGTGGATTATATTGGCATGGTGCTGCAGCACCAGCGCTATCATTATTTCAGCGCCTCACAGCGCGAGCTGGAGCTCAAGTTGCTTGAGACATCACATTTTGCAGTGGCTGCCTCTCTGAATGGTTTCAAAGTCACCGCAGGAGAGAGCTAAACACTGAGCAAGGTAAATAGGTGTTTGTGTGCGTTATGTCCTGCAGTGAGAGAGAGAGAGAGAGAGAGAGAGAGAGAGAGAGAGAGAGAGAGAGAGAGAGAGAGAGAGAGAAAGAGAGAGAGTGCTTTAGCGAGCTGACATTTACAGAGACCCTGAGGGGCTGCTGCACATCGTGGCCTTTTAAAGAAGACTTCTTCCTGGAACTAGCAGAGCCCTAAGCAGCAATCTGAGAGGAAGTCTGGATGACAGTGCCACCTTACAATAATCGTACACTGTGTAAAAGTCATACATGAGAAGTTAATACTTATTTCAACATGGAGATAAAATTGACAGGCAGCATGGGGCAGTTGGGAGGAGTGTCACACCTTGGTAGTGGTGCTGACGCCACATGAAGATGCTGCTCCAGTGGGAAAGGTCATCGGAAACAATAGGCAGTCGGTTCCTCCAGGTTTTCACCACAGTCTTCATGTCATGGAGGCTGGTGTTGCGGCCCAGGTTGGCTGGCTGAAGCCCTGCATTAATTTGAGCTGCTTCTTGCAGCTCAATGATCTGCTGTGCTGCCTGGAAGACAGAAGTCAAACACTTGCTATTAACCTTTTTGCTCCTTCTATCACATCATTCTGTTTTACAGAAGTGTGAGTATCTTGACCACATTCACTAGACTATGACTGTTTTAACATTTATGGTAGTAGATCTGAAGCAGCAGCCTAATGGCAAATGCTTCTCAAGCTTGCAATGGCTAACATTTTGTTTGCGGTTAACATTACATGTTCCCAGGCCTGCTCAAGAGTCTGCTTCAACATTTTGGTCCAAACACTATACCAGCTGCACTTAATCTTGTTAATATTCTGTCGACGGATTTTAACAAATGGATGCGCCTTGCCTGCATAGCTTTCATGGCTTCATCCACATGCTGTCCATCTGCCATCAATCAGAAACAGTCATTTTAAACTTCATAAAATCTCAAGTAAATTGTTTTTCTTCGTGTTCTGTTGATGTTCCAGAACAAAACACAGTTATGAGCTTTGCTTGCTTAAGTTTGTTTCACCATGTATACTTAGTTTTTAAGTGCAGTGAGCCTTCAATGATATGTCATACATCTCTGCCTTATCTCTCTGATTGTTTCTTGTCATTTTCAGTGCAAAGCTGTGCACTAACTCATCTCAACAGAGAACTGTGATAAAGTTTACGTTAATAACCGTGACTAGCTTTGGAAATATTATGACATTGCCATCCCGCTTCATGCAAGGTGGGGGGTCTGGTGATGTCAAAGGGTCCCAAAATGCATGAATATCACTGATCTGCTTAGCAGATTCCAGCGCAAACAAAAGGGCAGTCTTAAGTAAAGCAGTTTCAGATCCACCTGCTCTGAAGGCTCAAAAAGGCTGTGAGACATTGAATCCAAAACATTTAACAAATCCTATCATGGGAAGAGCTGATTGGACACTGGTTGAGGATGGCAAGCTCCCCTCATAAAACTGCTTACAAGGGGATGCTGAGGGTACTTCATAAAACTGCTGACAAGAGGTTGTTGAGGGCACTTGACTTTTTTAAACAACTGATATTGATTTTTATAGGTGGGCCTTTTTCTGGTGGCTAAAATGTATTTTGAAGCTGTTCCCATCCACAGCAGTACATTGCTGGGTTTCCAACACCAATGCTTCTGATACTTCTCCAAACTGAGGATGTGCTGATCATCTACTGTAGGCAGTACACTGACGAGGGATAATACCTCATACAACCCTACCTCAAAAAAACCTAACTATCCTTTTCTCACAGGAATAAAATGGTCATGGTGATCACATTTTTGTTATTTTTCCCAGCTCATGGTGAACTTATGATGAAGCAGAAAATATAATCTACTTACAATTTAGAGTATGTAACTAAAATTCAATGAAATGATAGAAAAAAGTAAGAGTATGAAAATTTTGTTAAAAGGTGGGTATAGCATATTTGGAGATTTTTTTTATACAGATAGCATAAGAGGGCGGTAGAACAATGATCAGCACTGTAGATGAGGAACAGACACAAGGTGATAGAAAGAGGAATTTAAGAGTGCGTTGATAGAAAAATGACTGTGAGAGACTATGATGTATAGGCATCAAAAATAAAAAGACATAACATGATGAACTAAGAGGAAAGGATGGAAATAATTAGAAAAGGAGGACTTTCACTGTTTTGTGTTGACAGATCTGGTGACAAAAGAAGACGCTGGGGCTTGTCTTCCTCTAGGTCACTGCCTTACTCAACAACCCCAGGGGGCTGAAACCCACCAGAAACAAGATGGATCAAAGTAACCAAACACATTTACCTAAAGACAGCTACATCTAATACACATTGCAGTTTACTTTTCATACATATTAATTTGTATTTATTCTTTTTTGGCCAAAATGCTAGAATAATTAGCAGGAAAATTTTAGTCATGCAAAAAATGAAATTACCACAGAAACAAAATCAGAACCAATTCTTGCATTAGAAATATTGCCTGGCAGTAATTTTTTTGCCACCAAAATAATTTTGCTAGGAAAATCATTATGTCTTCCTACATCACTTCAACAGCTAATCTGCTCCACTACTGCACACAGAAAAGGATAAGGAGATTGGAAAAAGTGAAAATGATAAGCGAGGGCTTTTTCTCAATCCGTGAAAAAAAAAAAGCTTCATTGATTGACCCAAAACCGCTTTGTGAACATGTAATCAATCACTCCATTATAACTACTCATCAATCAATATTAATGCCAACCCTCATAATCGATAGCGTGGGTGATAATCCATTGATCGTCAGTCACTGCTAAGAGCTGGGATTTGAGGATAACTTAATTTAAATGGTATTTAAGCTCTACTGTATTTGCAGAGTCTGGGCTTCTCATTCTCCAAGGCTCATGGAGTCGTGAATATGAAATATAGAGTTTGGAATGGAGATTTACAACAGGCCGCTTGGCTGGGTAGAGGAATAAATAGCTTGTTTTCCCTCGACTAGGGTAAATAATTGGACGGCACATATTCGAGCACATGCACACCGAAAAAAACGCGCACACAGACACACACACACACACACAAACACACAAACACGCAAACACACAGAGTAACAAAGAACTTAGTCACCCAATTCAAATACCCATTTTGAAAAGATAAATGTAGTGAATCAGAGCTGTGCTGAAGACTTAACCCCCCCTGCTCCAAAATCAAATCTCCCAAAACAAAATAAATTAGGCAATACAATATTTTTCACAATTATCTGTTAATATCAGCTGATGGCCCATTTCTAACCTTCATTCAGACCGTCCCATTCATCATGTAAATGTAATTCTGCTGCAGGTATTTAATCAAATGGTATCTGATGGCAGGGAAGTAATTACAGCCATTCTAAACTAACTCTCTTTCTTCCCTCATCTTCTTCTTCTTCTCTCTCACTATTCTCGCGTCTGCCCCATTTTGCTCACTTTCTACCTTTTTCAATTTCCAGTGCCTTAGTCTCCTTTCTTTTCTCCATCTTCTTTCTCATCTCTGCCCCTGTCTATTGTAATCTCTTGTGGTGGAATCAAAGAGGCTGAAAGGTTTTTTGATTTTTTTAATCATCTATCTCAATTTTACAAAATGGTGATGGAGGGAGATAGAGGCCGTTATCAGCAGTAACTCAACAACACAATGTCTCAGGGCTACTGATGACCTCTTGACATGCTTCTCCTCAAGTGCTTATCACAATAAACTGACTTCCCTTCACCACTCTTCCTGGCTTCCTGACTGCAGAGTCGGTCCAAATGGAGGCTTTCAATGGAAACATACTGACCTGCAGCAGCGGTGTGTGCACATGGGAGACGATGTGCGGCAGCCTCCTCCACTCGCGGATGGCCAGGCTGGAGGCCATCTCCACCAACCGCTCGATGAAGTTGAGTTGCTGCTCCTCTGGGTGGCAGATGGCCAAGTAGCCTCGGTGCATGTTCACCTTCCATGCCATCTCCTTAGGACAACTAAGTTCAACCTGAATATTCACAAAGAGAGAAAAAATCCATTTTTAAACACAAATTTATCAAAAAAAAGAGTTGCTACAAAATTGAGTTATTATCTGTTTTTAAATGTACTGTACTAAAGTGGTATTAAAGAAAAGATTCAGGGATGATTCAAAAATCTCAAAAAAGGATTTTCTGAATGTTAGTTCATAACATGATGTTGACAGAGCAATAAAGGCAAAACAGCCCTCAGATAATCTATAACCTGCATATTTCAATCTTTACAAAGACAGCGGTTGCAAGCATGTTTTAATAAATTGATTTAATAATCACATTTGTGAGACACACATTGTATTAAGAATACTGTGAATGGGGATCAGCTTTAACAAATGAGAGCGACTGACCAAGACGCGTTGCAGCATTAAATCACTTTAGCCAACTCTTGATAAAGAAAAAAAGCTCTTTTCTCAGTATGTTTCATCTCAAAACCCCGCACCAGCTCACCGTCTTGGAGAAAGGTGGCTTCCATGCAAGCTAAGGGTGCAGTGGTTAGACTGCTATGCGTAACATTAATAACACAGGGGAGCAATTCCCTTTATTGTGTTGTTTTTATTCAGGGAAGAGATTTTAATGTGCTTGAAAATACTTTCATTGATTTATCAATATAGCTACATGTATCTTAAGTTTGAGTTCTTTACATAATTCCACTTCACAAACAGATATCAGCCTACAGCCTTGTGACAATGCTGCTACATCTTCAATGGAATCCTTGTAAAATGTTTTTTGTTTGGGAGCAGCTGACTGACAGCAGCATTTATTTGCAGCTTAAATAAATTTAGATCGGTGACATTTAAAAAACAGATTAAACGTTGCTGTATGTAGCATGTGTGTGTCTTTTCTGTTTGTCCCTATTATGTTTAACAGTATAGCACACACTCTTCAGAGCACTGGGAGAAAGGCATTTTTAATTAAATGTAAACATCACATGGAAAAGAGCCTTTGACGTTTTCCTCACATAATTTAGTACTTTGACAAATACACAACAATACTGTTTCCAATTAATTTTCTGAATGGTTACAACAGGATTTTCCTGCTAATGACTAATCAACCTGACAAGGCTGACATGGAAGCAGAGGAAAAGAAAAGGCCGTGCTATTGATTAAAACGCTGAGTACATTAACACTAAACAAACAACAGCCCAGGGGCGCCTGCTGTGTCAAACCTCTGACGTGCAGATGTGTGTTTATAAAGGAGTGAGAGAAAGACAAGAGTGAGAGAAAAAAACGAAAACAAAAACACTGAAAAGAGTAAGAGAATGAGAGAGCCGAGGTACGTATTTGTGTAAGCTCTTCCAATGGTGGAGAAAATTACAGTGATCGGTCAAAGCGCACTTATCAGGGGTGACACTTGATGAATATCCTGAAGACAGGACCGCCCTTATCAAGAGCCAGCTTTAATTGAAAGCGGGGACATTTGGACGTTGCCTCTGAGGTGGTGAGCGGTGGTGCAGGCAGGCAACTGAAAGCCCTGCTCTCCTCTCCCACCATAAAACAAATCAGCCTGCAGCAGATGCCGGGGTAATTATTCACGCGTGTAGCTGTCGTAAATATTAGCTGCTAAGACCGGAGCTGCAGAGCCGGGGATGAAGAGATGGAGGTGGATTTGGAAGTAGAGAGGTTTAGTAATGACAAAAAGAAAACCAAGTAAAAAAGAAAAGTTGGAGAAGTAAGAAACAAAAAAAAAGGGAAAAACAACGAGGACGCAAGAAAGACGAAGGGATATAGCAGAGTTGGCGCTGCCATCCAAACAGTTTAATTAGGTGTCACCTTAGGACAGAGCGTCTCAATGGATTGGTTCCAAGTCTCCTTGAAAGAGCAAAGCAGGAGTATTTGTTATATGTCAGGTACTATCACACGTTCGCCACCCGTCTGCACTTTGTTTTAGAAAACATGAGGCCAATAAATTAACAGGCCAAACAGCTGAACTGCATTTCCACAGCTTTATGGCTCTCTTATACTCCCCCAGGGTTGTTGAGCTGTGGAGGGGCCGGATGGTTCCAATGTCAGCCTGGGCTGCAATACTGTACCGGAAACCAGAAGTGTAATGCAAAAAGTAGAGTCTAGTGTCCAATTCACAATATAAGTCTTGAGGCTCCACTGTGTCTGTGACTGTGTTAGTGAGAATTTGTGGTTAAAGCTTCTATTTTCTGTCAAACTGTTGGGGGCTATTGCAACCGTGTCTGTTCGTAGAAATCTGTACTGGAATACATTTTTTTATATGATGACTGTGCACTCCTCACCTGTACAAGGGCCTCCTTCATGGCAGCCCAATTGGAAACCCTCCAAGCACACTCGAGCATGAGATAAGGGTTCGAGTGGCCTTTAGATTGGCCGTATTCTGTCAACGCTTCCCACTGATTCAGTTCCTTAGAGCAGCTGAACATGAAGACAAAAGATATGAAAAGTTCAGCCAACTTTAAAAAGGATCATGCTTTCAAATGTTCTGCAGCTGGGTCAACTGAGGTTGTTGTGATAAAATGCATCCTTTTTAATAATCCAATTTATAGTGGAGCATTTGGAGCTGTTACTGTGAGACTTTTGCCTGGCTTGAAAAATAAATAATTAAACACAAAAATTTTAAACACATTTTAACAATCATTGTTTTGGCTTTTTGAAAATTCTTTGTGCCCTCTTCTGAGATGAAAGCATTTTTCTGTTTCAGAATCGTACCGCATCCAGTGGTCCTCCCACAGCTGGTACTCTGGGAAGATGGCCGGGGAGACATTGCTCCTTTCGTGCTCTTTTCTAGCCTTCTCCATTGCTTTCTCATAGCTTTCCTGGGCCTTAAGAGACAAAAGAAGTGATTAGTATTGTCTGCCTTGACACAACTTGCTGCAACATTTTGTCTGTCTTCATTCATTTAAACCTATTCAAGTGGCAGCTGTACACATAAAAAGATCATATGTGCTTTTACAGAAGCTGTTCTTTTCTTTCAAGCTCTCTCTCACCTGTTCAAAGAAGCCATGCTGCTCATAGGCAATGGCTGTGGCGGTCTCAGGAAATTTGCACCTCTTTTGCCACAAGCCAGCCCACATGTCCTCCTCCTGGAGCAGAGAGTAGAGCTCTGCTAAGGAGTCCAAGATCTCCTACAGAGAAGAGGAACAAAATGTGTATGGCAGCAGAACAAACAGGGAAATTCTGAAGGAGAGGAAGTGTAGCTAAGACGTAGTTCAAATAGGATAAGAGGCAGACTTGCCAGCTTTAAACATGAGGCTGAAACACAAACATGCAAAATATTTCAAGATTGTATACAATGACATACAAGAAAAATAAAGAGCAGCAGCGGTAGGTCATAATCAGTCTTAAAGAAACAAATATTAGCGGTTCAAAGCTTAAGTCTGGATGTATTACCTGTTGAGGCGGTGTGATGCTCTCCTGCTCATAGAACTCTGTGCTCTGCTTGGGTTTGCTGTGCAAGCTAAGCCCCTTTTCAAAAGCTTGCTGCTCCAGCATTAGAGTGGAGCGCAACCAGAGGTTGTGTGTCTTGCCCAAGTACTTCAGCACACAGGGGCGGATGGGAATAGGCGGCACACACTGGGACATGGCCTCCACAAAACAGTTTAGGGCACTGGGCTGGCAGTCCCTCTGGGCTTGGTGGCTGCCACTGCACAGGAAAGGACTCATTTCTCCTGACAAAGCCTGGAGAGGTGACAGAGGACTCATCAGACTACTCAGCTACACCTAAGCTGCAGTGCACTGATATAGCATATTGATAAAGGCATTCTGTTGCATGTAACAGGATGCATTTTTTTTCGGGAAAAAAGCTGTTAAGAAACCAGAAAAGAGATGTAACTGAAAACAGGGTAAGATGAATAATAAGGGACATATGGCCACAAGAAATATGACCAACAAGTCAGCAGAAATGAGCAAGCGTGACTTCAAATACATTTGGAAAGTTGTGACTTAATGTACATATTCGTAGAAATTCAACAGTGAAAAATATTATCATTAAAAGTTATACTAACATTCAGCCTTACTTGTGTGCATTTTTCATGAAGGTAATATAAATTAAAGAAAAGTTTTAATCCTTGTATGATCTGCATAGAGCTGCTGTATGCGATCAGAGCCTCTCTGAGCGCCCACAGAACAGACTTTGAGCGTGACCGTGGAGTTACTGCTCTGATAATCATGACTGACACACACTCAGAAATAAATGATGTACTGGTAATGAATATAATTTTCACTGCTCGTTGACAGAATGGAGTAATTAAGGCCTTGATGGTCACTTTAATTAGCCTGCTGGTTGAGAAGGCAAATATGTGAACAGAAGTAAACTCCTTCCTAAGAGGAATATGATTTTCCATCATTCCATATAATAATCAGCCCAGAGATATAAAGCCTCAGCAGTGATGACTCTATTTTCCCTCCTAAATTGATATGGTGTAATGGTGGCATGAAAAGCAGAGCTGAGGCAGGCATCAGGATAAACGCATGTGACACATTTGTGACTTCATGCCTGTCACAGGAAGAGAATATCACCATTTTGAAGCCATCTTTCTACTGACTGCATCTTTCAGATGTTTAAGAGCTCAATCACTTCAAATCAAGGCCTTTCAACGGGACTCCAAATACTCTATATGCATCTGGTATGTTAAACTCGTTACAGCTTTCCTCCTTCAGCTTTCTCATTTCCATATTTAGCAAAAATAAATCGCTCCTCATTAATTGAAAATGCATGTTTTGAGACAGAAATGGGATGTCCAAGGTCAGAGTTACAGTCTGCTTGCCAACATCCTTGATAAGATACAGAAAAGGATAGAGGGATTAATGTATGCGTGTGCAAAAGTAAATTTTTATTACTTAAAATGCAGAATTAAATATAAATAATTATTTATCACCCACAAAGGTGAATGGACATTCTATTGTTGCTGATGCTAAAACGTCCACAGGCAAACCTTGCATTTCTATTCCTTACTGAGAAGTCACAGAATTAGTACATAGAATGACTTAGTCACACATGTAACTCAAAAGTAAAGGAAACTAAAGTACACGTGAGTTCCCTCACTCTGTGCTTCTCTGCTGCGGGTGGAACCAGATAGAGGCCACATTGTACTCACATGCTGCTGCCTGTCAGAGAGGATCTTCCAGAGGCGAGGGAAGAGCTGAACCCAGGTCCTCTCAGCGAGTGGTGTGGAGATGTGACAAAGCTGGACCAGAGCGTTCAGAAGCGCCCCCGTCTGAGCACAGAGCAGAGGAAAAAAAATTAAGGTGCTGACTCAGCAAGGCACTGCTGTTCTAAATCCCTGTCTTCTGAAATCAGTGCTGCTGATTTATTATCCTGCTGAGTGGTAGATTGCATTCGACTGATGCCTCAGGTCAAAATCAGTTCTTAATTTTATCGCTTAAATAAAAGTCACTCTGAATCATTAAAAACTTTGTCACAGCATAGATGAGAGATTCCTTTTTTTAAAATATGATGAAGTTAAACATCTAAATCATTGCATTCTCTACTACTGCCAGCAGTAATCCCTGGGTAATTGGGGTCATTTGGAAGACTTCTCAGCATAATGGTTAGATAAATCATGTTTTGTCAAAATCTACTGTGAACTAAAGGGCAGAGTTCATGCTGGCTTCAGAAGGACCAACCTTACCTTCACCTCCCGTAGTGAGTCAAGAAATTTGTCATGGCGGTTTGTAAGCATATGTAGTTGGTTGCCCGCATCTCTCTCAGCTTGTTCCTTACTCTTGGGGATGGCTGTCTGGTCACCTGGTGCTAACTCTATGTCTATCTCCACATCCTGACAGCGACCACAGGAGATAGAAGAAAATAATCATCATTTAGGAGAGACAGACATTTAGTTTTCACATTACAAAACATAGCTTTGAAAGTATTTTGTGAAATTAAGCATTTAAAATTTTCCACATAAATGATAATGAAGAGTAGCAGACATTTTATTTATATGAAAAAGAAAATGTAAGATTACAAGCAAGGTCTGATCTTTTCCCAGTCACACATTGTGTGACACATTCCTAATGGGACAATGTGCTATATTTTGTGAGACAGCATGTCTCTTGATGCATTGTGGCATGTGCGCATGTGTGTGTTTGTGTGTGTGTGTGTGTCCCACCTCCTCCTTGGTTTCACTGTTCTCCCGCTCGCGTGGCTCCTGCTTGACATGTGTTGCCATGGCAAAGGCGGCACGGTCATGGCTGTCGGCCAGGTTGATGACGTTAGTGATAGACGGCAGCATGGATCCCTGGCAGCTGGTGCCAATGATGGTGTTTCGTTCACACACTGCCAGTAACAGCTAACAAGCACACACACACAGGCACACACAAAGACCAATGAGAGTAAAGCACAATCAGTGGCAGTAAATCAGGGAATGACATGATGAGTTAGAGGCATATAAAGAGGATATATAAACCTCAAAGAAAGAAATGTTTTGTTTTTTTAATGCAACAATATATTCTTGCTAATGTAGGATAAAGCTTTGATAAAGCCTTGTTATCAGATGCAGCACTCTGTTTACCTCTATGCACTGTTTGATCCAGAAGTGGTTCCCCATTGCCTCCCAGTTCTGAGAGCAGCAGATGTAGAGCAGCCTCTCATAGACACGCCTCTTCATGGAGGCGTCAAACACCTCAAAGAACTTGGCTCTGATCAGTGGCTGAGTGCAGCGAAGCCCCGAGAGGAAGGCAGGCTCCAGCTTGGATGTGATGTCACTTCCTGAAAGGCTCTCATCTCTGTATAATGTGACAGACAAAACATTTACTTGAAAGAGCACTCGTGCTAACTCCAAACCGTTTTACTTCCATGATTCATGAAGGAAGAATACAGACATTTTGTTGATAATAAAAAATTAATTCACTGAGACCATCTGCTCTAACTGAAAACAGACACAGCATCAGTGCAAGAGTCAAAACAACAGTGAGATAATGTAGAAAAACAAGTCTAGATAACTAACAAAATAATGAAGCACATACTACAGTAACAGACACATAGGAGCATCTGTGCCATGCTGTAAATCCACATTTATGGAACTTATACTAAGATTTTGTTGAGAGAGTTTCAAAGATGTGCCACTTGAATTCTTGGGTTAGTGAGGAAGCCAGGCTGTTTTTTCTTAGTACTCATATTCCTCAAGTGGTTTGAATTTTTTCTTTAAAAAAATCTTTAATTATTGGCCTCTCAGCTTTACCTTATTTTGTAACTTTTTGTACTTTTATACTCAGTTGCAAATGCACTGAGATTATGCTTTAAAACTAAGGGCTGAGTGGCAATTCAACAGAAAAGCGGTGATGTTTTCCAATACTGAAATTGGTACAGCACTGATTTATGTGTCAGCACTTTAATGAGGCTTGACTCACGTTCATCATGTTATTTGACTTTTACTTGCAAATAAGTTTTCTCTTTACTATTACATTCTTATTTTTTTACTCAATTAACTGTCAAAATAAACCACAGAATACAAGGACGATGATTGATAATGATGGCTCTATTTCTTCTGGTATTTCTGTGTAACCACAGAAGTAATTACATATAGTACTAACTGGCAGAATACAATTTCACCAATCTTGCATGGTATTAAGAAGAAATTTACAAATATGGCACACACTCAGGTAGAATTCCAATCATATTACAAGCACAGAAAGTAGTCTTACTGCAACATTCAAACTCAGCCTGCCAGCATGTTTGAAACAGCCATGTCATTTGGGACTGACGATCACTGAAGTGTAAGGAGACAGCAGTTTACACTGAATATTGGGTAAAATTAACTATCTTTGATGCAGAGGCCCCGGTGAAGGCAAAGCACTAACAGTCAAGCATTAAACATTTAAATAACAAATGTCATCATTTTTACATCATTCTGCTGCACTGAATGGGCCTCATGGGTATGATGCACATAAGAGAAGGAGAGAGGGAAAGGTAGGATAAAAGCGACAACAAAGGCGAGGAAACCACAGCTGCATATTGCCCCTGTTCGAGCCATTCCCTTAATCACACGTTGTTCTGGCACAGCTGCTTTAACATTCTGTTATCATTACTCGCTGTCCATCAAGGTTTTGCGGCACATTTTAAATCTCTTGACATGTAGAGCAGATGGGGTGGAGGGATACGGGTACATTTGGCTGATTAAATGTGCATGTGTGTAAGACAGAATGACAAAGAGAGAGCCATGGTTTGATGAATAGCAGGCAGTAAGACAGTCTCTCCCCTCTGGCCTCCACCTGCTGTGTCTCCTGTCATGGGGTGTGACACTACTGTAGCCCCGTGAAAGACCCTGACACATTATCCATCTCTATCACTAGCCGCTGTCTTTCTGATCCCTTCTGCACAATGTCACGCTCGTACTCTCCACCCATTCCAAGCTACAGCTTCAATTTCTACTAATTAGCTCCTTCCATGTATCACCAATTGATCCTAACCATTTTCATCTACCAGTTTTGATCCATTTTTCTCTGTCCTTACCCTGAAATAAATAAATAAATAAATCAGAAACCGTTCATGAATCAAAACCCCTCACCCATATTTCCATTTTCCTTCGCTCCATGACCCAACCTGTGTTCTCTCCACTGCCTCAAACCCCTGACCTTCATCCTCCTCCTGTTAAGATGGATGCAAGGGCGGCAAGGCGTCAGAGGCACGGCCATTTGGCCTTGTGATGAATGGCAGTAATTACCTGTAGACGTAATTAACGAGGTCCAAGAACTGGGCATTTAACTCAAGTTCATCGGGAAAACGCTTCTCTATGTAGGTCATCATCTTCACCAGTAAGATGGACTTCTCGCGCAGGTTGGGCATCTGGAAAGAGCAGGGACCAGAGGTGTGTCAGATAAATAGGGACATAAGAAGGAAGAAAATGAAAAACAGACAATCTAGTCTTTATTTTTCCTTCTAACCACATCTCTTTGTCCACCTCAGCCTTTTACTGCTTGCTTTCCTTCTACAGCTTAAAGAAAATAAAGACCAAAGACACCTCTGTGGGTACTATGCTAATGTCAACATTACTGGGTTTAGAAAATGTGCTTAGCTTGTTGTTTGTCCAAATGCTTCACACCTTTTTAAATTGTACTTTGCTGATTCAGTTCTCTAATTCACACAGACTATTATAAAGAAATAATGCAATTATCTGCTGAATCGCAAATTTCTATATGTTTGTACAAATTCTATTTGTAGAATTTGAATCACTCTGAAATGACTCACAGATGACAGTTTTATCTTCTTACCTGATTAGCAGCCATGGGGGAGTTGTTTTTCACCCACTCTTCGACAATTTTGACAACAGCACGGAGGATTTTGGGGTCAGGTGACTTCTCGATCAGGGATGTGAGGATGACCTGGATGAAGTTCTTTCTCATCTCCATGCTCATGACAGACAGGCGAGTCTTTACCAGGTCCAGACTAAGCATCACCAGCTCACTGGTCACTGTGAGAAGAGAGAGGCTATCTGTCAGAAGCAGGACTGAGAGAAACTAGCTACTAAAAACAAAATATTAGCAATGTTTGTATTTATATCAATGGTAAGTATATTTTTTGAGACTTGTAGATAAATTATTGTGAAAGGCCAGACTTAGCCTGGCTTTAAACATTTTACACTCACATCACCAGTTTACTATTTGCTATAAGTCTTGAACTCATTTTTATTTTTAAAATGATGGTTGCCAAAACACTTAACACAGCTCCAATGCAATCAGAATGGGATTATTTGAGTTAAGCTTATCAGATTCTGAAGACATAAATTACCTTTAGAGGCAAAGGCCTTACTGGTCAGACAGCCTTTAGTCTTTGTGACCATAATTGCACCTAGTGGAGGGTAAATGTCTGTATTTCTCGATATAGTCATTAGGGACCCATTTAAAGCACTGATAGCATCTTGCAGCCATTATCTCACACCTAAGAAGTAGCAACAGGAATTATGTACTGCCTCACTTCTCTAAACCCAGTGAAGCCTGGCTTAAGGAAGAAAATGAACAGGAAACCTCAACAAGTTTTGCTAAAAATCATGAGAAAGCGAAAGAAAAAAACAAAAACACTTTAACAGCAACCCTTAACATTTGTGAGACTCTCCTCTATGTGTTGCAAGGCAATTTGTCAAGTTGTTCCATGTCAAACCCTGTTTACCCTTTCAAATCCACAGCAAAAAGCACAAGGTGAGTATTTGTTTGCTTTACCCAGGAGATAAAAGAGGGTGGGGACTTCCCCGTCCCTGTGAAACCAGACTATCTGTGAAGTAGATCCCCCCTGACCAAGTCAGTTTTTGGGAGCCCAGCTGTGTTCATTGATAGTGAACCTTTGATACAGTCTTTGTATGGAGCCAGGCACTGCTGGGATACATTGGATATCCAGGCGCAGTCTGAGGTGGGTCAACATGTGTGATGGTTGTGTGCGACTGACCTCATACACATTCAACCCCTTGTTGGATCAGGGTTGGGGAAAGTACGCACTCTAGTATTTCTGATAATGTGATCCAGCTGTAACTGCAGCCCTGCAGAATGAGTTCAGCTGAAATGGCAGTGGGTGTCTGGTGCACATTGTGCCGGATGTCTGAGCTCTAGTTGTGACTCAGGTGCTATGAACTCACAAGCCGGCTTATGTAACTGAACCACACAGTGAGGGATACTGGGAGAAATGGGAATGGCAGGAAAGGCCTTTCTGTGGATAAGTGAATTACTGTGATTAGCAACAATGAGAATGAGAATGTTTTTTAAAACTAGAGTGTGTTTCAGTGTGACAATTAATTTGTGATATTGCTGACGAGCCAATAGTTGTCCCTTTCAATCATTTAAAAAAAGACTGTGTTTTTATATTTTCCTCGAAATCCGAAATCTATCTATTAAAATCTGTAACTTGTAGTTTTTAAAAGACAAATTTCAAGCTATACATATACTGTGTACTTTAAATTCCTTGCACATTTATTCAAGTATGTTAGTTAGTTATGGCTGTGCCTGGCTTCCACATATTTCCTCACTGAGTTCACATGCATGCATTTACCTGTGCTGGTTTCAGTGACCCCTGGGTTAGCCTGTTGGGGGCTCAGGTGTTCCCGCACCATCTTCTGCAGTGAGCGCATGAAGACTGAAATGAGGCGGTCGATGTAGCTGGCATTGTAACTGCAGGCTGACTTCAGGATCATCAGTGTTCCTGGAAGACAAATGGAGTGGGTAGAGGATGAAAGGAGGGAAAAAAAATTATAATCTCACACCTGGAGCCAGCATGTGTTCATTCACACAGCATGACGAGGATTTTTTTTTCTTTTTTTTGGGAGGGGGGGGATCTAATAAAACTTTGAGTGTCACAAAGGCAGAGTTAGGCATGAGTAACCTCCCTGTCTGTTGCTGCTCCCTGGAGAGGAGACAAATGTTAAAATGTCACCCCCCCATCATATCAGCGGCACCACTTTATGACAGCAGGATATCATAAGCTTGTTATGGATCACGACTGCTATTTTGGGAAACTGTATCGAATAGCATTACTTTTTTGACTGCTCTCCAATAGCCATTTGTCACATTGTGGGCCATTTATTTGGAAAGCTACTGTATATTTCAAATTAAAGGGAAAAAAAATCAAAAACCTGTCTCCTCGGAATAAGTGCTGATGAAAGCTTTATTCATAAATACTGTGTGACATCTGGGAGGATAACAGTAATGTTCATAAAGGGAGGGTGGCCAAAAGCAGCAATCCTTCCCGAGACAACCTTTCCCAAACCGCTGGACTGTGGCCTCTGTTTAAACAGACCAGATGTTAGCTGGAGCAGTAGGGCCCATCGGCTTGCATTTTAACGACCCTCTCACTGGCTTAATTGCTGAAAGTGACTGAGGTAGCTTGGTTTTGTTGGG
Source organism: Acanthurus lineatus (assembly GCA_029814665.1). NCBI lineage: Eukaryota > Metazoa > Chordata > Actinopteri > Acanthuriformes > Acanthuridae > Acanthurus > Acanthurus lineatus. Next base: position 13,768,807 of record JAPZDV010000014.1, on the reverse strand, counting down.
AGTGTGAGAATTTTTTTTTTTTTTTTTTTAAAGAGAGGGTTTATGAGAAACTGAGTAAGAGTAACAGAGCACAAAGGGGTAGAGAGGGATAAACAAGAGGAAGGACAAGGGAAAGCTGGACTGAAGAGGATCTTACCAAAGAGCTGGGTGGGGTTGGTGTTGCTTGTGGCTTTCTCATAGTTGGTCAGACCCTCATAGATGACCTTGCCCACAGCAGCATACAGACACTCTAGTTCCTCGTACTTAGATGCCACTGTTGATGTGCCTAGAGGACGAGAGCAGTGTTTGCTTCAAGCAAAGAAAAGCTGAGAATCTAGATGAATGCTCTGCTGGCAGCACATGGAATGATGAGCATCAATCAACACAGCAATGGTCCAAATATTTGGCAAGTCAATGAACACAGAAGGGAGTTAACAATTGTGTAGATGACTCAAATATACAGTGCTTCCCCAAGTTTATGTGCATAGCTGGTATTACTAAGTTCCAGTTCAAATTGAGACATAAAGCACAGGCAACTCACTTGGCTCAGTGGGGAAGATGCTCATGAGGCGGGAAAGGAGAGAGTGGACTGCCCGCAGGACTTTGGTGTTGCCACAGGTCATGCAAGCAGCAATGCCTCGCTGGAGGGGTTTAAAATGGGCCAGGATGGCCGGAGACTGCAACACCGTCAGGAGGAAGCAGAGAATCTCCAGTCCAGTGCAGATGTTTGAGATGTTGGCCTGTGCTGGCTGCTCCTGAGTGGACACAGAAGTGAACAGTGAAATCAGTCAGTTTGTGTTACAAAAGGCAAAGATATTTAGCACATATTGTACTTAACAATATATGTGATACCCATTAGACATGACTGTACAACCATAAAACACAGCAAGAAAAACTGCAGTGCAAATTCATCAGTAGATGCATTAATCTCTCAAGTTTTTATTCCATATAAATTCCAGACAACTCAGAAATCAATATTCTACACACAGAGGTATTTCTCACACAAAAGCACCAAGGCACTGTGATAGCCGCTAAACCAAAGATCAATGGCCAACATCGGGTCCTAATTTTGTCTAAATTGCAATCAAGGTTTACAACAGCAGAGCCAAGAGGATAATCTGGGACAAAACCATGGCACTAATCTTGGCTAATGAACAAGGTGACTCTTGTGATAAGGCTTCTGGTAGATATTAAGGTGGTATTGATTTGGTACTGTATTAACAGGATGGGACACAGTCTCTCTGGAGTCATGTAGATAGGGCGTATGCATGTATGTGCCCAAGTGTGGGATTGTGAGAATGTTTTGTGTGCACATCCCCTGCCCCTCCTCATTTGCCCTCTCAAGCCACTACTCCTGACTCTTAATCACTGCCATGCCAGTACAATGAGATGATAAAAGGTAATCCGATTTAGAGCATTGTTCATTAGTCTGAGTAAGATGGCTGGGTAGGTAGAGCATGCCCCCAGGGGGACAGGGTCCATGTATGCATAAGACCCACAAAAAGCCTTGTTTGTCAGACCATCCCCATGGGATCGCAAGGGGTTGATTGTGTGTGTGTGTGTGTGTGTGTGTGTGTGTGTGCATGCATGTGTAGGCAGGGAGAGGGGCCGATGAAGTGATCCCCAAAAGGGAACAAGGGAAGTACGTGACAATTGCCTGTGCAAGCCGATAACCTTGTCTGAACAGTGGCGCTGAATCAGACCAGAAAGATGAGAAGAGAGGGAGAGGAGCAACAGATAAAAGGAGAGAGGCTGCGATAAGAGGCTGAAAAGAAAAGAAGCAATGAGAGGAGGAAGTGGTGGCAAGAGACAGAGGGAAAGGCGAGAAGAGATGCAGAGGGTCACAGTGGGGCGATACAGAAGGCAAGGATGAGGAGTCTGGGCTGAGGAGGGATGGGGGTTTGAACAAGAAGGCACAGGCCAACCCAGACTGACTCCTGTTATCTCTCACTGTCATTATTTTGTCATTATGGTGGTTGGCGCCTCACTTCATGTATTACTGATAACAGACAAAGGACTCAGAGACGTTAGAGCAAACAAGAGCTTAAGCAAGACTAGGAAACTTCTACAGTCCATGGGAAGGCGAGCAGCAGAGAGGCATTAGTTTTCCTTTTGCTGCTTATTGCTCAGAGCTGTAACAACAAACCTGAGTATTTTGAATTTTATTCAAAGTAGTTTACATAAAATACTGTTGATGACATAAACTTGGGCTAGCAGCCTCAAATAATCTGTAAATGCTTGCATAAATACACATTTGGACTCTAAAAAAATAGCAACAGTCCGTAATAAAAAACATAAAAAGATAAGCCAGACACTTTTATAAAGTTAATATGTCTCATTGGAAAATTCAAGGAAAAGCCATTTTAAGTCTGGACATTAATGATCTCTGGGAAATGCAGTGCAGAAACGCAACAGTAACAACAGTGTAGCACCAAAACAAGCATTAATGTGCCCTTATGAAACATGACGGCAGTCCAATAAGGTAAATAATGACTGAGTCATTCTGAAGGCTATCTTACCACAGTCATGAGCAGCTTGTCAAACCACTGTAGCTTGAGCTCGGCGCGAGGCCACATGTCAGGCCTGAGAGCTGATTTCATCAGGCTAACACAGCGGCGGGACAGCAGCTCCCCTGGAGACCCAGCCACGTTGGTGCTGTCGTTCACCTAGACAAGAGGTGGAGATGAAAGGTCGGGTCATTATAACTATTAATAACAATGGATCTTCATCCTTAATATCACAACAGTTTCCTGATGAGGTAAGACACACAGGGCAAGAGGAGACAAGGACTGTCACCATATGTATATCAGAAATTTATTCATGCAGTCTGACAGTGGCACAGTCTGGAAGGAGACTGTCCTTCAATTTGGAGGCCCTGTTCGAGTCTTCATGTTGACAAACATCTTCCCAGCAGAGACATCCTTGAGAGAGACAATGAATCCTTATCACCTCTAGGTGTGGTGTCTTTTGGTTGATGGCAATCCTTTGGACCAGTGAGAAAATACAATTTTTCTACAGAGATCAATTTAGTATCACAATACACTGTTGTCAAGTGGAATACAAAGAAAAGATTATGTTTCTTTAGACGGCTCTGTGGGCAGTGAGTGATCCCCTGCAGTCATACAGAAGGTTATATTCAACAGAGATGGTTGAATGAACATTGAGAATGGAGCTCAGCCAAAAAAAGAAAATACAAAAAGTCAAGGTGAGTGAATTCTCAACAGTCTATTTCAGGCTTGTAACCAAGGTCATCACTTCTACTAGACCAAGGGACATCTGTGTGAAGAGACACATGAAGGACTGTCACTGCGTGTGTGTGTGTGTTTGAGTGCAAAGATGTGTTGAGGACAGCCACCAGGTGTGTCCTACCTTCAACACTGAGGGGTTAGGATAGCAGTGTTGTACCTGGCAGGCGCTACGGATGGCAGAACTGTACCTGGTGTTTTAATGTGTGTGTGTCTGAGTGTGTGTGTGTAAGTGAGAGAGCAAGAGAGTGTGTGTGTGTGTGTGTGTGTGTGGCAGTTATAGTGGAAGTGTTACCTGGCATGCAATCCTGATGAGGAAGTTGACCACTGTGTCCGTATGTTGTTTCTCAACAGGCTTGGTGAGCATGGTTTCTGTACCTGGCATTGACTGGCTGCGGCTAAACACCTTGAACAAACACAAATAAACATTGTAATTAGTAATTCTGGCTGACCTCTTCGTGTCAGTTGGTCAACATGCTCTTGTCTGGCCAAATTCTCATTGATTATTAAAGTGTTGGCGTTACTTTCATTCAGAGAAGAGTGTGTTTTCTCATCTAAGACATACGCAGACCTGATGAATTCTGTTTCTGAGTTTTATTTCATCATGAGTTGGTAACAATTAAAGATGAATGATGAAACGATATAATAGAGTTCAAGACTGACTGTGAGCTAACTTCTCCTTGAGAGCTGTAGGTTTTGCCATGATTTATAACTTTACTGTTTATTTTGTGAGTAAGCCCGTTAAACTTGGCATAGCATGTTGTGCTGCTACTGTGGACAAATGATGTAAAATTGAGGAACAGACAAGAGAAACGTAACCTTAGTTGAACCTTGCTGCTTTTTGTGGAACATTACCATGATATGGACTCATGTTCTCCTTGTTCTTCACTGATTTGCGTTATGTGTTGCTGCTGTATGTAAATTGACTGCACAGACATAGCCTGAGGGTAACAATACAGCCGTGAGTGAAAAAGAAATGGTCAAGCTGCAGAAATGTGTTTGTTTGGCAATGTTGTGTAATTTCAGTCAAACAGGGTTTACTTTGGTTGACCACAGCCCTACTAGTAATAGGTAACAGGAAAAAACATGATTAACAAGGAAGACTTTTCTTTTCTTTCAGTGGATAACACACTAAACAGACTTCATATAAAACTCTGACACAGCTGTGAAAGCCCTGCAGTACACACTTAGCAAGGAATATGAAAGAGCCGACACAAAGTAAGGTTTCTGCCTGGACTGCTTACAGTGAAAAGTAGGCTGCGACTATGACTGTGATAATTACCCTTGCAACTTTCTGAGCAATTAACATTTCCTTGGCTCAAGCAGAAACAAATGCTGCTTTTGCAATTTTCTTCTGACATCAGATAAAAGAAGCCTAAAATAAAACTGTCATTAAAGACTGCAACTGCTAAGACTTGTATTTCCGCTACGTATGAAAGTCATTTTTAACAAACCCTAAAAAAAACCACCAATCCCTCTTTAAATGCAAAATGTGTGATTTGAGTTGCTATCTACGCACTAAGTGTAGAAAGTGATGGTGAAAACACTGTTATGTTTTTGTTTTGTTGGTGTAATTTATTATTACACAAAGCATCTCTGATGCTGTCTGGTCTCGGGCTGAACTCCTCCAACTCTGCTTGTTACTTCAAGGGCAGGACTAAAAATATGCCCATGTTTTTTATTCTCTCTAAATTCCACTTTATACTGTGCTTTCAAGAGAACTGTTTATATTTACAGCCATATAAGATGCTTCCAGATAGACATTATTAGTTTATTTAACAGCTTTGATGCTGTAAACATTACGCTATGGTTGTTGCTCTAGAAAAAACCTTTTTATATTTCAAGTAAAATGATTTCTAATCCTGTTCTGAATTTATTCTTCTTTGAAACATTCTATCTTTTAGACAGGACCATTAATCATTAAAGAAAAAGAACAATAAGAGCTGTTTTTGATGATAACACACATAATATTGTGCTAAAATTTTCTTCAAAGAATGTTTCATACTTTTTATTCTGTTACTGTTTTTTTATTTATTTCAGTGTGACATATAAGGCGATTTTTGAGAGATTTAGGGAACTTACTTTACTTTTTTCATAGGTTTACATTATAGGCCGTGAAACATACACTTTGAAAAACAAACAAAGGAGCCCATGAGGCCAGTATGTAATAATATCAGCATCCATCTCTAAAGATGACAGCCACATTGTTATGGCCGGTAAGTAATGGTGGCCTGAGCTCACCGTAGAAGCTGCTCCTGCCGCTGTGCGGAACCTCTTGACGTCTTGTCCTGCAGCAGCAGATTCCAGAGACAGTCCTCGTTTCATAGCACCACCGCTGGTCCCTTCAGCACCCGCCCCTACTTCAGCCTCAGACTCCGGCTGCCACAACAAAAAGACAGGCAAGAGAGGAGAGAGGAGTTCACAAGTGAAGATGAGTTCATTAGTAACATGTTTTACAGTTCACAGAACTGAACATGTCAGCTCTTACACAATTATTGGTCATTCCTGTTTACGGATTATGTCTAAGAAAATGTCTGAAATATGTTTGTAGATGGCTTTTTTTGGGCTTTTTTTGTGTAAATTTATAAGTTTGTCCAATCAGCAGTGATCCACTGGCATAGTGGGCATGACAGTGCTTTTGTTGATCACAAACTTATACAGTTAGCACCAGTCAATAAAAACTGTGTGTCATTCAGACAGCCTCTTTAACTGGATTTTAGTTGGGATTGTGTTTGTGTGTATTTATTGCAATCCATGCACACACCTGCTGGTCTTTGATCCTCTGTAACTCCCATTTGATGACCACCTCAGCCAGGTCCACAGCCAGTTTCCTTTGCTCTATGGTCACACTTGGAGTGAAGCCCAAACGCTGCATTGCACTGATCATGTGCTGCACCAGGTGGTGGCGCACTGGGTAGTATACCTAAAAAGTGATTATAGTCAGTAAAAATTTAAGTAATTATAATATCTCTGTTAAAGACATTGTATCTTCATTTAATGTTTCATATAATACTTTCTATACTACATAAAATACTATACAAGGTCTCTGACTAACAGTGATTATTGATAATAATAATAGAAATAGAACTAATAGTAATTAATAACAGAAAAAAGGTGGTGGTTTAGTAAATTTAATGTCTAGGCCACAGAAGTTTCCATATTTTTGAATTGTAAGGTGTTAAGTAGGAGTTCCCTGCTTTCTCATCAGTGGCAGAGGGTCACTGATACAAACGGCATTGTTTAGCAGACAGAAGGTACACATGAGCAGTGAGTATCAGTAAGGCTGAAAATATGACTGTGGCTGGAGGCCTGAGTCTTGGGTCCTTCACATATATTGCACATCTCATAACTTGAGTCTCCACTCTTTGCAAAAGCCAGATGCAAAATCCAAGTACGGAAAGTGGAAAAGCGTGATTCTATTGGTACCATTAATAAAAACATTTTTTTTTCATTAGAAGAAATTCTCACTTTAAATGACAATCATCAAACACTGCTCACACAAAAGACACTCTCTGCCACATGCATTCAAATCAGATGGTGAACCTGAACACACAGACATCAAGACATTGCTTTACGACGTTCAGAAAGATCAAATAGAGATATTCAATAGATTTTAGAATAATGACTTAAAACATGCAAATTGTGCATATCAATTTCACAACTGTTTACATATTGATTCCAACCACTAATTTGGCAAATTTTTTCTCAGAGCATCTACAACAGATGAGAAGAACCTCAGCCTTTCCCAAACATCATGTTAGATTGTCATTTTAGGATCATCACAAATTAAGTCTGGTTTTCATTGCCTTAGCAGCCTTCCAGAATAATTATGTGAGTAAGACTGCTGATCTCCATATCTAAAAAAGCTGCTGCAAACATTTAATAATTTGATTCTTTCCCTAAAACCAAACTTGTGGTTTACTAAAAAGACCCTGCTTGTTTAAAAGCCTGCAAATCAGAGATTTCTGGTTATCTGGCAGCCCTGTAAGCTAAATACAACCCTGTCTTGTGTCTGCTCCATCTTTGTTGCAAGAAATCCAGTCAGTCTGCCAAAAGTGTATCATTATTATCTGTTCGGATAAAAATAAATAGCAAATGAGAGGTAACTACATATAATGTTTTTTCTTTTTTACAGTGCAAATACTTTGCTCCAGATTCTGAATTGACAATGCACGCAAAGTTTAACAGGGTGCTCAATCACTTTGACACATCGAGTCTCTGCCTGTATAGAGGCAAACTCTGAAGTCGTATTCCCACTTAGTCTCAAGGACATGATGACACACACTTAGCCCCGAGAATTCACACTCTCAAGCGTCACACTCAAGAGACACTTAGCTTCATCGCAAACCGAACTGGGACTCTCAAACACACAGCCGAACACAGACAAAAGAGCAGGGATGAGATGTCTATCTGAGGGCTGTTGCCAGTGTCAAAGAATATTAAAGCTTCTCACTTTGAGGGTAATTATGGTTGATAGAGCAGGGCTTCACAGGCCCTTAATGACAGAGTGGCTAAGCCCTGTCCATCACGTGTGCACACAGACAAACACGCACACAGTTTCTTTATTAAACACACACGCACAAAGTCTCTCATCTGTCTGTCATTATCTTCTCCTCAGTGTAATTATGCTGATGTGATTACATTAGATTAGTCATCTGGCCCAGTGAGAACAGCCTATCAGTGAGATGGAGAAGGGAGCTGACAAAAATGTCAGTCTTTTGCTAAGAGACTGTCGCTTTCTGACCAGCGAGGCGGTGAACATCGGCTGAAAGAGTGAGAGGGCAGAAAGTGTCTGCAAAGTTTAAGGAGGGGGAGGGCAACATAAAGGCCAACGATCCTTTGCTGGGTGTTAATTTGAGGACAGACCAGGCACTCTTCAACTCTGCTGATCATCACTGAAAAGAGTCTAGGAATGTATCTGCAGGGCACAACACTTGTTGTCGAAGCTATCGTCAAAGTGAAACTTAAATTAAGGTACCTTGCCATCAAGAAAAACTATTAATTGAGCCGTGCAAGATAATCTAACTTTTAATGATGATGCTCCATTTCTATTAGGGCTGGTTAAGAGGTGTCATAGAATTCAGGGCACTCAGATAATCAGCAAAAATAGCTTCTCAACTGATTTTCCCCCTGCGGTTCCCTGCAGTTGCCGAAGCCACACTGAGCAGGGAGGTTGCAGTAGCAACAAACGGCCATGAATGTAGCCAATAAGAGTTGCAGTTACCTCTCTCACTCCATGTGGGGGTAGCTTACCCTGGTTTAATACAAAGTTTATGCTATTCAGTTATTAGTGATCCTAAAAGGGATTTACTTAGTGTGGCACTCAGACAAGTTCCTCATGTTTATTGTGCATCACAGAGAAAGAAATCAGATATGTTTAGACCGTTCCATCTTTACTGCCTGTATGAATGTACTGGGAATCAATACATACAATAATGACTAACAGAAAGAAAAGCACCCCTGACGAAACATGTCTGTGTGTTAATTTAATTCTTCCTACCCTGAAGTGCTGCACAATGAGATGTAGTATGTGGACCAGCTGTGGTACAGTGTGTCCCTCCTCCACAATGATTTTGCGAGTCCAGTGGGTTAACATCTGGTGACCATCCTCCATACGGGCCGGCACAGCTGGGGTCAAGATGGCCATGGCCTGCCGTACAATGGCCCTGGCCTCCATGGTGTGAGCCTTCAACAGGCTGTGGAAGACCTGGAAGAGGGGAGGTGATACATTTTTCACTGAACCCTTTTTTCGGGCACCACTGATGGCACATACGTTCAAATTACACTGATCCAATACTTCACTCTCAGACAAGCACAAATTTTCTCTTTCACTCACATTGCTAATATCTCTTTCATTCCCTTCTTTTAATTTTCTCTACTATTCTATACTAACACATATCTGATTTTTCTAATCTTAAGTTTCTTATTTTTTATCTTTATTATGTGTTATCTCATTTAAGTTAAGAATTAATTCTATAAGATTTCATTTTACAACTGTTACACAAGTTTATCAGATTTTATGTCTATTCTGTCTTTAGCTCTGTGTTACATTGAACCCATGCTCCGCTGCCTTGCTCTCCATATTCCTCCTCACCTGCAGGACAATCTTCTTGTGAATGGCGAACTTCGCTATGATGTGGGCCAAAAGTAAGTGACCGCTGTATTTGCAGGCTGGGTCCACGCAGGCTTTGGGCAGCAGGCACGGCCAGGCAAAGGTCATGAGGCGCCGCAGCTTGCTGTTGCGTGACTTGTTGTTGTCATGAATGTGGTGGGGTGCGTGCTCCACCAGCAGGGTGGAGAACTGCAGCAGGCAGATTCGCAGCGAGTCCAGCAGATCGGCCTGCTTCTCTGGGTCCAGAACCTTGGAGAAGGATAAAAGAGATGTGGAGCTTAAGAGAGTGAAGTAGGAATGCAGTTTTTACTGCATACAGCACAGGGGAAAGACTGTACACACTATCTGAAGAGTTGTTGATCTGTAAAAATGAATTAGCCATTATTTCTTCTGTCTGATAAAATGTGTCGTGTATAAAACAAATACACTACCTTCCACATGTAGAATAAAAATGTATAAGTTATGCAGATGAAGCTGTAATTCTTACCAGCTGCCGACAGAGGTCAATAGAAGTCTTATATTACTTAATGCAGCCTATGCAAAACACATTTCTATTGAATATACGGTTACCCTGAATTGCAAAAGTATATTTAGCTGTGACTAACATTTACTTCCTATAATTACAAGTAAATGACCTCCACTACAACAGCAATATACTTTTCACATAATAAAAAGCACATACAGAAAGACAGCTCCCCATTTAAAAATACCCAACACCATCTGAATTCCCTGCATGAAGAAAGAGGGGGGCATAGAGCACAGAAAGAGAGAGGGGGAAGAGTGTGAGGAAATGAGTTTTAACCAGACCGTAGAGGAGCCATTAGCAGCCATTAGGACTGGTGTTAGTCAGTGATGAGATCTGCCACAGCACAAACAAACACGCTGACCTTTAGCATGGTCTCACCCTGACATTTACACCAGGAATTATAGTCTGGCCTGATGAATGAAACGTGATGGAAAGAGGGACCAGTGGGACAGCTGGAGGAAAAGAGAAAAACAAAGACTGATGGAGGAGACAAAACGGAAGAAGAGAAAGATGGGGATGACAGCAATCAAATGATCAAGTAACGTGTGGAGGACATGAGAGAAGACGATTTAGACTAAGTGGGATGTAGTTGATGATGACTGAGAGTATGGAGATGCGCTAGACTGATAACAAATTATGAAAGGAAATGCAGCAGGTAATGAAATTAAAGAGACGGATGGAGAGACGAAGCTGTTGAGTGATGAACAAAGGCAGAAAGGGGAGAAGTAAGCAGGCTGTAAGCAGGCTGAGTGTGAAGAAAGATGTTGAAAGAAAAACAAAGAAAAACACCCAAAACTGTATGCGTGCATGTGTACCTTTGTGATGAAGACACTGGTAATGCTTTCAGGATTGTCTCCCTCAGGGTTGGGCGGTCCAAGCAGCTGCTCCCCTTCCCCCTTCTCAAAGCTGTACAAGAAGGCTGGATTCAGGATGTGCTGCAGCACCTATGGGATGGGAAGAACATGGGTCGAAATGAATTAACTGATGGGATATGTGTCCTTAACGCTTTCAGTTTTCTTAAAGTTTTTAAAGACAACTACAGATTAATGTCTTGAGAAAAGAAGAAAGTAATCAGTGAAATCACTTAGTGAGGTCTTTCAAACACTGCATAAATGGACAATCTGCACACACTTAGCTTTCCACAGCAGAGCATTGAGTGATAAAACTGTAATCTACTCTACAATCTATTCTAAAAAAATCAGAGGACACATGTTCTTTCAGGCTGATATTAACAGCGGGAAAACTGTGATCCATTAAAGAGGCAAAAGAGCAAAAGATGCATTAAGACAGACTTGAGTCACAGCAATGCCGAATGTTGACAACAGTGACAATAACACATCTGCGACTCTGAAAGAATCCCAGAACAGAACATTTCTATTCTTTTGTAGTACTATTTCTTAATTATAAGAATTGAGAGAAAAATACTCTTAACATGTTTCACTAAAGTGCATTTCACTAACCCACTGAAACCAGAAGGGACTGTTGTCGGGGATATGATGAAGACAAAGGCTTGATTAGCTGGTAAAATGCAGAATAATCCGACCACAAATAGCTAACGACTGCATTTATTAAAGAAGCTGCTATCTGTTAATGAACCCCCCATTCGATCCATCACAGGGGGAGGACAGGGCATCGCTCAGTGGAGAACGAGCTGTGGCAGCATATGTTCAAGCTCCTCCATTAGTGCATTACTCACACACACGCTGCACAATGTACATGGATGGTTAATAGACTCACACACGCATGCAGAAACACACACACACCCTTAAATGAAGACACAAAGAAAACGCATGGAGCACCCGTCTGCTCTTCAGTCTCATCTGTTCCTATTAATTCTAAGCCTCTCTAACATCAATCACTGTAGGATCACAGTGTATTTCTGTAATGCCGGTAGATTTTTTGCTCTGCATGTGTGCACATACAATACCTCTGGGAAAGCAGCCCAGATTTTGTTCTGCAGGTGTCTTAATTATCTTAAATCTCATTTCATACCCCTTAACTAATAACTGTGTACGTGTCCGTGTGTGTTTGTGTGTATGAGTACAAAGTGACCCAAGCAGCACTGCAACAACTCAACTACAAAAGAAGGGAGACAGGCAGGGGGGATGTGCATAATATGTATAATGCCCCCATGCACATCAATTATGAGAAAATAATGTATGACTTTTATTGTGAAGCAGCCACAGGCAGCCTGGAATGGAAAGCACTGCTAGCTGCAGAGATTCGTTGCATGTTATTCTTAAAGCCCACTGACACAATTTTTTCACTCTTTGTATCAGTGCATTATTTTTACTCACAGTTTGGTTAATAGCTGTAAGATCGTATTTAACTTCAAACCCTACTTTCACATGTTGTTTTACCACTCAGCTAAGTTTGTTTTTGTCTAAATATGACCTCCTAAGCAAGCTAAGAAAAGGCATTTAACCATTGTAATTAATGAAGTTACACAAATCTTTTCAAACTGCTGTACCTTTTGATGTTTTAAATAGGACATCTGCATAATTCTAATGTTTTTTTCTTTTTGTCACTGTTACCACAAAATAAAAAGTTAATAGTGATTAAATATCTTTGAAAATCTTCTACTAATACTACTACTCTCTTGCCAACACACACACACGCACGCACGCACGCATGCATGCACACACACAAGACAGGAAGAGCACAGATATATAATACAGGTACAATCTGATTTGTTTTCCCTGTTTAAACTTGAGGGTTTTCAATCTTTAAGGAGGAGATGGTAGAAGCACAGCATGTACACATATTCTACTGCACTATATGTCACATCAGACGCAAAATCAAATTTTAAAAAATTTTAAAAAATGTAAAACAGACAGTGCTGTTTTAATAACTTCCACACTCTTGCTTGTTTTCTTGCTTGTCTGTTTGTCAAATGCATTTAAACAAAAAAGGAGCACAAAAGTAGTTTTCTGTAAAAGGTGTTTGGATAAAACAAAAGAAGCCATACAGCAGCAGCAGGAGTTCAGACTGTGTCATCATGGATGATTCATTGCTGCTGTCCCTCTCTCTCTCTTTCTCTTTTTTAAAAAACGCACACCCTTCTGTGTCTTATAGTGATATATTTTCCAGGACTCTGGTGATGCTATACAAGAACCTCTAACTCTTAGACATACTGAGAACATGCACATGCACACACATACACACATTTTCCTGTGCTATTTATGCCTCCAGGAAAATGCTAAAGGCAATTATTTAAATGTCAACAGAGGTAACACCCACACCCATTCTATTGCTCATGACTGGTACACCAATCAACACAAACACATTCACACAGAAACACATCCCCTTTCTTTCTGTCTATCTCCCTCCACCCCACACACACAGCTAGCATCTGCTGCGCACCAGAGGAGGACAATTAAGGGAAAAACAACAATATGGGCAAAATTCAGATGAGGGTGGGGATGTTCTGGCTCCGCTAGCTGAATGACTGAACTCTGCTCTGCGAAAAATTCAAACGCAGCATTTTGTCCTGGACAGACAGCCCAGTGAGTTGGCTGAACTCTCCCCTGCCTTTATTTTGTCTTCTTTTCCCCCGCAGTCCACATGCCCCTGACGCAATGCAAAATGAACATCGGCAAACAGGACAGGCTGGAGTGAGCAGCATCATAAGCACAAGTGTTTGTCCTTTGATTTTGTGGCCGTGTGTGCACTTGCCAGCTTCTTGTGTGTGTGTGTGTACAGTTGTCTATTCTTGCCACGCAGCCATTTGGCTGTGTGTTTCCGTGTGCCAGGGCAGGCCTTCCCCACTGACCCGTTTGTACTTAACAGCAGCGCTGTTGCTCCTCAGTGCCCAGTTGTGTGGCTGTTACAGCTGTGCAGAATGTGTGCTTGTGTTTGTCTGTCTGTGTGTATGCGTGGGAGCATGCAAGCGGGAGAGTGAGCTTAATTAAAAAGCAGCCGGAATTATTGTAATGCTTTCAGCAGCAGGTCAGGTAGAGGGGACAGAAGCATTCATCTGTGAGCCTCTGAGGGTCTGGGACCAGACAAAATGACCTTCCTGACTCTATCAAAGAACTTTTGGTACAAAACACACCAACCATAACAGTGAAACAGATCAGGTACCGCACTGAGGAAGCACAGTAGGCAAGCTGAGGAGACGCTGTAAGAACCGTTCAGTTTATAAGTGAAAAATTAAAACTCAGTCCAAGAATTTAATCTATTTTAACAGCACAATGCTGATTTTTTTCCAATTAAGGCCTACGTGTGTATTAGTTTTAAATTAGAATATTTTTGGCAGGCTTGATAGAAATAAGAAAGAGTAATATCAACTGTACAAAAGCAAAAGAGAAACATAACAGCAATACTGAAGAGTCCTTAATCCCTTCTTTGACACATTAGTATTTAAAATGTCATAACAACTACAATTTCTAATTTCAGACAATTTAAACATTACACATGTCATCCTTTCCTCATTTCAAGGGCTAAAACTCATGAATAGTTTGAATTGTGGGTTGTTTCTGGCATCACTTGAAAGGCAAATCCAAAAATTGGTATGCAAAACTTTGAAAAAAACATCCCTGGGAATTTTAATTCCTCATGGCATGCAGTGATAAACGGACTTTCCTGCCCTGATTGGCTGTGTATGTACCTTTGCTTTAAGCTCATCATTGAAGTGTGGGTCATTGAACTCAACGAAGCGGAAGAACAGGGCTCGTTTCTGGGCAATGGAGTACTTCCTGGGAATCTCCTCCTCCATGTACTCCTTCAGGAAGGTCATGTTGCACAAGAAGCGACCTGTAAAGGCCCGCAGCAGCTGGAAGAGCAACTCAATCTCTGAGTAGTTACACCTGTTAAGGAGACAGTGGATCAATAACACAGTACACAGATCGAGTTCTGTGTAATGGCAACAGCAACTGAACAACAGAACTTTCATAAAATCTTAGGTATCAACTTGACTTGTGTAATTGGCCAGTTACATATTGTTTATTAAAAGAAGCTGGAATGAAAACAGACACTCTAAAATTACTGGCTGGAAGGGTTGGGGTTAATTGCAGGGTCTGAAATAAACATCTGGCATGTGCCCAGTGCACCAAGTGTCTTATAACCATTTCTGTGCTCAGATATAGAGGAGGGGTGAGAAGTTTACACTTTATGTGAATGTTATTACAAGAAAAAAAATAGATGCTGCAATAGTTTTTAAAAAATGTGTTATTAACTAATATCCCTGATATTAGATAATAAATCAAATGGCTTATTATTGGGGATGTGTCATTAGGTTTTTACGCTGTGCTGGCAGAATTGTTCACTTTGACTGTTGCTTGGCCCAAAGGCTAATCAGAAGAAGCAGTTGAGTGATGGCATTATGTTTCTCATCACTTCCTAACCTAGATTTCATATTAAAAGTCTATTTTCAGTTCTTTAGACAACTTGATGTGACAACTTTTGGCAGTTTTCATCGCCACTGCAATTTAAAAGAGTGTACATACTTGCAGTAGCTGAGCAGGCAGTATGCCAGCAGCTTGGGCTCCTTCCAGTTTGTGGCAGCCATGTTGTCTTTGCGATGTCTCTCCTGGAAGGCCTCGCTGACCCAGACTCGCCTCAGCTGGCTGACCAGGGAGTGCTGCCCTGCCAGCCAACCCTCATCATTCTTCACTATGATGCTGATAATCTAGGCAGAGGGGATGTCGAAAAAAGTGTTAGAAGTAATGGAATTATTGAAAGTTATGTTGTGTTCAGATTAGGACTCCGCTGACACTTTTAGTCAAACTGGATAGAGTATAGAAAGAGTACAGAAAAAAAACACATATTTACATCTCTGACCATTCACCCGTCACACTTACATGGCATAAAGGCCATAAATCCACCTCTAAACAACAAAAACATACTGCTCCCCTCCTTGATAAAACTCTTAATGCAACTCTAGAGAACTTTTTTACTTGCTTTTAGAAAAGACTAAGGAGAGCTTAAAATTCCCCTATCAACAATATTTCAAATATTGCAAATTAATTAAAAACATTTAGGTTCTGGATGAGGGCTATTCTCTCTATCTAATGGTAATGCTCAAATGAAATTTAAATGTAAAGAATGTACTAATAAAGCTGGAAAAAGAAAAAAAACATCCTTAAATTAAAAATTACTGTGATGTCTGGAGCTAAATAAAAAGCAAGTTAAAGAAAGATTCTAATTCACTTGTGTTTACCTTTATAGCCTGAAACTGTAGGTCCAGTCTGGCTGTGGTGGTGGAGGGAGATCCAGGTCTAACAGTTGCTGCAGTGCCAGCAGGAACGAGCAGGGGGACGAAGCGGTTGGGATTAGAGGCCAGCACATCTCGCAGTGGCTTGGCATCTTTGTGTTTCAGGAAACTCTGCAAATTGAAACACACAGATATTGTAAGTATTGCTTGAAATTACAGAAGAAAAGCTACAGAGAACTATGTTTACTGCTCTGGGTTAGGAGCTGTTACAACAACACGATAACAGAAAATTAAGATTTTTTTACTGGGGGCGATCCATCTAAATTTAGTGTAAACATTACCACTGGGCCTCGATACACCCAATATATTCCTGATTACAACCCATTACTGAGGCAGCAAAATGCTGTCAATGAAAAGACTGAGGGGACTGCTACTTAGAGCTGCCAGTGACTGACCATGAACATCCGGCTCCACTGGGGGTCATTTAGTGTAGCCTCCATCATGAACAGCTCCACTGTCTGAGAGGGGTGACGCGTCAGGAACTTGATTAAAGGCTCCCTGAATGGACTGCCCGCCTGGCAAAGGGGGAATGAATGAGGGAAAGAAGGAGAATTAGAAAAAGGAAAGAGACAGAAAAAGAAGAATGCAATTTTACACTCTACTGTGTATTTCATTTTTGTGAAGATCTTTGCTTACTAGCAGAATGTAACGTGTCATTAAGACTATATATTAAATGTGGTTTAAATAGGATTACTATATAGAACTATAAAATATCAATTGCTTTCTGTCAAGCTGTAATATCCTAACACATAACTGGCCATTTTTTTAATGCTTTAATTAATTTTTTGGCCATCATTTTTTGAGTCATTCAATTACATGAAACAGTTGCTGGTGTTTGGCCAGAAACACCACAATGCAAAGCAGAGGAGCATCTCACACATCTTCTGTGATAATATTTGCTTTCTTAATTAAGATATGATGATAAAATATGTTATAAAAACAACTAAAGCCTTCCTGTTCTTTGTGTTGTTTGGACAGTGCTCTAGGATTTCCTTTCTAATCCTCTGATGGCCTTCATTTTTTTCTGATGTATTTTTACACTACTAGTAAAGTAGGAGTCCATCTACAGAGTTAAGTAGGTGTCCTACCTCTATGAGCATGGCCCTCTCTGTCTTCATGACCACCTCCAGCAGAGGTTTGACCAGAGTCTGAGGTGCAGCTGGAATCAGGTGGAAGAGGTTGATGATGGCAGAACAGATCTTCATCTCCTAGAGAAAGAGTTGGAGAAAGAGAAAAGGAAAGGTGGTAGTGAGTGAAATTTTTGGACAGATGACAGAGCTAGACATGGACATATTTTCTGACAGACAGCCTTGATGGACGGCCACTGTGGAAAGACAGGGATGAATCTTAGTCAAACGACTGAAAATGCAGTCTCTGCTCATTAGGGAGTTTTGTGCACTCACATTAGTAGTCTGCACTAGTTCCTTGATTACAGGGTACAAAAAAGAAAAAGGAAAGTTCATGACAATTTCCAAAAACCATGTATAATAAATCTTGGGGTTGCAAAAGTCAAAGGGAAATGGGCAGAATTAGACATCTCTACAACAGTCAAAATGTGAGGTTAGAGCCAGGCTGAGATGACAGCGACATTTCTGAAGATGACCACAGACACACAGACACATAGATACAGGGAAACTCCACCAGCACCACTACCACGACATTGGTTCAATTCACCAGCACGACATTGGTTTAACTAGGTTTAAATCACTGACAGAGAGTCACCAACAGAGGGCGCAACACCGGGTTACAGCTCACCTCAACCCCCTCCAACGCAGGCTGTACCGGAACGGAAGACAATGATCAGAGTCAGCAGAGCAGTACGTGTGCATTTTTGTGTGGTGTGTGTTGTCTGTCTTTGTTCCATATGGAAGGTTAGCAGATAAGACAGGGTGATAATGAAATGAAGGGAGAAACGGCAGCAACCTTTACGGGCGACCTCAGGAACAACTTTTCTCAGCAGCAGGGCAGGGGCCACACTGGAATCTTGGTTGAGCAACACAAAAAATGTGGCATTTGGAGGAGAAACTCTTCTGACAGATTTAAGGTCATGAATAAAGAAACTGACATTTTGTTTTTGTAAAATCCTTCCAGTCAAATTAAAAGTTTTCTTTTTCTTTCATGCAAGCTCTAACTCCCCCATAACTCCACTTCATATTCTCCTCGTCGAAACCCTCTTTCATGCCTACATGTCTTCAGACCATCCTGCTCCGCCCTGCTCCATCCCTCCGTCCCCAGTTTTTGTCTTTATCAGAATTAGCTAATTGACCCCCCGACCCTGGCTTTATTGTCACTGCCAGCCTTGCTGTCAGCACGCACAAAGACCACGAGCCGGAGGGAGGGAAAGACAAAGGGCCAATTTGCATCTAATTAAACATACCATTTTGAGATGTAGCAGGATGAAGTCACATAAAGAGAAGGGAGGCAAAAAAATGGGCATTATGTCTACGAGGGAGAGGCAGCTGTTTTTCCCTCTCCTTCCTCCTCACCTTTTCTCTGCCTTTACAAGGTTATCTGTCGGGAAGATAATGAGGAGACGCAGTCCTGGGCCCCCTCGCCGCCTGCCTGGTGCCTAATTAATCATTGATTGTAATATGGCCACTCACAACTCATCTGGGAGGAGTCCAGATCGCAGAGGTGTTGACTACATGAGACTATGGCTTTGTGTGTATAAGGGGCAATTTCCCTGCATGTTCACTGAATGCTGTTTGCTTTAACAGGGAAAGATCACAGAATATAAAAAAATGCACAAGTAGAAGCTGTTTGGGCCTGCTCCTGTAGGCTATCACTGCTTTTGCATCAATCAAGTAAATGAAAGGAAAAAAAGTATCAACATGTAATGAGAGATGAAATCTGCACCTTTGCATAGAATTTCTCAGAGCTGTAAATGAGTTTTGAGACTGTCTGAACTGTGTATACTTACACTGCCATCACTGCGCTGGCCGCCCTTGTGTGTTATTACAACCACCTCCATCCACTTCCTCAAGTGTTGCTGAGAAAGAGAAAACAGAGAAAAGACTGAATCGACTCCACATGGATTCACATAACAAATTTCAGCCAATATACAGTAACCCCAAATAATTCTTCATATATTCTGGTATATTAAAGTAGTAAATGAGAGAAATTTTATATTTATAGACCTTTATAATAATACTCTTAACCCTATAGGATTAACATTAAGTTTCCAGTAGAATATTCAAACTTTAAAAATAATCAGATATTTAGATACTTAAAATACAAAGCCTATTCAAAGCCTGTCACAATAAAAAGCTTTGGTTTCTATAATCTACAAGTAATTTCCATGATAAACTGCATTCTTTGCTTTAAGGGGTTTTAACTGGAAGATGTTGCAAGAGGAGTTGGAGGATGACGGAGGTTGAAGTTTCTCACCATCATCTGATCGCAAAACTTGTCATTGAAGGAGTTTGGGAAAAGGCGTGTGACGGATGTAAGGCGGTTCACCACGTTCAGCGTCAGGCTGCGGTAGTCACCCAGCATCATCAGCAGGGGGCGCATATGAGTGTGGATTTGGTCTACCTCAATAGTGGCACCTTCCAAAAACTAAAATAGAGCACAGGCAAACATTATTTACAATTCCAGAAAGTTTAAATAACTCTTAAAATGAACAAAATAATGTTGAAGGTGGAGTCTGTAGGTGACACAACATTCTGTTTTTATTCTGACTTGTTCTTATTTTTCGAGAACATGTAACAGCTTCCATATCTGTGATTAGATCTTTTCCTCAATGTGTTAAACCAAATCATTTAAATTCCCTTCAACATATATAATTTAAGTAATGGTCCTGTCAGATTTTTTAGCCCTATGAACTGCTGACTACCCTCTGTGTCTCCATTAAGAAACTAAGGCCACTCAAATGAGGGCAAGACCAAGCGTAAACAAGCACACATGCCAACGCCAAACACTGATGACGCACACCCACATCCCCCCACAGTCGGGAGGGAATGATGCATGGCAGCCACATTCATTTTTTCTCTCAGTGCAGAGAACAAACACTCCATCCTGTATTGATCGGGCCATGGCAACGCTCATTAGTGGTAGCAGGGCAGAAAAGAAAGAATGGAAGGAGAGAAGAGAAAGGCTAGGCAAAAAAAAAGAGAAAAAAAATTACCAAATGATAGTGAAAAGGAGTGACGGTGAGAAGGAAAGAAAATGAAGGACGCAGAAATGGAAGAAAAAGAAGACAAAGAGCTCCAGGTAGATGGATAGAGGTTAAGACTGTATGGATACTTAGATGAATAGAGGCAGGAATGGTTCAGGGAGAGTGTGATAAAGCAGAGGGAGGTCCATACGGAGATAACTGGGTGGGGAAATGGTATAAGGGGAAGATTAACAAAGGACTTCTAAGATGGCAAATGACATGAGTGATACAGATAAAAGACTAATGAAGCAGGAAGGAAGAGTACAATGAAAATCAAGATAATAAAAACTACAGTTAGAAAAAAAAAGCCAGACAAAAAACAGTGTAGGAAAAAGTATTAGAAATTGACAAATTGTGAGAGAAAAAGTGTAACAGTGACTCTGTAGAAGTCCATTTAAAAGGAGCAGAAAGTGTGATTTTAGAAATGATTCAAATGGTGCCACCAGATTTATTCGTCCGATCTTGGGTAAACTGCTTCATAGCCTTGAGGGCACAGTCTTTAATTCAGATTCAGAAAGGTCATGTCAGTTTGGCTGTGTTTTTGCTTAAAGGTGGTTGTAGTCATATAACACAGAGACGAGCTTTTAATGTAATCAATAAACTCTTAAAATTAGTTTCAAATGAAAAAAAACGAGCCAACATAAAGATGCCAAATTAAGAGTAAAATCAAGACAGTTGCAAGGTCATTTGCGCAGTCATTTGTTTAAAAAGGTTTTAGTTTAAATATTTATATATAACACACATTAAGTCACCATCAGCTCAAATTACAGCCTCTACATTTCGTCCTCTTTGCATGCAAACTTCTTTTCACATAACACAGAATCTGTGCACATTAAAGTTGTCTGTTATAAGCAGTTCTGCCCTGATCTGACAGAACGGTTTTTGTATGTTGCAAAACACAAAGTACCATCATTCAGTATTTTCCACAAAAACGTTTACTGCCTATTATATGTAATCTTAGTTAAGATTCAAAAATTGGCATGAGGCTTTGGACACATACTGTAGGGTCTATAAATATTTAGCTAACTCATGATGTGACTGAAGGCACAGATGGAATATGATTTTTACAATACTGAAGATTACATGTTAATAATTCTGAGCGGGCAGGATTTTAATGCGGCTGCAGAAAGTGTATAATCTGGATGCATTTAACATGATTTCAGTGACAGTCACTTTCCTACCAAATGTTAAATGCCGGCAAATGCTGTTGCGCTAAGTTCCAAGTTAATGTGTAAAATTTTAAATGCGCTATGTTTTAACCTCCCCACCTTTTCAAGTGCAAATCACCAAACACATAACTGGATCAGCTTACAGTTATGTCTCTTTGTGTTAAACCTATATTTTTTTTAACTCTAAATATATAATTTTTCATCGTTAGTTGCCAGTCATATGTATAAACATACATACTTGCTGAACAAATGTATGTAATGAATGGCCCATTAAACAGGCCACCTTACACAGTCAGATTTTCTCATTCATTTAGCAAAGTCTGAATAAATGATTAATTCATGGACAACACTGAATAAAATTTTATTGTGTTTACTTAATTATACTTTTTCCTATGATGAATCTGCCCCTTTTCACAGTCTGCATTTAAATTAATTATATCCCTACATCCACTGAATTAAAATGGATCCTCTGCCTTTTATACGCCAGGTGCCATGGTTTTAAGCACTGTCAAGGCTCCATTGATGACTGGTCTTTTCATTCCCAAAGCATGCACATAGCTCAGGGTAAAAAAACTCTGAGTTTATTGAACTAATTCTGATTCGCTGTTCTTGAACCAACACACTCTAAAGTTTCTCATCTTGGGGTTAGTCAATTTAGAGTTCAGGGTTACACTCTGAGTCTGTTTAACCTGCTTTCTAGAACAAAACCCCTGGTGAGGAAAAAAAAACAGTTTCATGTTTGACATCATGTAAGCTATGATGTAACGTGTTCTCATCCAAATCTAAACCCAATCACAAAGCAACAAGAGAAGAATTTTGCACTGACCTTCCTCATACATGCCTCGCCTGCTTCCTGCAGTTCATTGTTGGTGGAGTTGAGGGCTTTAAACAGGGCAGCAATGATCTTCTCCCTGGACTGTGGCAAGTAATTACAGGCTGCCAGGGCATCTGAACAAAAAAGAAAGAACATCAGTAACATTCAACATTTCTTTTCTTAAAATTAACAGATAAGGGATGATCAAATCCATAAAATATTTCATACACACCCAGTAAGACTACTTAAATATTTATATAATACTACAACAATAGTGATCAAAGGGTCTCTGCTAACATGACAGAATTTTGACCATTAAATTAGTAATTATTAAGTTTCATCCAGACTTGCAGTTATCGCAAAAGATGAGCAAGTGAAATATCCCAACAGCACGAGCATCCAATCCCAAGGTCAGGCCTACTTACTGAGGGCGGCGATGCGCAGAGGAACAAGGGAGGGGAGGCTCTTGTAACAGGGCAGCTTCATCAGAGCAGCATCCTCTGCCTCACACAGATTCAACAACTAGAAAAAAAGAAAAAAAATAGATCAACTAGGTCGGAGATCAATGATCAGACTGGTAAAAGATTGTGATCATAGATAAGTTTGAGTCCGGTGTCCAGACACTTTATTACTTGTGAATCTGGCATACCTCTGTGTAGAAGACCTTGTGCTCCATGACGCTGAGGTCCATTGTGAAGAGACGGGGCTGCAGGGTGGTGCAGAAGGTGTTGCCCTCCATCAGGCCAATCTGGGCGTTGGCTGGTTGGTGACGGAGCAGGTGTTTCTTGGGGGGAACCATATCTTGCAACACCTGAGGGAAAGCAACCCAAAGAAAGCAATCAATCGGTTTGGATTAAATAACATTTTGGTTTTTACACTCAAGTTTTGTCTTAAGTTGGGAGATTCTCAGAGGGTAACAGTCCAGGGTGAACAGACACACTTCACTACACGACTGGTGTATATGCTGAAAATGAAGTGTATTTTACACAAAGCAAATCTAAAATTAGATTCGGTCCTTGGCTTTACCTCTTTGTGTGGTTCCATGATGACGGTAACACTCTTGCCAGTCACATGGGCAAGCACCTGCAGGGAGTGCATCGCCTGCTTCCTGACCGTCGAGTTGGGTGAAGTGACCTCTCGGACCAAATCATGAGTGACCATGTGGAAAGACTTCTCCTGGGCAGCCAACAGTTCCTCGGTCTTTTCTTCGTCTTTAAGTGGAGTGGCACAGCGCACAAGCAACTGCTCGAGGGTGGTCTTAGCCATGGCTACTGCTCCATTTGACACCTTATGAAATCAATAAAGTAGTAAGTACAGTGTCACTGCAGTGAGAGTACAGTGTTGTAACACAAGAGGAGAGCTACAAGTATTTTAAACCTGCTGCGAGTCCTTGTAAAACAGTATGTCAAGACAAAGTCAAGAACAAATGGAAGCAAGTAAGCCTCAATAAAATCTTTTAAAAATGATTTGCCAAATATTAGCTGAATCAGTCATTTCCTCTCACCTCTCCAGTGAGATCCATCATGACAAAGAGCAAGGCCTTGAGAAAGGTGAGCTGGTTCTGTAGCACCCAGATCAGAGGCAGCCTCTCCATCAGGAACTTGATAGACACCACACCTCCAAGCTTTGCATACCAGGCCTGCTCATAGCAGCAGGCACACAGACGCTCCACGATGTAGGAGAACAAGGGCAGCTGGCATGCCTGATGATGTAGACAGGAAGCCAGGATTATTAACTGATTCCAATTTTAAAAACCATACACAAATGAAACACTCGTACCCACTGACTTACCCTCTCCTTGGATCCAAGGATAATGCTGGCCACGTCGAAGATCACAGCCAGGGCCACTTCTCCAATCTTACATAGCTCCTTCTCCTCGTAGGCCATGCAAATAGCTATAGCATCAATCAGAACCAGCGGATCCATGCCCTTAGAGCCGTTCTCCTCGCTGTGGAACATGGCTGTGCTTGGCTGGCTGCCCAGCTGGTAAGATGGCAGCAGGAAAGGACCTGGGATCAAGGAGGAGGACAAGAGTAGAGAGAAGTGTAATGTGAAATGTACGAATTTTAACATGGATCAAATTTATTACGACTACACCTAAGTGTTACTGGTGGGCAACATTAAGATATTTTTTTAAATTTTTTTTTTTATGTGGCTTTAACTGCAATTCAAAAGACAGAATTTAACAAAAACATAGAAAGGACATAATTGGAAAGTGACTGATTTTCTTGAGCAGCTGGGAATTAATATTAGTGCCAGGGCAAAACAGAGAGCTACTATTAGATGCACAGAGTACGAGGAGCACCGGTCCCTCACCACACTGCTGAGCCACAGCGACCATGGTGTAATGGCGAATCAGGCTGGCTACGAATGGCAGTGCGCTGGGCCTCAGGTCCTTTATCACAGCAGACATGAATGCCCCCGTCAGGGCCTGTTCAAAAGTTCGGCGGGCAGGCGTGTCCTGTGCTTTGTAGCGGTGAGAGATGATGACATTGGGGATCCACTTCTCAGTAAAGCTAATGGTAAAGAAATCCAAACAGCGAAACAAAGGATTACTTATTAACAAGGACAACAGCATTTGGCAATGGCATTGAATATGTCTTGAAGCTCAAATATAATTTAATGGCTTGTGTTCTGCTTATTGGCCCAATATTTCAAAATAAAGTCTCAAGACTGTTGCCTATCTGAGGTCCCCAAACCTGTAACTCGGTTTTATTTGTCCTTAAATTTTCCTCTCTCCTTCTGCCTTTCTATTTCTTTGCCTCGCTCTTTGTCCCCTGTTGGTATTTTTTGTTATTTACTGCAGCTAAAGGCAACTGGGCCATGGTGTGATTGAGCAGCTGTTTTCTCCATGCTTGAGCTTGTGTTTGATAATGCCACACGCCAAGGGCAGACCTGATGGATCACTTCATTTCATTATTGCCATTTAAAAGACTACCGTTTGGAGAAGGTGAGAGAAAAGAAGAAAAGTAGCAGGGTGTGCAGAGAGGGAAGGAAAAGAGCTGGGTGAAGCTGCATGGGTGGCCTGGTTGACAGAATGTCAGATCAATTTCCCTTCACTCATTCGGATGCCTGCCACTCTAACACTGCTCTGTTCTCCCCTGTTGGCATTTCATGATTTGCTCAATGTATCTTTGTTTCTTTTAAAGCTTTCCATACAGCAGCCAAATATTGAGGCAAAGATAGACAGATCATGAGGGAGGAAGAGAAAGACAGAGAAAAAGATTTCAAGAGAGAGAGGGCACTACAAATACAGAAATCTAAGCGAATGCGGCAGGTGCAGGCCCCCTGATCATAACTGACATACTTCATTATCCCGGTAGAAATGTGCACACGGACGTGTTCGTCTGCATGTGTTAGTACGTAATGACAGGAGAGTGTAAGGAGCATGGTATAGCATAAACAGACAGCAGAAAGTCAATTAGCCTCTGCCCGGGGATCAATGATGGTAATGCGACTAACCCACCCCACAACCAACCCCCCTCCTTTCTGTTTGTCTGTTCATGTATACGTCTCCGCCTCCAAGTGAAGCCTGGAGGTGGGAGGGCAGTGGGTGGGTGGGGGTGAGGGGTAAGTGTGTAATTAGCAAGTCCTGCTCTAGAGGCAGAATTGATGAAGCAGAGTGTGGTGGGGAAGATTTGATGTGGCAGAGTGAATGCAGAGCTTGTCAGCAGGTGGCAAGACAAGGTGTAAAGGTAACTGGTGTGTGGGGAGATATATACAGAGAGCTAATGTAAAAAGATGGGGCAGAGGTCGAGGCCAACTTGAATCAAGTAAAGGTTAAACTAGGAGATGACTCATTATGTCCAAATGCATTATAAGGGGCACTCTGTGGCGGACGCAATGATATGACAACAGAAATTACAAAATATATTGATTAAATCCTGATAAATAATCCAAATATATTAGATTATAATAGCCTTATTTATTCCAGTTAAAATGAACACATTTATTATTTAGTACTAGTGATTGCATTACATGTGAAATAACCATCAATTAATTGTGCAAACGTGCCACAATAATTACAATATCGCAGCACATGCCAAAGTCACATCCAAAATGTTACTTACTTGGGATGAGACAGAAGCTGGTAGAGAGCATGTTTGTTGTCATCCAGACTGGTCATTGCCACCAGGAAACACTTAATGACCTCCCAGGCCTGTCTTCTGTAGTAGGGCTCTGTGTTGGCACTCTTCAGACAATCAAGAGCTGTCTCAATTGCCTTGGAAAGAAAACAGCAGACAAATCTTAAAATAAAATCTTTATCATTTTATATTCTAAATTACAAGATCCTATGTTACAAAATGTCAATATTCCTTAATAATTAAATGGTAATTAAATTGCAATATGCAAGTATATATGCAATTCATTTGCAGGAAGTAATACAGGGCACCATCTGGCCGAGCAAAGGTCATTATAATTTCCACATTATGGCTGACAACCCAAAGCAGCCAGGCACTTAAAAGGGGAGAAAATGAACTAATTAATGCCACTCAGAACAGAGGGGAGAAGATGAAAAGGATGAAAAAGAATAGAGGGAGGATAAGAGGAGAGATGACGGCAGCAGAATTGAATTGTAGATCGGTCAGTGTATTAGGATGTCAGGACCAAGACTCTGACAAGCATTTGCATTATTACTAGAACTTAAATATGACATTAAAAGAAAGTATGATAATATTTTTGATGTGAACTACTGGAGACACTAGGGATCGGCACACAGGTCAAAATACTGGTCAACAGTCACTAGGAACTATTTGACTAGTATGTGAAACCATCAATACCAAGCCTTTTACACACAAAGCATTGTTTTGGTCTACAGAAAATGCTCTGTATTTCTCATATGTGTATGTAATGAAAGCTGACTGTTACATATGTTTCAGCTGTAAGTGCTGTCCGCAAATCTGAGCTCGTGGTCAGAAACTGTTTTTCAGCATTGTCAACACAGCATGTTGCCCATCTACATTACTATCATCATACGGTTTCTTGTGTTTCAAGGTAATGTTTTTTCCTGATGGGGAAATAAAGCATGTTTTTTAAGCTATCATCTTTGAGATGAGGATTGTATGTTTTGCATGTCTATCTAAGTCCACACAGAACTTCATAACAGCCTTAGTCTCTGCATGTTTTTCCTGTTTGTAAACCGGCATCAATCTCATCTCACATCACTTTATCAAATACTATACTGCAGCCCTTGTTTGGTAAAGGTCATGCCACATATATCATAATTTTGCCTTTTGCGTTATAGCATATCTGGGCACCCGCAAAACAAGGAAATATAAATATTTTTGAAGACTAGATAATAGTCACAAACAATGGCTGACTTTTTTTAAATGAAATGACTAAAATACAGGCCTTTAAAAAAACATATATGGACTGGTGGGTGAAAAAAGATTGGACAGATAAAATTTTAAAAGGTAAAAGAAGCAGAGGAAATTCAAAGAGGAGCAGTTCAAATCCCATGTGAGTGTTTTTACATATGTTACTACCTTAAAGTTATTAACTTTCAGCACTCTATCAACATGCCAGCTAACCCTATGGCTTACTATGGACCTGAAAGAGTTCCATGCCTTCTGCCTGTGCATCTGAGGGGGCAGTAAGTGAGAGTGTGAAAGAGAGTGTGTGCTGCCTTTGCTCATGATGATAGCAAGCAAAACACAGACGGGCAGCAAGAAAGAAGGAGCAGCCATTAGTGAGAGTAAATAATGCCGTCATGGTGGCCCACACTAGATTGATGATTACTGACTGGGGATGAGGAGGAGAAAGAGGAGATGAATTTAATTACCTGGAGGTCACACACATTTCCTCCCTAACTCTCTTTCACACACACAAACCCCTGACAAGGATATATTGCTCTCAGTGAGGGAACAATAATGAGGAATATCAAGTTCTCCTTACGTTCAATTCTCTCTTTCTAAATTAGAAACACAAAAGGTAAAAAAAAAAAGACAGAGTCTTAAGACTGTCTGAAATCATCCAAAAACTTTCCTTCCTAAAAGTTCTGCAAACAACTGAACACCAAACGAGAATCCACTACCAGCGAAAACAGTGTGTTCCTACCTTCTCCATGGGTAGCTGTATGGATGCCTTGCAGTCAGTAAATTCCGACTTGATGCTGGGTCCCTGGACCTCAGTCACCACATAATGAAGCCTCTGAGACTCCTTCAGCATCTTCCTGTTGCTGCCACCAAACTTTCCAAGCACGCGGTACGCTACATGAGAGATGCTCTCAGCTGGGTTACGGAGGGTTCGCCACAAGGCCTGCAGCACAAGAAAAGAAGGCAGGAAATTATAAGCTTTAGAGCTGATAGGATATAAGAGAGGCGGGGAGATTTAACTTAATCACTTAAAGATCTGAACACTGAACACTGTAATCACAGTTTTTACAGTCATTACTACTAAAATACACTAAGCATACATCAAATGTATGGAAAGTAAATTAAGCCCCTGTAAGTATTGTATGTTGACAGCTTTGCAGTTAAAAATGATAATTAAAAATGTTTTTTTTGGCAGTATTTGGTGAAGAAGTGATTAAGATGAGTAATACTAGTTCTGTGTTATGTCTGCAGATATTTCCCATTGTCCACTGTTAACCACCAGAGGGCAGATATGCTACGTGATATTCAAAGTGGTCTAATAAATGGATATAAATTAGTTACTTTTGGAAAAAGAAGAGTCCTGCTGAGCAGTTCAATAAGAATTTATTTAGGTGGCACAATTAATGGACGCTATGAGTAGGACAAACACAAACCTGCATGAGCTCTGCCCTGACAGGCTGAATGTGGTCGTAGAGGAAGTCAGGTTGTAGGTTGTCCACACACAGCTCCAGGGTGCGAAGGCCCTGGCTGACCAGAGTCTGAGAGCCATTGAGGGCAGACACCAACGGATCCATTAGCATGGGTAAGTAGGGCAGCAAGGAGCTGAGGCGCACTGGCACGGTCAAACACAACTCCACAAATAGATCCTTCATGTGCTGCTTGTGAAGGCCACTCTGCAGCATGTTCAGACCTAACAGCATTGAAAGAGGAGATAAAAAATAGATATGAAGGCAGTTTTACAGAAAATTCCTTTCTTAGACTCTGTGATGGTGTGTAAGGCTTTACCTTGCAGCAAGTTAGGCAGAAGGGGCAGGAACTCCTGGTAGAGCAGGTCATGGCTGCCTCCACCAATGGAACGGAAGAGAGCTCGGAGGAGAAGGAAGTAGTTGTAGGGTTCCTTAGCTGATTGGGCCAACTCCATGGAGCTGTTTACAATCTTATGGAGGTGTGGCTAAGGAAACAGGGAGATACATATAAGCAATAAATAACACAGATAAAGACAAAAACTATTACAGAAATTATTACAAAATACATTAAAAAACGCCCATTTACCTTGAGCATCTGTTCATTCTCAGCAGCAAACAGCGACACTGAGCCGAAGACTAGCTTGAAGAGCTTGAGGTAAAGGTTTGAGAGCTCAACATTGGAGCCCATCTCTGGCAGTCTCTCAAGAAGATACTCCACAAGGATTGTGGCAAAAAGAGCAGATGTTGACAGGTTGGCCAGAAAAGAATTTGCCACAATCTGTAAACAATAAAAAACAAGGAATGGCTTTTAAGCACAAATGATAAAGTAAGACTGATGACCTTTTAATATTTTGCACTGACTTAAATAGATAGGAGAAAAATAGAAAATTAATGGCATGTTTACTTCTTTAAAGGCAAGTTTGCATGTACCTGTAGAGCGTAGTTCTTGGAGATCCTCTCCACCATGTACGGCACAGTTGTCTGAAAAATCTCCTTAAATGTGAGGGGGTTCATCATGGTGAAGACCCCGGCAAAGTGCTCCAGAACCTCTTTCTCCTCCTTCATGCGTACAGTCTGACAGTTGGCAACTCTGATGTATGTCTGCTGGTTATTTGCAACCTGTACCTGGTCCAGATACACAAATATTTTATATTTGACTGTTGCTAATTTAAGTCATTCTTTGTTTCAGAGCCATGTCTTGTCTTGCTTACAAATGCTTATCTGTTAGGGAAATACTGATGGAATAAACAAGACCATTTGCTTTACCTGGTAGATGTCCAAGGCCTGCATGGCGTATTTTACCAGCTTAATGTAGATTTGTGTCTCCTTTGGTTGAAGCTGCTTGTTCGGAATGAACTGAGCCTCTGGAAAAGGTTAAAAAAAAACAGAATGTTAGACCGTGCATATTGGTAAGTCACACTCATTCGAACAATCACTAACATGTGAATTTTTGAGCAGGACAAATCAGCAAGTTGCTTTTCACCATGGACCTGATGTACCATGGTTGTTCAGTATGGATCTGTGTTCTCTCACCTCCTGGTGCCTTGCAAGAGGTGATGCCCCAAGTAATTGTCTTCACTCCACACACAAGAGTCTTGACTAAACTTCGGCAGTCCGACACTTGAAACGTCTGCTTGTCTTCCTTCTCACCGGGTCGGTCAAAGGGCGTCGCTGGGGCTGGAGGCGGAGCAGCAACGGGTGTCGGTGGAGCAGGTGGGGGAATAGCAGGGGTGGTGGATGGAGTGGGTGTGGCTGGTACCCCAGGTAACGCCCCTGGGTCAACCACGCCCATTTCTGACTGGGGCTTGCACTTTTTGAAGATGGAGACGAGCTGATAGCGTGCAATGGTGTGAAACTTTAACACAAACACCTGATGAATGAAGGAAAGGGAAAACTTAAATCAACATTTCCTTGTCAGTTTTTCACAATTATCTATTGTTACGTGTTTACGTCTTTTCTATTAATCCAAGCTCTCTGTTGCCCACCTCCAGCATCCTCATAAGGATGTCCCTTCCATTTCCATTCTCTTGTTCTGACTTTGATCGGATGCAGTCTACCAGATTGAGAAGCAGCTTGCAGGACATCGTCTGAATGTTACTGGGAAGCGACTCATCATCAATGTTTTTGGCAAAGAGCTGCACAGCTAATGATAAATCCGTCAGGGGCAAGTTCTGACGAACATGGTGCACAAGGTCTGCTAGTGTGCTGTAGGCCAAGGGTCTGGAAAGAAAGAAAACATGCAACTTTAACTTTTGCAGTAGAATTATGAACAAATTTAATGACTTACGGTAATAATTACTGAAAAGACAGTGCTCCAGTAAGGCAGAGAAAATAGGAAAGAAGAGTTCATGAAAAGAGAGTAGCTTTGGGGTGCTACTTAAACAGTACAACAGAGAGAACAAGAGATATAAGCTAAGGAGCAACACTGACTGTACTGCCAGGTCCCAGCCAAGTGCTTTTTTTTCTTATTTTATACTAATGTGTAATGACAGCTCTTTGTTGATGAGCTGAGCTAGTTTGGCACCTGACAAGGGTCAACAAGGTTTTGAAACTGACCTAAGGGAGGATGCGCAAGTATACTGCACTCTAGGGATGTGCATGTACATGACAACTTGACAGGAAGATCTATGCTGCAGTGTTGGAGTCAGCATCTTTGTGAATTTCAACGCACTGAGAGCTGCCTGATTAATATGCTAGGACAGTTAACATGCACCTGGCTGAGCAATCAACCACAAGAGAGCAAAAGAGGGAGAGAGGGAAGGTGCCGACACCAAGGAGATCAAATGACAATGAACACACACAAAACTTACCTGAGTGTCTCTCGAGCTGTGTAACCAGAACCGATGAGAATGGATTCATCAAAAAGTTTGTCCATACAAGGAATGAACTCTGAAACACAATAAGACACATTTTCATGAGATGATTTAAAGATTTTCGGTGGGACCCAGAAAAAAGAAGTTGACAGGAATGAAAAGTATACTTGAAATTGATACAAAATCAGACTTCCTCCAAAAAGACAACAGCAACAGTCAAAACAGCAGCTGTGAGACTTCAAGCCTGGGACACTGAGCTCACACCCACATACTTTTTGCCTTCAGAACTGGTATTTTTTTATACAGTCCCAAAGTGACTTAGGCACGTCTAAAACTTGTTAGATTACTGTCTGACTCTTATGATAAAGTCATTTTACGTGTCACTGGATGTACCAAGGAATTCACAGAAATAAAAAAAAAAATGTTGTTCTGGTTGCTTGTCACACAGCTGGCTGTGTGTCAAATTCTTTCCTTAGAGTTTTTAAACACCTGCAGAATCACACTCTAACTGAAACGATAAGTCAGCCTTTAAATTGCAAGAGCATGTGCATTTATGCACGTGGCACAGCAGCTGTAGATTTAGTAAGGATCTGACAGCTGTTAATGTTCTGTGTTTTGCTACCCAGGTCAGCTGTTATACACAGACCTCAGTTTTTTACAGTGGGATTGTTTGTAATTAAGCAGTCCTTATGGGAGTTTGTTCAATTTCACTTAGCGCAGAAGCAGATCCATTTTCTCAACATAAAACACATCACATCTCCATCTGCAAATGTTCCTGCCTTTAAGAGAATGGAAGATATGGCTCTGACCAGTTTAATTAATGTTACACATGAGACACACCCATTATTAAATAGAGTTTAAATACAACACCCCTTTATGTACTGTGAGTTACTTTAGCCAAAGAACATGCACAGTTTGACTTGCAAAAGTAGAGTCTGACACTCTCCATGCCATGCACTTCACACCATGTGCTATAGATTGTTTAAATACAGCCAATGGATTTAAATAATACATTTTTTTATGTCTATAATAACTGATGTAATAGCTGTATCACTGCCACTTCCTCTACTATGGAAGCAAAACAGCAACTGTCTCTCAAACACACAACTGTGGTCAGACAGTTTCTGCAGTTTTCTGCAACTCCACAATGTGAAATGAGACGAATTGTTGGAAATGGTTTGAGCTAGAAAAGCAGAAGTAACTCACAGTATAATGCAGAAAATCATCCAAAATGTGTATTGGTGTCTCAAGATTTCACTGATGAGTGGTTGAGCTTTCAGTCCATTTCATTCAGTCTCACTTTTCACCACTCAGTCACCAAATCAAAATGAGGTTCTACAGTCACAGTTTGACAGCTAATAAAAATGTTATTACAGAAGTGTGAAATGTGAAAAATGAAGTGTGACTTGGCACAAATCTGGGCTGCTAATGTTGTGACCGGGAAGAGCACATTAAACTACAATTAGCTTTAAAGTTTCTTCAACTTCTAAAAATGAACCAGTATAAATAAAGTCTCCCAGCAGTCTTACTTTCATATTAGTAAATAGTCATTTGTGTGTGTGTGTCTGTGTATGCACGTACGGCTACGTAGGTCAGTTGTGAGGATGTGCTTGGCTGCAATAAGCAACTCCTTGCGGAGGTGAGCAGTCTCAGAGGGGCAGTTGGACAGCAGCTGCAGCATGCCCTTTACCATCTGTTGAGAGTACTTTCCGACCAGGTCCTGATAAGGAAGACACGCACACACACACAAACACATTCAACATGTGATTAAAAAATGATGACTTTTTAAAATTACTGTGCAGAGGCAAGCCACTTTCCAGAGAATTATTTTAAAAACTGGCAAACACCACAAAAGTCACAGGTTCAGACCAGTATTCAGTGCTTTTTTTATGTAAATCTAAATTTAATTTGGACTGGCAGTGTGTCTGTTACAGCAGGTAAACTTAATCCTCTACCAATATAATTTTTCTAGGTGGCATTATCAGTGTTCTTTCATGTTTGTACCAATTGTCAGAGTTTTTATTGTCTTACACTGTTTCTGATAATGTCTTCACACAGTCAGTGTTGTAGGCAATAGTTTCAGACAGAGCTAATTCTGACATTCTTTCTTGTTCAGTGTAAAAACGAAAGTAACCACAAAGTCTTTCTTATATTTAATTTTTCAAAGTGTCCTCTTTATCTTTGTTCTTCCCAGCTTGGTTGTTTTCTTATCAGTGAGAAAATTTTGTTACAACCTGCTTCCTGCCAATCACTGGACACCAAAAAGAAGAAATGATGTTGAGGAAACAAACCCTGTAAACACGTCTGCTAAATTCACTACATCAGTGGATGTGGATGCATTTTAAAAACAACTACTCTACTTAATATAGGTAGCAGTATATATTCATATATATCACATTCCAACTTCTGCTGAGAAAAACCATGCCTGTGAAAGGTTTTCAACTTAAAATGACAATTATTGTTTATTTTCTTTAAATGTGGACATCAATAATGATTCACTGAATTTATATACTGACAGTGGAAACTGATGTAACACACTGCTATCAAACAAATGTACCTGGTAGATTCGGATGATGTAGGCCAGAAATGACAGAGTCTTGATCTGTGCTGCAATGAAGTCAGCATACAACTCTTTGTTGTAAAGTTTGTGTTGCCTGTAAAGAAAAATAGCAATTTTTTATTTACAAAAAGCCATTTGGTCATATTAAAGACATTAATAATGTTAAAACCTGGTGTAGGTTGCAATTAAGGAGGTTGAAATTGTGTGTCCAGATGTGGGACTCAATTCTACATGGGCGACTTGTTTGACTGCATCACAGATGTTACTGCAAATCAGGAGGAAACTTTTTCTATACCTGGCAGGGACTGCTGAGGTTGTTTTTTTTTCTAAATTAACTCTGCTCCATTTCAATTTTGTTCAAAATGCTTAACACAATTCTCTTCCTACCCTGAGAGGTTTCACCTCCTGCTACAATTTGAACTTCTCCAAATGAATTTTAACTCTGATTTTGGCAGGCAAAGTGTTGAGCAACAACATCCACAAACTGAGCACAAGAAATAAAAAGGCGGGAGAGAAAATAAGCAGTTCTCCGAAACTTTTCCAAACTCTTTTCAAACGCTATAGAGTGACAACAGTGTGTTCAAGGCACATTCAACCTTTGTGTAAAAAACACACATGCATTGTCCACATAAACTGAGAATGTGCACACACACAAACATTACGCAGGTGAATCTTACCTGGCCTGCGGTGACACCTGGAGGATGATGGTGTTCATGATAAGAGGTACAAACTCTGACACCACATTGTGAATGTTCAGTTTATACAACTGCAGGCACAGAACAAAGACAAAAAATCAGTTCATCCTCATTTAGTACACGTGTTATTACAGCTGAAGTGATTCGCTCTAAAAACTCAACTTTTCTTTAGACATTTTTAAGGGAAAATAAGCTTTAATTTCACTGTCGCATATTATCTAAAAACACATGCATTTTAGTTGCTGGTGTCAAATCTTTAAAATGAATTGCATCTTTGTTTTTATTTCTCAACACTTTGTAATTCACTTACATTTTTATGTTTTTCCTTTATATTTTACATTTTCTTTAATCCTTTTTACTGTTACTGAACCATTTTCCCAAAGCTTGCGTGCGTGTCACTTACCTGATACATCAGCACCACAATGATCGGCAGCTCTGCAAGCACCTTGAGAGACAAGGACCCCCGTGGGATGATGGTGTGCTGTGAGCAGAAACAAGAGACAGTCATATTAAGGATAACTGAAATAACTGAGTGATGCAAATGCTAGACAACGCCACATCCATCTATTGCCAAAATTATATCAAATTATCAAATTAAGTAAAAATTTAATTCAGTGCAGTACAA
This sequence comes from Acanthurus lineatus, assembly GCA_029814665.1. Lineage (NCBI taxonomy): Eukaryota > Metazoa > Chordata > Actinopteri > Acanthuriformes > Acanthuridae > Acanthurus > Acanthurus lineatus. The sequence goes on along the minus strand of JAPZDV010000014.1, from coordinate 13,733,118 downwards.
TGATGAACTAAAAAAAGTATTTGTGATAGTTACAAAATATACACACAAACAGAGCATAATGTATTTTCTAGTTGAAGGCTGGTAAAAATGCAGTTTTATGGTCTTTCCGGTTAGTATGCCAATACAGTGTAATACTACCACTCAGTGGTTGCAGACAGTACTGTAAAAGTAAGCAGTGAAGAGACAAAACAGTGAAGACTCAATTCCTACAGACTGTTGGTTAGCTTACTGTTCGTGTTTCGCTGTCTTCCCTCTCAGGTGCCGTCTTAACCAACACAGATGTGATCATCCCCACCATTTCTGGGGACGGAACCGTGTTCTCTGCTATCACCTGTGGGTTCTCAAAGTACCTGGCCTGGTGGGAGCAGAACAACACAATGGTTGGAGGACACATAAACATGGATGAAAAGGAAGAAAGGCAGAGACCTATGGAGCACATATGGGTAAGGTGGAGCCAACTGCTGTGGAGGCTGTACTTACAACAACTTTGGGAAGGTCTTTGTAAATCTGCTTCACAAAGTCCAGAAAGTGGTGAATCTAATAAGACAGGATTATGGAAAACATGTTAATCCACTACTTAAAAAAATGATCCTTTTTTTTTCTTTTTCATAAGGAATGAGAGGAAACCAATTTTTTTAATGCTTTAGTTCCATTTGGCCTGTTTACAGCATGATAAAAAGAAAATCTGTCCTATAAGTATTACGTGCATAGCGCTGCTACTATTGTATTTTATTTAGGTCTTGATCATCAAAAACTGTAATTAAACTCAAATGGTCATTGTTTACTATAGAAATTAGGTTATGAACGACTGTTAAATGATAAACACACAGGAATAAAAAACCATTTGTCTTCGAATGGCACTATGCCATAAAATATAGCTCTAAAAGTGTACATGAATTATTGCAGGTACTAAATACAGGCAGAAAAAAGGAACTTCTGTAAAATCCATTATTACAAAGCAAAAAATTTCTTAAGTTTAGAACAACCCTCTCAATCACTTTAAAAAAATTCTCTCACAGCTTAAGGTTATTATTCTTTTAAGCAATAACGCTGAAACTTCTTACTTCCTGAGAAATTGGAGGTCGAAACTGTTTGTGCAACTCAATAATGATGCGAAGGCATATCAGCACATTTTCTTCACTTTCAATCTGAAACAAAGCAGCACAAAATACAAAACACAAATATGAAATGACCAAACAATAGTTCATCTCATATGAAAAACAGCACTGATTTCACTCTCTGACCACTGTGAGTTGCAAAGGCCAAATATTAGCCATTTATGACTATTTTCCATTCATTGTACTACCTATTTTATTGGTCATTTGTAAAATGACAACTAAAACACATAACTGTTACCACTGCAGGAAAAAAAATTGATAGGGTTAATGTTAATTTTCCAGTACTTAATGGTTATTTACTAAGCTTTGGAAGAGCTGTTTGAAAATAAGACAAAATACTCCCTTAGCAGGAAAAATACTCAAAATGCAATTTAAGAATAACTAAAGGATCTGAAATAACTAGACATTAATGTTTTCTTTAGGAAGTCGGAACTCGTACCTCCAGGAAACGGAACATCACAGACAGGATGTTCTTGGTGTGCGGCCGAAGGTGTTCATTTGTTGGAATACGGTGGATGATTTCCAGCACCAGCTTCCTCAGTTGCTAAAAGAGCAAATAATGTTTTAAATAGAAGAACACATTTAAACCATCTGATATAAATTGTTTCTATGATGTTAACTTGATTTAAGAGATGAGTTCTTATAAAGTTCAGAACTTGATTTACTGAAGTCATCTTCAACATCTAATACGAAGTAAATTATTGTTGAAAATTGATGGATAGATCACAAACAATTGTCTTTAGCCACACACCTGTGTAGGTTTTTCTTGAAGAAACTGCACCTCTCCATCCTGGAGAAACGTGAGGAAGCGAGGGATGATGTGTTCCAAGAAAGTAGAGTACTGAGGTGAAGATGTCACATTCTGAAATTGACAAGTCCGAGACATTTTATATCATGCAGTAAATTTGTATTTTCTGCAGTCATCTTAAAGTGCTGTGCATTTTTTATCAGATTTTTCTTTGTTGTTGCAGGCTTTTTAACTGCATCACAAACATGCAATATTTTTCCTCAATTCAGTTCATCGACTCAGAATTTAATAGGGAGTTACACTTTGGGGGACTGTAAAACTTCCTAAAAATCCATCATAATCCATCAGCAGAGACACAGAAAATTGCTCTCTTCCGTCACACCCTGGGAGCATTCATCAAACTTACCTCAAAGTTCTCGCTGACCTCCTGCATCATCTTCAACTTTGTTTCATCAGCTGGAAGTTGAAGGACAGAATGCTGTCATTAATCATACTTGCTAATGATGCAGTTCCATTTTTCATGGCTATCTCCATGTGCTCAGCAGGGACTCTCAGATCTTATCAGTTTTACTTTCAGCGTCCAGACTGATCAAAAGGTACATTAAGAAACACACTCACACTCCAACACATTCACAAAAACAGGCACTCTCCCAGACACACGTACCTTTGACTGGACTAAAGCATATCGCTCTCATCACATCGCCCATGCTGAGCACAGGTGTTCCATCTGAATAATCATTTATTTTGCTGTGACTATGCATGAAAGGTTAAACGCAATGACAAGGAATAAATATATTCATTAATGTATCAGATAAATGTGTTCTTAAATTTGTAACTGAACTTGTAACTAAATTTTTTGAACAGTTGATTTTGTAGCCGATACTCAAACTGGATAAATGGAATTTAATCAAACTGCATCGGGTCACTTACTCTGCTCAAAAAAGTTGCCCAAAAGGTAGCATAAAGGAAGAAATCCCATAAGGCTAGGAATACTATAATACAATGGAAAATTCCAGACCCTAAATCATTTGCAGGCTTATGATGACTAATTATTTAATAATCTGATACTGTGTCACTTTGAGACTGCCGTCTTCCTTTTTTTTTGAACATATAACATGACTTCTGCCTAGATTTCTCAAGTCTAGCCACACAGTTTGAGGCTTACGAACTTACGTGTGTTAGTGTCTGTGAGTGCTGCCACAAACTGCAAGTATTTCTTCATAAGTGTGGTCTGGTCCACCACAGTGGGACTGGGCGCCGGCACAAAAGCCATGGCTGCAGCTGGGAAAGACAGTGCTGCTGTGGGAGAAGGGGGCAGACAGCAGCCTGCACAACACTTAGTGCGATCTCATGTATACTGCGGAAATGATAAGAAATAAGAGATTTAGTGTCGTTCATTTAAATGCAGAAATTCAAATAATCTATATTAAATGTTTAAGTAAAATCGACGTTGAAACGAAGAAATTACAGTATTTGACGAACAAACCGGCAACAGACACAAACATGCCTCTTTACGGGCGCAGATTGATGACATCATGACAAGCGTCAACTAGCACGATTTTTGTACACTCAGATAGTATTTGTAGATTAAAATTGATTTCTGGAGTTAAAATAGCAAACATTCTATTATTAAGGGCCTTTGTTCGTGTATTGGTGCAAGAAATAAAGCAACAAAAGTGCACACAAAACATACATTTTGCAGAACACGTTAGCGACTGTTAGCTAGGAAGCTACCAAAGAAAGAAAGCGCTCGCGCATCTTCTAATGTTAAACTCTTGGTAAGACTGAATAAATACAGGCTTTAAGGAGAAAGCATCTTTTCCAAGAAAATAACTTGTTCAACGCTATACGTAAACAGAATTCTGTTAAAAGCACATAGTATTTGGCCAAAGTTTATATGAAAAGGCACCCATTTCTACTTACCGAGCACCACAGACAGGAAACTGCCGCTCTGTATCCGCCGCTCTTTCGCTGCTGCTCAGGGCTTGCGACGAGTAAAGATGTTGATATCCCTCCGCGCATTGGCGAATTAAATTTTCCTTGTGGATGCAACTCTACACAATTATGATTTATCCTGACGTAGATTTAGGTGGATATATTATATATAAGATGTTAAGTAATTAAATTGTAGTTTTATCGGTCAATAAGTTACGTTCTAGGACCTGCGGAAGGCTACACAGTTAACACCAGTTGCTATATGACCATCGTTTTCGATGGTCTCCTCTCCGTAGATCATCAGCAGAGGAAGTAAATTTGCGGGTAACGGCGCATGGTCGTTGGCCTTTAAGTAAGAACATTTTAGCATGTAGAGCCTTTTAACACAAATTATAGTTGTATAGTCTAAACATATGAAAAATGTCAAACTAAGCAGCAGATTTAATAAGAGATTTTCATTAGCAAATTTGCTTGGCATACTTTGCCATCCGAATGTGTCTTATCCGATCGGCAAATAATTAATAAATACATTTTCACGATCAGTAATTGTTCTTCCAAGTTTTTGGTTGCCATTGTTCCTTTAACTGTTACTCCCACTAAATGATAAAGATTGATGAGTCATTTTTTTAATGATCAACTCTGAAATGCAATGTTAGTAAAGTCTTATATATTTTGGTTATAAACTTTGTTCTTTCTGATTAGCCAATAAGTCTACATTGATTTCTGCCATGTTTTTTGTTGTTGTTGTTTGTTTGTTTGTTTTTTACAAAAAAATCATTAGGTGTGTATTTCTTAATGTTCAGGGTTGTAATTTTAAATACACTTTGGTTCAAATGGTTCTCTTTCAAAAGGTCATCAGTCAGCTGGCTTTAGCAATCCTCCTAATTAATTTAGAACCTAAATATTTAATGCAAGCCTTGTTGGATAAGAATTAACAACAGTTTAAGTTATATTTTTCAATCTTGCAACCAAAATATCTAAATATTAATAGATAATAACTGATAAATAAAGAATTGTAATAGATGGGCCCTGGGACTGAATGACACTGAAGCAAAATTAAGAAAATTACTTGTTGTTTTTATTTCTCTTTCTACTTGCATCAGTTAGTGTAGGTTGCTTTCACCACAAGATGGCAGGCCACAGAGAGAGAGAGAGTGAGTCTCTTAACGCTCCATGTTCTGAAACTGTCAGTTCTCAAATTAAAACACAACAACCTCACATCTTTTTCTTAACCATTGTCTGATATAAATTTGTTTTTTTTAAAGTAATGAATTTGTCAAATCTTTATTTTAAGAGCTCAAACTTTTATTATATTAAGCTCCTATAAAACGGTAAGGGAAGAGGGCAGGAGACTGGAGTTGGGAGTGTTTCTTAATAACTTGTAGAACTGTGGCAAGTTTTTAAAACCAGCTATTTTTTCAGTGGTCAAATATTAGTGCATTATTAGTTCAGACTGTGTTTAATTGTTTATATTAATAATTAGTTCTTTTTTATAAGATAGATGGAAAAAATATATTTTTTTAATGACTGTTCTAGTTTTCATAGACCCTTGATGCTATTTTCTATTCTTTCACTGCTTTGACCAGTCCTAAAGCCCAATCAGTATTGACTTTATGTCAATATTAGAGTAGATTCCTCTTCATGATTGCTTTAAGATTGCTCCATATAGTTTCATTTTCCTCATGTTAACCTGCTGTTATACACACCTCTCTGGTTTACATTTGAGTGTGTGTATATACGGTATATATAGTATATACAGTATATATATATATATATATATATATATATACACACACACATTACAACAAAGCTGGATTCTGGTTGGGTTGAAAGATGCTCACTGTTTGCTGTTCCCTGATCTAACAAGCCCATCTCCCACTGCTTGCTTTGTTTATGGGTTTTAATTCATAATTCTATCCTTCACAATCTCCATCTTCCATAGAGTGAACCCACGGGCAAAAGACCACGGGATGAGATAGTCCTTTCAGCAAATGTCATATGTAATATAAAAGGTAATTTGACATATAGTGTGACATCCTCATTCTCTTTCTGGCTCTGTTCCTTGAGTTATAATGATCTGCTAAAAGATGTTTGTCTCAGGCTTATTGCACTGTCCTGTTCGTTTCATTGATGGCTTTTTTTGTCAGGGGCTTTATCCTGAGAGGGGAGAGTGGATGACACACTGGTTCTCTGGCTTTCCAAAACCACTCATCTGTCCATTAGATTTGTGTTTTCTCAGTATTCTACTGCAGCTGCTGATGCCCTTATGATGAAGCCCTGCATTATTCCTCATATAGAAAGAAGAGCACTTTCCTTGAGACCCAGTCTGAATCATCAACATTGCCCTGAAAATCTATTCATGCAGCTAAAGTCCTGATGCACCTTCACTCTTTTTACTCATATGTGCTCCTGAGGTCTGTCACATGTCTCTGTGAACCAGGCAGGTAAACACTTGTGTAAAAGACTCATACCTGACAGTCCTCTGCATTGTGAATATGGTTGTTCTGAAATTATATATTTCATCTGTGTCTCTAATGTAATCAAAGTTAATTTGTCCCTTATCAGGAGCTGTTTTTTTATCCGCTGGAGGTCACAGTGAAACTGAAAAGCACCTTTTCTCTTTGTCTCTCAGTAACCAGAAAATAGGTGTGATGTCCCAGTAAAATAGTCTGTTTAACTGAGAGAGACAGAGTCTGTCACCAGTGATGGTAATTGGTTTGCACAGGCTTTGTAATGCTACCAAAGCCTGTGTGTAGAAACCAAAGGTGTTGATGGTCCCTTTCTGCTGCCAGATCCTTCTTTCTTTCTTTCTTTCTTTCTTTCTTTCTTTCTTTCTTTCTTTCTTTCTTTCTTTCTTTCTTTCTTTCTTT
>JAPZDV010000014.1:13712878-13725734 GCA_029814665.1 Acanthurus lineatus | reverse complement strand
TAATCCTTACTGTGAAAGTCATGCAAAACTTATCCAATTATTTATTGTGAATTCACGGCGAAAAATTTTGCAGTGTAAGGATTCCTCTAAGTGAGTTCCTTGCTGTTTTAGAGCACCAAACTGAACAACATGTGCTCTGCAGAATTAAAACCAAACTCCCTCTACTGTCCTAACAAAACCTCTGATTGACTGTGTGATTTGGAGCATGGTTGGACGCCGTTTTCAAAGCACAGTGGTATGTCTTCCAGTCTGCACACCAGGATTTATTGACCTTTCATAGGCAGGCAGGCAGCTGTTGCTAATTGTTTACCACCACATCCTGTTTCCTCACCGCTTGGTTTATTGAAGAACCTCACCTGCATTCAGAATTATTTTTCATGTTTGTGACAGCTGGGAAAATTCATAATTCTGGCCTTCAAGGACATTGAGGTTCCTCTATGTCAGTGTAACTTTTTATAATGCATTCACACAAGCATTAGACTGGATCATTTGCTTGCATAACGCCGCTTACTGTTCTGGATTTTACAAGAGTAACTGACACTTCCCTGCCATCCCCTTGGAGTAAGGGGGTTATTTAGCTGAATATTTCAGTCTAGCCTGCCTGACTTATTGATTTTTCAGATGACTAAGATTTGTGCAAGTTAGGATCCATGGCTCCGAACACCACTCTGAAACATCATGAGTGTAAATGTGCTGTGTAAAATCATGGCACTTTATGGTGATGAAATAGAGGACAGATTAGTATTATAAATTCTGTAACAACTCAGTTTTAAACTATATCGTTGCCTATAGATTCTGGAGTTCTGTCACCTTTGTGATCAAAAGACAGGTATGGAAACATGTAGTCTCAGAAGAAGAGCGACAAGATGACAGAAACTACTGTCAGCAGATATGTTTTTAAACTAAATTAGGCTATTAAGTTGGTTTAAGGCAGAAGCCATTCCCTCTGTCAGCTATAATGAATTAATCACTCATTTGAAATTCATATTCTAGATACTTACACACTCCAAAAGTAAGAAACAAACAAAGAAAAGCAGTATAAACAGAGGTGAAAGTTAATATGCAGAGATTATACAATACTCAATCTGGAAAAACATGCTCTTTCAGTTTCTTTGCGCTTCGCTAACTAACTTAAGCATCATAATGGAAAAAAAGAACTGTTAGTTTGATGTTTAACTCAGCTGGTCGGTGACGTCAACCTACTACAACCAATCCGGGAGCTTCATCAGACACCTTCTTAATAATCCTCTTTTCCGAGAGGAGCTGTCCGCTCAGTACCACACTGCGCTCTGCTGTTCCAGGAATAGTCCCGCTACAAGCCACATTAACCGGGCTTACGGTGACGGAGTCACCCTTGATCGGATTTTCTGCTCAGAATTTTCTTGATTTTGTTGGTCAGGAATGGCGCTACATTGTAGAAGAAGTCATACGTGACGGTTTTTTAGGGGGACCTATTTGAGTAACTTGCGCTTTTACGCAAAAAAAAACTTGAGGGTAGATTGTTGAAGAGAGTGTTAGAGACTTAGTGTTTGGCTTTTCACTTTCCCCTCGACTTTCCCTAATGGTAAACGCAGCCGGCATGTCTTCACTTCAGTTCGGATTGTTATGTTTTTGTGTGCTTGGTTGCAGTCGACTAGCGAGCGGGCAGGCGGACGACGGAAAGCGGTACATCTGCCGGGCAGTGCCCCTCAGCGGCGATACCAGTTGCCCGGTGACACTGTTACCCGAGTTAAACACCGGGAGCCAGGAAGAGGAGCTCAGGAATACTGTCATGCAGCTTCGAGAAACAATTTTACAGCAGAAAGAAAATATTTCCAAACAGCTAGGCACCATCAACGAGCTGACCACCAAGCTGTCCCTTTGCGCTTCAGCCACCGATGACAGGAAATACGACAAGGGGGGTTCCTGGGGCAAAGAAAAACAAAATACAATGGGTGATGTTCCAAGGGATCCAAATGACACCATTGACAGTCTTGGAAAAACCATGCAGGGGCTTAAGGACCGGTTGGAGAACCTGGAAGTAAGTCGGCACCGATTGCGTAAAGCACATATTCTGTGCCAAAGCCACGCGTAAAAGCACAATGTGATTCTTGGATTTGTAGGATTACTACACATTGTCGACTCACTGCTCGTCAGTGTACTACCACCTCTGAGAAGTATTACGTATCACGGAGCTCAAACAGTTGTAGCCTATCCGTAGGAACTAGATTAATTGTTTAATTGGCCTTGAACGTTCTATTATGCAGGAGCGATTATGTGACAGAGGCAGCTAACTTTTTATTGTCCTCGGCTTTAAAGTGCTTTAAAAAGCATGAACAATCTCTTCCTCTCTCTTCCTCGGAGTCTTAAAATGATAATGTACAGAGTGCCATCGACTCAAAACCGTCACAGCTGATGCCTCTTACACAGCACGACAAACAAATGCGCTTTTCTTTATATGACACAGATAATCTGTCATACTTGTTAAATGTGAGAATGATAAAATCAACCAAACTCTCACGAAGTAGACCAACAAAACAACTTTCCCCAAATTTTTTCCTACCCATCTTTGCAGACCTGTCATGTAGAGCATTGACAGCCTATAGGGTGGTGATGTGGGTCATTACTTGCATCTCTCAGGGGCCTCATTGTCCCTGATTATCTGTGCGCTTCCTGCTCATGTTGTCCTGTCCATCCCTCCTTAGCAACAGCAGAGGCGGGCCAACATATCCGGCGCCTCGTTCCCCAGTGAACTCCGCGACCTGCTGCAGCGTCGTCTGGGAGAGCTGGAGAAACAGCTCCTGAAGAAAGTCAGCAACCTGGAGGAGGAGAAGAGCATGCTGTCAAATGCCACAGCTGCCTACAGGCTGAAGACAGAGAGCACGCTGAACGCCCTCGTGGAGAGGATCAGTGAGCTGGAGAAAGGTATGACTGTTAAGTTCACATCAGCATCAAGATGAAGTTTGAGTAGATCTAACAAGTTAGAGCAATGTATGACATTAAGTGACAGCCAGCACATGCAGCATATTAGTGGACAGGAAAAGGTGCTGCACAGAGGGAAAACACAAATATGAGTACATAAAGCATGAAACTCACTGTGTATCTACTGCACTAATGGAGAGGAGGCAGACAATGGCACTCGGGAATAAAAGAGTTGAGAGGGTCTAATGACTCAGAGATGGTGAAAAAAGGGGGGGCAGATATGTTTTTAAATAAAGAGGATCTTTGTTGGGGCTGCATATTAAGCATAAAGGGATGTGATGCTGCTGTTTCCCTGCTTTTATCCACAGGCTGTGATTAACATGTTACAGGACACCTCTCACCTCTCCCGCCTCTATCTGTTCATCTCTTTACAGGGGGAGGAGACTTTAAGTCTCCGGAGCAGTTCAAACTCTCCCTCCCCCAGCGGACCAACTACCTGTACGGACGCATCACTAAAACCTTGCCAGAGATGTATGCCTTCACGCTCTGCATGTGGATCAAGTCCAGTGCCAGTCCAGGTATAGGGACACCCTTCTCTTATGGAGTACCGGGGCAAGCAAATGAGATTGTGCTGATCGAATGGGGTAATAACCCGATAGAACTGCTCATCAATGACAAGGCAAGTCATTTATGGTTTTCTAAAACTTACATACACTTAAATTATGTTTAATCATAACTCATTAAATTAAAACCACAAAATGTTTCCTACCTTTACATCAGTGGTAGCCCTAGCTAAATCCAACCTTTCTGTATGGCCTACTGCACCATCATGATCCATCATTTCATTTAACAATCATACTATACATGTGTTTTTGTGTGATAAAAATCCCATCAAGTTTGTCATATTTGGACCACAGGTTGCCCAGTTGCCTTTGGAAGTACGGGATGGAAGGTGGCACCACATCTGCATCTCCTGGACCACACGGGACGGCCAGTGGGATGCTTACCAGGATGGCGGGAAGCTGGGGACTGGTGACAATCTGGCAGCCTGGCACCCTATCAAACCAGGAGGAGTCATCATCCTGGGGCAGGAGCAGGTGAGTCAGTGCAGGAGGACCCCAAAAGTTTTAGACAAGATCTGACTCCTTTGTGTTTGACGCATGCTTGTGTCAGTAGTCAGCATCACTCCAGCTCCTTTGTCATGATCAAAGAAAAGAGGCACTTACTTGGAATTACATCATCAGCGGCTTCTCTTTTATATAAAGTGACATTGGAGTTTTTTTTATACACAGAAGAGACAGCGAAGAAAACTAACATTGTCCTATCAACTGCGTGTTCACATTCTCCCAAGCAAAACACTTCAAAGTGTAATGTCAAGTGGCTCTGCTGCAGCAGTGTGTTAGCTCTGAAGCATTTTTACTGCAGATGGAAACAAGAAAGTAAGAGTAGGAATAAATGGAGGTAGGTTATCACGACAAACTAATGTCGAGATAACAGTGACCTGGTTACTGCCGATAGATGGTGAGGTTTAACCTCAAATTAACACTGTTATTATTTGATGTTTTCTAGCTACATGACTGACAAGGAAGCATGTAAAACAGCATATTTAAATTGACTTAAATTTTGTTTTTTAAGTAGAATTCTACAATGGTTTTTAAGCAATACTAATTGGATAGGAAAAACAATGTGGGTCTACTGGTCTGCCACCACTTAGACTGAAATATCTCAGCAATTATTTCATGGACTGGCAGGAAATTTTTGTGTTTCTAACCGCATTGCCCAGAGGAGTAATGGTATTGTGTTGCAACTTTTTAGCTGTTATCAGTCTGCTATAAATCTCAGCATCTTGTAGCAAATGTCATCCTTTAACATTTGAAGCTTGTGTCACCCAGATGATGTGCTTCACTGATGTTAGTGATTTATTTAATGCCACCATGAGGTTGCCATTTGAAGTTTTAAGTTATATGTCTCAAAAACTATAATTAAATGCCATGAAATTTGTTTCGGATATTCAGGTCTCCATCAGGATGAATTGTTATCCTTTTGGTGATCACCTGATTTTGTTTGTAACTTTATCATCAGGTCAAAAATGGAATTTATTTGTCAGATTTTTTTATGGTTAAATATCTGAAAATTGATGACGTTCACATCAACCTGCTCTCAGCTTTGTATTTAGAGCAAATTGGCAAAGGTTAGCATGCTAATATGCTAAACTAAGATAGTGAACATGGTAAACATTACATGTGTGTGCTTGTTAGCATGTTGATGTCAACATTTAGCTCACATTTAGCTGTTGAGTTTTTCAAATGATGGTGTAAAAGTCCAACTGTAGGCCGACATAATACACTCCACATGCTGAATCCTTCATATTAATAGTATGTGTAAAAAGTGTGTACTTTAGTAGCGAGTACTGTGTGGAATGTGAAGTCAGTTCAGACATGATGTGTAAGTTCAAATGGTGTAACTTTCAGTCAGTTGATAAAGCCCTGTCATGGCTATTTGTGTCCTTTTAATATATTTTTAGAATGAAAAAAATTTTAATGTTCCTATGAGCTAAAGCAAATCTGATCAGTGGCATCTTGTTTGTTTCCAGACATTTACACAAGTTTGTGTGCTTTAACTTTTGCAGCACTGAACACAACAGGAAATAAAACACACATTAAATCCAAAAGTTTAATAACCAGTCCACCCAAAGGCCCACAGACCGCCTCCTCCATCTCATAGAGAAAATTAACTTTATGATGTTGTTGTCGTTGATGCGGTTTAAATTTAATGCACATCCTGCTGTTTATTGCCCTTATAGGACGTGGTGGGCGGACGCTTTGATGCCGGCCAGGCTTTCGTGGGCGAGCTGAGTCAGGTGAACATTTGGGACCGAGTTCTGAAGCCGGTCGAGATCCAGTCTATGGCTAACTGCAGCTCTTACATGGCCGGAAACATCATCTCCTGGCTAGCAAGTAACGTTGAAGTGTTTGGGAGAGGAGCGTTCAAGCGGCCCCTGGAGATGTGTCAGGAGCGACTGCCCAATGCTTAAAGCTCATCTGTCTGCCTCGCATTTGATTAGTTGGTGTTTCCATCCATTCAGCATTTTCTTACTGTCTGCTCAAATTTTACGGCAGTTAATGGACTTTATGTCATACATTGATGTGACACTACTGTGGTTTTACCTGCTTTGTTCAGAGTGATATTGGAGACTTGTGGCATGAGTTGGATCTCTTAAAATGAAATGCTTGCACTCACACAATATAACATTCAGACAATCAGATGTGTAGCATTGAATGTGTGGCAACCTAAAGAACTCTGCCTCAACATTTCTTTCTTTCCCACGATTAGCACACTTCAATCCTTCAACACTCCGAACGCCGTGGTTAAAGATCCCCTCAGGTATTAGTGTTAAGACCGAATATACATCCCCATCCCCGTCGCCCACACACTCCTCCCTTCACGCTCACAAGCTTTGAAGTAATGAAAATCCGATCTAGTCCACACAGACACACACACACATGTACTGCTACTACTACAAATGCACTGAGGTCCTAAGTAGCTGACAGTTTGCCATTGTCATGTGAGTTGGTGTTGCGTCCTGTGTGTGTGTGTGTGTGAGTAGCAGGAAGATTAGAGGTCTGGCTAATGTTATGTCTGCTCCTTATGTAGGGAATGAACCCTACGCCAGCATCAATCAAACGTCTGATCCTGACATGTTCAATTATTTTTTAATTGGAGTGTAAAAGGGAAAGTATGATTTTGCACTTAATCTGTCGTGTGGTTGCAGCTGCTGTTTAATAGACTAATTTCACTGGTGAAGATACTGCTTGGGATTAGTTTTCCAGCTCATACGTGAGTGTGGGAAAACTTTACCTTGTTGGGAAGCCTCATTCTTGGCATGCATAGCTGATATCAGTGATAATACTGACTCTGTCACAGTGCATTTTACATTGCCTTTCCATCTGAACAAAAATTGTTTAAATGATAAATCCTTTTGAAAATATGTACATTGCATCAGTTTTGTGAAATGCTTTTATTCGTGATTTGTATTATTGTTGCGGTGGATTGTCTAACCAAGCATTCAACAGATTGGGCCTATCAGAGCTCTCAAAAATGCAAATTGTAGTGTAATTCACAATTTTTTAAAAATCTGTCTAGAAATATCTAGTTTTTTAAATGTAATATCTGCTTTAGCACATATACAAGTCATTGTGCATCTTGTCTTGTGGCCTTTTCATGGAGATTTAAGTGCCATTAAATGTTTTCTAAGTGTATAAAACAATCTTTTTTGCCAATACATGAAAATAAGATTAAATAAAGAAAATTACTGCTCCAAACATAATCTACAAATATCTCCTTTTTATACAAATTTCCTGCAAATCTGTGTATTTACTGTGATCTATTCTTCATATGATTGGTATTGTTGAGACTTGTAAAATGAATAAGGGTCCTCTGAGATCATTTGATGACCAAGAGGTCTTTGTTTAGGCATATGGCCGACCAGTTTTGAGACCAGTTTAAAACCACCCTGTCATTCGTCACTGGCTGTCAAGCTTATGAGGTGACACAGGAGCGCCATTAGCAGTTAATTACACAGGCTGAGCAGGATCTTTTAACTCAGATGGCTTGGGTCAAGACAACAACAGGTGTCCTGGGTGGCATTAGCAGGGCTTAACAGATGAGAGAAGCCCAAAGGTTACAGGTGGCGTCACAGACACGTTCCCTCAGACGAAACAGCTCCTTCTGGACACACTGAAAACCTCTCAAATGGACTAAAATTACATGTTTTGTGAAGACAATAAAAAAATTGCTTCAAAAAACCCATTATAATGAAACTGCAAGGTCTACCAGCTATTTAAATCCAAGATGTACTTCTAAACGTACCCCTAAACCGACACAAATTGGACCATAGACCCCTATTTGACAGGATTTTGTCTCAGTGACCCCTGTTTTTAAATGTTTCATGCCCAAAACAGTTGTACATTCAGACAACATTCAAATTAGTAATTATAATAATTATAATAATAATAATAATTCTAATTACCCTTTCTGCTTGGGATCCCCTTGAACCCCTCAAGAGCCCCTGGGGGTCAGTGGGCTTGACTTTGAAAACCAATGTTATAGACTGTTTCTATATGACTTTAAATGCCCTTTTTGATATTCTAAACTATATATATATAACAATAACAATATAAGGTAAGATGATAGTGAGACTGGCTCGATATATCTAAAACATTCTGTTGTAAAGGTTTCTGGAGCTCGGTAATGGGTTTGCTGTTGCAGCCTTCACACTATGATCTTCATCTGGTAATTTATATAATCCAAACAGGCTGTTCTTCATGTGGCCTTGCATGAGCACAGAAATGTCAGTGTGAGGCGCCTGTTTGTGCCTTTCTTCACAATATGTCATTTTCCAGTGACACTGGGCGCTCTGCATGTTAAGGCCTTTTATCTGGTCTGAAAAAGAGAAAAGTCTCTATCCAGCTTTTCAGAGCTGAATTCAATTGGCTATGGTCATGGTAACGGGAAAATGAAACGTTGAATGCCAGTCTGAGTCTGTGTTTAACGAGTGACTGTACAAGCTGGATAAATGGATTAAAACAAGACTGGTTGGTTGGTCAGCTGATTATCTGTCAAAAAAGATACAAGCAATGTTAAGAAGAGATGTACTCTGATGAAGATTCATTCTGACAAGCAAATCACCATGAACCCAAAACAGCACTCACTTAGTGTTTACACAAACGAGGCTCAGCTCTCTTCATTTTTAAAAAGTACATTTGGTAAAAAGACCACTTTAGTCTACATAGAAGAGGTGTCATAATTAAGACTCATTCAAGCAAATTACCTTGAATGTAAAGAGATACACAAACACACATACTGGCCACACAAACAAGTGTCAAGAACTCACGAAATCAACTTGTTCAATAAGATTGGAGATAAAGTCGAGAATGTTTGTCTAGAATTAGCTTTGCATCATAGATGGATGTACAAGCAGGTCTCACAGTTTCTATGTAAAGTATTATTTTAATGCCTAGTGCGAAAGATTTAGTTACATCTATTGATGAATTTGCAGATTGCACCTAATTGAGTATACCTTTGCTCACTCTTCCCTTCCATGCATGCAGGAAAACCCATGGCTGCTGGAAAACTCTCAGAAAACCTCTTCAGAGCCAGATTTTGGTTTGTCTATTCTAAGCTATTGTAGAAACGTGAGGGTGTAACATGGCAGACTCCATGAAGGAGAACGTGCTTTCTATGTGGATATGAAAGGCACCTTTTAATGTAATGAAAACACGAAGGTTCCATTTTAACAGGTGATTATGAACTAATGACGGCGTATTTATGAATGTTTTATTTAATTTCTGCCCTATTCCAAAAACAGGTCCCTCTAAATCCAACACAATAGACTTTTAAAGTTGCACTAATTAATGACTGTGTGCAGAGTGAAAGAGATTACTTTGAAAGATTAATCCATAGTGAGTTATCAGCTTACTTTCGGCCCCATGAGGCGTTTTATGATCCTTCAGCTTATTGTTTTGGTTTTCCATCCCACAACTTTACTGTTTTGTTCAGTCTGACCGCTTACATAGCATGATTTTTTGCAGCAGCAGGTAGCTTATTCAGCAAACAAGCCGATCTGCAAATGCAAACGAACACAGTTTGCAACTAGCTAGTGAACACTGGAGCTCTTTGTAGCTGAAGAACTAGACATTTTTCTTAAGAGTTGCTGAAGATCAAGAAGACTACAGGGAGAGTGAAGCTTGGATTTGTTGTTCATGAGGTAGACAGACATGCAGCTCCAGTGAATGTCAATGTTCCTCCAGGTCTGCTTGGTATGCAATACATTCACTATATCAGCGTTATAAAGTAATAATATGTCAGTGTTGTGTTCCACAGCTGCCCATTAATTAAAGCACATTACTAATCAGAGAGCCAGATGTTCTTTTAATATAAAAAGCAAGGTACCATATTAGACATTTTGTTTTTTTTAAGGATTGTTTTAACCAAGCATTTCTCATTTGCTGCAACGTGTTGAAGTTAAAGAGCTTCTTACCACAGAGCTCAGCAGATGCAAATGAATGTAAAAGCTGAACTGTTCTTTTTCTAAGTAATGTGGACAGCATTGATGTAGCTCAAGGTCAATCCTCAGATGGAAATGAAGTATTTATCTGAGTACCTGCAGCTCTCCACAGTCACTCTGACAGCTAGCATTCATCAGGGGTCTCACAATTAATAACGCTGTGACATCTCTAACAGAGGACAAGCTGTCATTGTGCACCATCAAGGAACTAAACAGAAGAAAAATATTCTGACTGACGTCGGAAAGATTCAAGGTCTTTGATTTGTGAGGGGTGATCTTAAATTGTTTCCTTCTTTAGTTCAATTTATTTTTATCCACTCTGATACTTTTATATGGACAAGTGCCATCATTATGTTGTATCAAAAGAGGATTATTGCTCTCTATTGAACTCTATGTCTGTGATTTTTGTGTAAAATTATGCAAAAAAAAATCTGGTGTTTCTTTATGATGCCTTGAAGTAACTTTAATGATTCCCTAGCTTTTTATCCAGAGCCACGATCAGGTCAAATTTAAATCTGTCTACTTTGTTTATGCTTAGATATCTGCAAAAACAAAATACATTCCCAACAGCTGTAACCCATATTAAGTGCCAATTACTAAATGTTAGTATCTTAAACTGGTAAAATAAGATGGTATGCATCATTATAGTTTCTAAAGATCAGCAAGTTAGTGCTGTCCTTGATGTTAGAGATGACAGCATACTGACATTAGCATTAGCACCACTGTTCCTTTAATAAAACCATGCTATAGCCTCACAAAGCTACTAGTTGGATGGTGTGTGTCTCCTTAATGCAGAAGCTATACATATTTAATCCAGGAATCGATTTTTGAGTGTGTTATTAATGAACACAATGTACAAAAGAACTGTAGGTGTAACTCACAGCTCAATAAATCATTTTGTTTTTTCTTCTTTATGAAGTTTATTTGGCAGCAGCTTTACCAAGAACTGACATCTTACATTGCTCTGTTGTTTCATTTGCATCATCATCATCTCTTAGTATCAAATGCTGAATTATGTTAAATTATTCTTATACAAACTAAAGCAGTATACAGCAACCACTATATAGCTCAAACAATGGACTAAATGTTCAAGAACTCTATCAAATACAATTTATAGCTTCCAGAAAACTGAACTCACTGCAAAACTGATGAGTTTTTAAATTACTTGATATTTACAGCGAGAAAAAAAGTTAAAAATAAGAAACATGTTCATTACTTTATGGAAGAAATGCAAGGTGAAAATTTATACAACAATATGAAAACATCATCAAGTCACAGCATTTTTATATTAACACACTGTTTAAACATGACCTGCACTTGTGCTATTGGTGTATTATGAGTTCATTTGACTGTCAGCTTCAGCTCTGTGACTCATTGATTCATCACCATTACCAGCTTTCAGAATTACAGAAGCTATTTGACTTGCTTGCTTGCTGAACATGCGTGACTAAACTGCTCATTAACACAGCTTAGACCACATACAGACAGGTAGTGATTATGCGACTAGATTTATTTAAAATGCCACATCAGGCTATGCTTTGTGAACTGATCAGTTACAGATTTAGCTGTACTCATCCAAAGCATGAAGATATGTCATCTAAGTATTGTTATTACTTTGTTACACTGTGTACTACAGTTGCAACAGAAGGCTGGACCACATATGGTTAAGATGAATACTGAGATCCCATCTGCAAGAGGAGTGGCTCCTTCTCTCCCCTCTCCATGTTGGTAAGGTTTAAATGAATCGTGCTTTGTTCATCTGGGTCCTGGTTCTTCAAGAAGAAAGCATTACTGGCAGTGGCAATCTGCAAAATCACACATGTCCAGCAAATTGTTAATCAGTTTGAATAAATACATTTGTTCCATTTAGCTTTAAAACAGTCAGTACAATAACAGTTATTTCTTGGCATAGACGGCCTCCTTGTGGCCATTATCTGCATTCCAATTCAATCAGTTTTTCTACATGGGTGTTTGGCTTCAATTCATAAGAGCTAATGAAACCAAACATACTTACTACATAATTTAATAAGCACTCACACAGCATACACTGAACCCAGTCTGATACTAAATTTTTGCACCGCATTTATTTTGTTTCGTGTTCTTTAGCTCTTATAAACACGTCTATTAACCCTGTTTAATTAAGAGTTATATTGAAATATAAGCACCTACTATCATTTGCTAGCTTATTTAATCATTTGATGATAAAATCATTTAATTTATCACCAAGAGGCTGTAAACACGTGCGGTTCTGTACCTGAGATCTGTTGTTGTGACGAGGGCGGCAGGCGATGACTGCAATGAAGGAGAAGGTCGCTATTAGAATGGCAGCACTTGACGCGATGAAGAACAAGTGGGTGTTACCTGCAAATTAAGAGAGAAAATAACATGTTTCTTGTGAGTGACTCCTTCAGAATCAAAGTCAAAGTGGAACAACATTTCAATACATCTTATTTGGATGCTGAGTTTGAGAGGTAACCAGGTTCACTGCTTATCTCTTCATGACAGTATTTGAATCACAACACTTGTTTTGCTGTTTAACATACAAGATATTGGAGTGCAATGCTTGTGGGAGAAAAAGCTAATTTGAAGTAAGGTTTATTCTTAACCCTTTTAAAGTCTCATTTAGAATCCAGCTGCTGCTGTCGCATGTAGAGACAGCAGCCACTTAAAATGCAGACCATGGATGGAAACCATTCAAATCCTTTTGTAATGGCCATCCTTACATCCTTTGGTAGGGTTGTGTGACCCTGTTTCATTGCTGTCTGTTAAAAAAGGCCTTTATTAGCACAGTTACGGTCAAGATTTTTGACATCAAGTTCTTACTTGGTATCTATCTATCTATCTATCTATCTATCTATCTATCTATCTATCTATCTATCTATAAATATA
>JAPZDV010000014.1:13677516-13699201 GCA_029814665.1 Acanthurus lineatus | reverse complement strand
ATAATATATTTATTTATTTATTAATATTAAAGTATTTCCTTTGATTTATGGCTATGCTAAATATCACTCTGTACATTCAAAAGTCATAGTTTTTAGTGTGTGTACAATTAGAAACTTCCTGTGCTTCAGCACATGACTGGAATCCACAGGGAGCTGCCATTCCCCTCTGAAAAACAGCAGGTAGTGAGGGACCAAAAATGTTACAGGAGAAAGAATAGCATGATCCCCACCCCTTCCACCTTTTCTTTATGGTGTTTGTCACGCCTCAGACAAAATTGTTTTTTGAAAAATTGAAGTACAGTCAGCATGAGAAAAATGGTAATGTCAGCCACAACAATTTTTTTCTTCTCCCCAGAGAATTAGGATTCAGAATGGACAGACCGCGGAGTGTTTCCTGCCGATAGCTTCAGTAACAGGTTTTGACTTTTGAGAGAAGCCATTCCTTCTGAGAGGAGGTTGATTTTATGGCTAATAAGAGTCTGTGACATTTTAAACCCCTTGCTTAGAGCTATTTTATGAAACTCATTCACTTTCTAGATATAGGACACAGTAGGCTACTGCCTGTATCATCAATACATGATGGGCAATTTATCTTTCATCAAAGAAGTCATCAACAAAAGCATCAGGTAACCACGAATGGATCCCAGAAGTGAGACAAGATACAACTCCCTTCATTTTTCTTTCTGCATTTATTTTGTGTCTGGGTAGACCTGGAGCAGACGTATTTATCCTGGCCACAAAAAACTTATCTAGTACAAAATTAGTTTTCAAACTTTTAAAGCCTGCATCTCTGCAAGACTGGGTTCACTTCCCTTGTTATTAGAGAAAATAATTGGTAAGAACAAGCTTACAATTACTAAAAATACATGGTTCCTTCATCACATCACCTTGTTTGTAGCTGTAATAGTGGTTTCCTTGGCTTTCCTCCCTGTTGTGTCAAATTTTGTTAAATGTTTTCCTAAAATTAGTGTGGTGGCCTACAAAAGTTAGATAACATAATTTAAACCTCTGCTGTATCTTTCAGTACAGTTTAAAGCTATAGAAAGAAGATTTTAGCATAAAGAATGCAACTCTTGAACACTAGCAAGCTAGCTAGTTGTTTATTTATGCTATTATTAGCTAAGAGTCTCAAGTCTCTAATCTCATACCTAGCATACAGACATGAACTCTAGGTATGTGATGTTAGGTAACTTTGCTACAAAATAAGTATTTCCCAAAATGTTGAAATTTGAACCAGTACATCATTGGTATCAGCTATTTGCTCATAATGAATGCATGAAGGATTTCTGAGGGTAATAAGCTGGATGATATGACATAAATGTTTTGACCATATAACATCAAGCTGAGTCACGCAAACAGTTTTTTTTTTGGACTAGGCAGAGACTGTTGAAAACGAGCAAGATAATGAAGAATATAGATTGTTTTTAAAAAAGTTCTCCCATTGTTTAGTCAGTTATGAGTCCTCCTGTCACACTCCACAGCTCTCTAATGATTCCAGACCTCACACACTCTCGTCCCACATCCGCCATTAAACTAAAGCCTTTTCAGTACACCGGGAGTTTCCACAGAGGGACCTCTAAAGAGACCAGACTCACATACCGCTCAATAAACTGTGACGTCGGAGCACCTAAAACCCGTCACACTTCAGTTCTTTCAAAAAAATACTTCATGATTCTTTTCGACCCATCCTTTGCTGGCTCTGTATCTGAAATTGTTTATCAACTTTTATTCGGTGTTTTTAGTGTTTGTGCCTTCACATAAAAAAAAGAACATGCAGTTTTCGAAGTATTTTAAGGTTTGCCTTTCGTTTGTTTATCATAAAACCAGGTTTACTGTTGATTCTGAGGACTGCAGTTAGTCTCATGTGTTGTAGTCATAAATGGTGTAATGTGCTGTGTTCGATGGCAGGTCATTGTTCTAGATTTAGAAAGTTGTCACAGCTATTGATCTGCAGCAAACACAGTAGACATACTGAACAACAGTAGATGCTGAAATCATTAAACAATAGATTAAAACAAATTAAAAAAGGTCACTTTTAATCATCATTAGTAAGATCAATATTCAAAGCGGCATATTTGGTAACAAAAAAAACAACTGTAAATTGCTGTTTAATCACATTCATTCATTTGTATGCAAGTCTTTTAGTGTTTGTGTCAGTGTATGCAGTAGTGCCGAAATGAGAGTTAATTTAGCAGTTAGTCAAGCAACATAAAAACAGTCAGCACTAGATTGATAATACTTAATTGTTAGGTAATTTTTCAAGAAAAAAGTGATATATTTTCTGATTATCTTTGTCATCTATTATTGTCAATGTAACTTTTGGGCTTTTGTTTGAACAAAAAGAGACAGTTGAAGATGTCTTCTTAGGCTCTGTGTGAAATGATTAATCCTCCATTTGGAAAAAAGTGTCAGACTAATCCATAATGAAAACAGTCAGTTAGCTGTAGACATTGTGTAGTCGACAGGGTTACAGCTGTGTATTTCTCAAATGTCAACTTAAGGAACTAAACAATGCAGCCTTGCCTAGTTTGCATTTTTGAGTTTAATGAATTTTTGTCAACAAAACAATCATGCCACAAGGTTCACCAAAAGTATTAAGAGAAACTTTTAGATGTTTTAAAGGTCTCATTTTAATACCGATGCCTTTATATGACCTACAGAAGCGAGTGCAACCATCACTCAGAAATATGACTATCCCTATACAGCTATTCTTCATGTCTGTCATGCCTGCCACTGCGTCAGATTCCAAAGATTAAAAATATTTTTTATGGCTGAGTGCTGAGGATGAATTGAGAAGTCTCAGCCTGAGGGAAGAAGTTGCACTGTGGTCTTGTGGTATGTCAGCAGATACTTCTGCATTGTTGTTCTGTATAGATATAAAACATTTAAAACTGTATAGGTTTAAAAACATTACATTGTGGCCTTACTACTGAGCTTTTTGTTGCTATTGACATATAAAATATAAAGACAAAACAGAATGCTGACAACTTTAGTTATAGCTTAACAAAACCACTATTAGCCATTCTTGAACTTCTGATCACACAACATAATCTTTATCAGTAGTGTGTCTGATTGTCATTAAATTTTTGATATATTTTCTTTTTTTCTGAGTTTTGGATTTTTAAGAACCTCCTCTAATCCATGTCGGCAAAGAGTTTACAAAATAGTCTCATCACATGGTACTTTTATTAGCTAATCTGGAACTTTCAATCATACCTTTATCTGCGCAGGTGTTGTCGGTTGTGGGTTGCCTGTTTATACAAGTTGTGCAAAGGCGTGCTAAGTCCCAGGAGTTGTAGAATGTGGTTTGTTTGGTTTAACAAGATTACAAACATTAAGACTGGAGCTGTGAAGTCTTATGATGATAGAGATATTCCCATCAGATGACATGGCATTTATTCTCTTCACAGTGGATGGTATAAGAGTTATCAAGACCTGAATTCTTTTGAGGTAATGTGTGTCACAGCGAACACTGAGTACGTGGCGAGATTAACCACAGTCACGTCCTCATGCATTTCTACAACAGTCAATTTAGCATTTATCACAATGATATGATTATAAAAGGAAGGGAGTAGCTCTATGGCAACCTCGAAAACAGCGTCTCTCCCTACCCTTACAGGAATGTGTTTAATTGAGATAACATTTGGTCTTTAGTCACAGAGGAGTTGGCCTGATTTCAGTGCACAAATTTCAAGCCTGCTCGGACAAGCCCAGTGATGCATCTCGGTTGTAAAATCCTGCTACATGAGGATGACCAACTCAGGTGTCACTTGTGCAATAAAGGAAGGATTTTTATTAAGGATTATAAAGGTGGTGAAATGAAGGTGAGCCCAGGGAAAAGGTGGCAACAGGTGAGCTGCCAGTGCTTGCCCTGCCAATGTCATCTCATATTGTGCAGCTACCTTATCTAACACCAGGCACTGGTGATGTTGGCACAGGGCACTCCCATTTTTTAAAATATCACCTGTTGAGAATGTCAAAAGGCGTTGCTCTGCATCCTATTAGCAGTCTTGTAAAACAGGCATTTGATACAGGTAGTACAAGACGCCATACAAATACACAACTGTCTATCGATTTGTCATTTTATACACCTTTTCAGGCTTCACTGTATCCTCTAGTCGACAGCAGAGTTGGGATTTTGAATGTTTAAACTCCCTGGTCTTCAGCTGGACTTTAAACTCAGACCACCAAGTTAATATGTTAGATTAAAAAATTAAGTTATCTAGTTGTGAGCTACAGCATATTACTCACTGTACACAATGATCTAGTTGAGTGTTGAATGAGGAAATGGAGGAGAGGATAAGCAAAGTGATCAGACAGATGAATCATAAGCAATGTGTGTGAATCATGGATAGTGTAGTTTTCCACTGGGATCTTTTATTAATCATGAACCAACTTACTATTACGTAAAAATCCATGTGAACATGAATAAAAATATTTAAAATAGCTGAGATAAGATTATCTTGGTACTTCAAAATTCTTAAAAGAGAATGAAATCGCCGGCATCAGACATAAGAGATAAGATTAGGCTGCCTTGGGATGTACTTGAATAGCATTTCAGTTTAGCCCAGTGGCCGCTAAAACTCTTATGTTCCCAGATACATCTGTTTCATTTTTATTCACACTTTAACTGGAAAAAAATCTCTTTTTACATTTACTTTTGCACTTCAGCTCTCACACATTATTTCCAGTAAAAAATAAGCTCAAAAGCATCTTTTCTTGGGCTCCTCCACAACATTTTTATTCATTCCTCTCAACTTCAGTTCACCCTCTTCAGTTGTTCATAAGCTTGATTCATGTTATGCCATACAAGCTGTGAATACAGAGTTGTCCTAAGTTTCTGTAGCATTAACCCTCCCTCAGGCAGACTTTCACACCTTGTTAACCCCAAAGGTGAAACCTACAGGTGTACAACGGCCTCTTTGAACCCCTTCCTGGCCTTTCTCAGCCTCCCCCTTCCACCCCTGCGCAGTCTGTTGTTGGGGCTGTACAAACAGCCCCTGAGCCCTGCGCCACCCCTCCCCATGGAAGCACAAAGACAGCATTTACCAGTACGTTCTAGTGACCTTCAGAGGGCAATGTTGTTGTAGCTGGACGCTGCCTGCTGGATCACAGAAGTACAGCTCTGTATCAGCGGGTCATTACGTTTGTTTGCTCTGATTGGAGGCGTGCAGGGAGGAATGTCAGGTGTTAGGTCAAATGTGTATTAAGAGTGTTTAGGGTGTTAGAGTGTGCTGACATGGTCAAGTTTTTGGGAGATTTTCACCTTAACACCACAAAGTCAACTCAACACCTTTACCCTCATAGTGACTCTATCACATGCCCAAATGTGACATCCCGTACAGGTTTCACCAGAACACTGTGTCCTATAGTAAACCTTGAGTCTAGATTTCACCCCATTGTGAGAGAGGTAGCACTATAAACTGCTTAGCTACAATTGTCCATTGCTGTTTACAGTATTGACTCACT
Organism: Acanthurus lineatus; assembly: GCA_029814665.1. Lineage (NCBI taxonomy): Eukaryota > Metazoa > Chordata > Actinopteri > Acanthuriformes > Acanthuridae > Acanthurus > Acanthurus lineatus. The sequence goes on along the minus strand of JAPZDV010000014.1, from coordinate 13,693,732 downwards.
GCCATTGTCTCTTGTCATATGCTGCTCTATCTGTCCTGTAGCCTGTCTGTGAATGGAGACTGTTCTGTATCTGACTGCACAATACCAGAACGTTACATAGAGATTACTTATTGACTGCTGTTTAAATATTGAAAAGAGATAAGTCATCTGTAAAATATGGTCTGTAAAGATTTGTGTAAAAGCTTCATGAAAAACAGGTTATGTTCAAACAGGATATTTGGAAAGTGTGTTATTGTTGATGCTTCTTTTTCACAGTTTGCCCTGAAATCCATATCTAGTTTGTGGGTGTTTGTTTTCTGTTTGCCAAATGCTTTATATTGTTTTTTTCTCCCTGAGAAGACTGGTTTAGTTTTAGATTGGCAGATTGATACCACTCTCACATCTGTGTGGTAAATATGAAGCTGTTAGCTTAGCTTAGCTCAAGTGTGGAGTGAAAACAGCTAACTTGGCTCTGTTTAAAGCTAACAAAGCATACCATAACACCTAAAGCTGACAAATTAACATGTTGTATCTTGTTTGTGTATCCTGTTCCAAATATTATGTGTTAAAACAACAGGTTGTGGTTTTATGAGAGATTAAACACAGCTCAATCCGTTAATAGGGCGCAGTAACTAGTAGCTGTTAGCCTTAGCTGCCTCTTAGCAATGAGGAAATTTTAAAAAATTATCAGTTTTATCTCCTCTGGACCCTGGTCAGAATACAGAACCACAGTGTCATACATTCAAATTTTGTTTCTATTTCTTTTTAAAAATCAGTGAAGTTCTAAAAATAGTTTGTGATGTCTTTTTAGGTGGGGTTCTGATGGAGATTGCAGAGGTCCACAGGAAGGTCCACAATGAACTGGAAGAGAACGTGAGTAGCCTTAAAATTTAAATGAAGTGCTATCTATGTTTTTGTAACTGTCAGTAAATCCCATAAAAAGACCAAAACCATCAATGAATGGATCTTACAAACAAGGTGGTGTAGCCAAAGGCCAACATATATTATTTCTCTGCGACATTGACCTCCATTGTCCAATACAGAAATGAGCCACTTGCAAAGACAGTATATTAAACAATAAACTACAACTGACCATGACTGGACAAAAGTGTGGAGCAGGGGAGGATAAACATTTCTACCATTAACTGTGTGACCCCTAGCACACTGCCAGCAGCTGCTGTCACTCAAATCAACTACACGCTTAAATATGCATAACATCTAGCTAAAAGACAATTTAAATGAGTAAGTTACATAAATATTCCCCTCCTGTGCATGAATAAGGAAATAAAAAAATAGATACCAAAACAGTTTTTCATACCAGGCTGTAAACATTTTTATTTCTTTAAAAGTTTTGGCTTTTTTTATACGAGGCTATGGGAAATGACTCACTTTTAGAGCCAGTCTCAAGTGGGCACTCAAACTGCAGTGTTTGGCGCTTCATGTTGGCTTCATTTTTGAGCCCCACAGGTTGCCGCTTGGCAGCACCGTTGCACTGGATGACATTCATTACAATTAACAGGGGCCCTTGTTTATTTTGAGTTTATCCCACATACATTGTTCTGCTGTCATAAGTACATACTAATGTTAATAAGTACTGTAACAACTAATGTGCTAGTTAGGATTTTTTGTTTTGTTTTAAAAAATGAAATTATCAATTTGCAACATGTTTTAAAAGATTTGTGTTTTTAGTAGGAATGAATGGTCCTGGGGCTGACAGCCTTATACATTGAAGGTTTTAGTCTTTCATGGGATTTGTTGAAAATATGAAAAATATGTCCTCTTTCCGTGAAGTCCACAGCTTTTAAGACTGTTCCTTTTTGTTCCACACTGTCTGATTCTGAATCAGAAGAATGAAGGCAAAATAATGAGAGAGAAGGAAAATAATGGATCTGAAAGATGAAAAGAGACAGAGTCTTTCCTATGTTGCAATTATGTCATTAAAAAATTTGGTGTATCGACAGGTCACCCGTTGAGCCCGTGGGAGGAAAAAATTGTCATTCTTACAAGTACCCTGTGGCCATTCACACTCTTATCTTCACATAATAGACAGTGATTTTTCCATTCGCTTCACTGTCCTTTCTGGACACGTAACCTCTACAACCTTTGAGCTCATTCTTTTCATTTTAGAGAGTTTGAAATTGCTGTAATGAAAGGTGAAAGAAAGGTTGACAGGAGCCATATAGTCATTCCTGACCCTACTGCCTTTGGGTGAAATGCTTTAGATACCTGCCAGTGGCGACAAGAAAACTGAAGTCAAGTCTCGCCACTTTAAAAATGGCAACAACTGAAACACAATTCCCAGTCTGATGTAAGAAAAGTTTGACAAATAAGTACAAGCTCTCTCTGAGTTTCCTTTTGGCTATTCTGGACTTATTGTAGTCACTCTACTAAGAGGGGATGTTGTAAATCTTTAACCTTAGCAGGCTGATAAGCCGTCCCTGGTGGGTGGAATCACATCTACTCAGAAACCCATTATCATACATTCCACCAGGTCACTCCACTCTTATCGAAATGTTGCCATCGAGCCATTTGATTCAACTGTACAATGTGTTTAGGATAGCAAGCATGCAGGCTGATGTATGTGATATGTTGCAATGAATTTAAGTTGTGTGTTCTCTTTTTTCTCTGCAGCTTAAGAGATTCCACAGAGAGGTTATTGTCGAGCTGGAGAAGAAGACAGAGATGGATGTGAAATACATGAATGTAAGTATAACCATACATCCTCTCTCTATCTGTGTAAGCATCCTCCAGCCTTTCTTCCGCCCGCTTAAAGAATTGTAATAAAAACATATTTCATGAAGGCAAAGCTCATATTTGCCAGTTAGACTCTGAAAAACTGGTTCTTGCTTCTGTGCATAGAGTTGTTGTTTCAGCTTCTGTGCATTTGAGGAGCATTAGTTTAATAAAAACTGCAACAGTCCCTTCACTTGTGTCATGCCTTTCTTGTCAAACATCTAAAGGCCACCTTCAAGCGTTATCAGTCAGAGCACAAGCTGAAGCAGGATTCCCTGGAGCGCTCACAGACAGACCTGAAGAAGCTCAGGAGGAAAAGCCAGGGAAAGCACTCATCCAAATACGATATGAAAGAGAACGAGGTGAGACTGAAACCAACTGAACACAAACATCCCTTTGAAACATGTTGTGCACTCACCTTATACTTTGTATACTTTGTATACCATTTCAAGCATTGGTGTTTCTGCGTGCTTGAGCTCTGATGTCTGTAAAATGGATATGACAGGTGAACAATTTATGTGACAGGGTGGTGAGATGTAGCATAGATTGTTCTCATGATAATCACATACCAGTGCAACAGAGTGAGAAGGAGGTGTGGTGGAGCACGTGGTTTTCATGTAAGAAGAAAAAGAAACTTCAGTTCCACGTTTTTACAGGCTCTCCCAGGTTGCACTTACATGAGGGCATGGCATCTTTGATGATTGACTCTGATGACCTTAAGAAAGGATAAACTATCAAAGGTGCCACCACACCTGTAACTGTAGATTCTTTGTTTTTACATGCAGGAGAATTAAACCTCAGCACACCATGTTTAGCCATGGATGGATGGATGATTGTGTTTTTATTTGAGCCGTACACACCCAAAGTTTGCAGGACTTCTCCTATGTATGCAGGCGCAAACACACACTTTAGATGGTGCTGAGATTGAGGCTGTTTTGTATCCAACATGTGGGATTAATCTTCACTGAACAGTCACCTCAGCATTTTATTCCTGTAAACCATAAAACATCAGAGGTAAACAGACTGACTTGTAATTCCAGTGTAACCAGATAGTTGTATTATCCAAGGACATACAGTATAGAAGGTGCGATAAGTATGTCTTGTTTATTTTAGAGCTAGAAGGGCTGCAACTGAACCTTACCCATAATCAGTTTAGGTATTCCAACTCTCTGCCCGCAGAGGATATGACTGAAACTTCCAAATCAGTTTCCTAAAAGTAGAAGATGAGCCCTCCATCCACATTCAAGTTTTGCAAGTAATGATGGATAAGTTTGCCTAAGGCAGAAAAGGCTGATATATGGCTTTCTTTAAATGCACGTGCAGTTTAATTCTGTAAGTGGTATGCAGAAAGTTTGGAGTTAATAACTTAAATGGTTTTTCTTTTTGAAGTTATTACAAATTGCAACTTATTTCTGTCTATCTTAAGCCACAAATATTCATTTAAAAAATTCAAAAACCCCTTGTACAAACAGATAGAATCAGACCAGAACTAAAACAAGTGTCCCCACTGAGCTAACACAAGTACACACACGTGGCTTTGAAGTTCACTTACTGTTGACTTTACCTGCAGTGATCCTAAGTGTTTTGGCTGAAGTGTAGTGTACACTGTCAGATGTTCATGTCCCGCTGTCCAAACAGGCACACTTAACACCTCAAACAGCGATTTGCTTTGTAAATCAATGTAGTGAGCTGAAGGAGGGACTGCAAAGCCTGAGTAATAACTCCTGTCTGGCTCCTGTTTTAATTTATCGACTGGTTTCATCGCCTCACTGCGATGATGGATGCCGTGTAAGCCTGGTTTGTTTTTTGAGGGAATTACTTGAACTGCATGTTGTAAAAGAGCTGTTAAGATACACTCTGTTTATTTTCTACTCTGTTAAATTTGGTATCAACTCCTTGTTTATCTTTGTACTTGAGAGGCGCTTTTTAAAAGACAATTAAACAATAAGTTGTCTTGCGCGGGTGAGGTTCAACTGCCTGATTCTGGTTCTCCATCTGAGCCAAAACTCAGGGCTCTCCTCTCTCGGAAGTGGCTTTTTTTATTATCTGATAAGAAAGACACTGGTTGACTGCAAGCGAGATAAAACTAACTGCTCTGCTTTCTCATAATCATGCATATCACTGCAAACGATAAGCCCTGTCCTGTCTGTCTGCCCTCGCCACCTCAAGCTGAGAATCTGTGTGATTGTTTGCTGTGAAAATGGGAAATGAAGAGCTTTGATTTAGCGTCTGACAGGCTATCGTAGAGAGCGACAGAGAAAATGAGACCAGACAGTAGAGGATGGTTTTTCGACAGAGCCCTTAGAGACAGGCTGCCTAACAGTCACCATGACAACCTGGGGGAAATTGGAGAGATGGGGGAGTGGGTGTAGAATAAAAAGGATAGAGGGGTTTAGAAGTCATTTTAAAGACCTTAATATGTCAGGTTTAGTCGCCCATCTGCTCAGCTTGACAGACAGAATCGTTCACAGCCTCTCTGTGGGGAAGGTGTGTCTTTCAGCAAACTGATTTGGTTCCCCACCGTGCAAAGATCGATCCGCCCGCAGCAGGAGATCCAAATAAACTTGTCGCTAATTGCAGAAACTTTAATCTTAAAGCTCATTAGTGTCTCATTTTGTCAATCTGAGCGCACAAACATTAGGTTTTAGCCACTGAGTTTGAGAGAGAGAGAGAGAGAGAGAGAGAGAGAGAGAGAGCCGTTAAGAGACAGTCTGAGACTCGGGTCAGTGTTTTAGCAGCTGATTACTTCTAACTGTAGATTCACTCTGTTTACGCTTGCACTGAGAAGCTGACAGCCAGGGATGTTTTTAGTAAGAGCAACATGTAGTCAGGTAGATGAAAAGGAACCATGGGCTTTCCAAAGATTACAGAAAATATGATTGTGCACGAATTAGTGAAGGCACACTGGTGTGTACAACAGGCTTCAATTCAGGTAGTGAATATTGTTCTGTAATAATGTGTTTCAAAACTGTCTGTCTTTTTTCACTTTCATTTTTAATTGTTTGATTGTTAAATTGTTTTTGTATCATTGATTTTTTATTTAGAAACGTTCTATCTTTTAATAAGTCTGATGAAGGGCTGAATGAAGCACAGACTTTGCTCTTAGTTTAAATTTTTGGTGCACTTGGGGAAAATCTCATCCATACAGTACAATAAAGTACAATAAGTCAGTCATGTTATTGCTGTTATTGCTTGAAACCTGCTCAGTTCTAGTTTAATAACCCCATACCACAACCTCCCTGCTGTTCTCCGACCCTTTCTACAGTATTTGGAGACCATTTCAATGCGCCAAATGGACATGCAGAAGTTCATCGCTGATGGCTGCAGAGAGGCCTTGCTGGAAGAAAAGCGACGCTTTTGTTTCCTGGCGGACAAGCACTGCATGTTTTCCTATCAAATTAGCAACTTTCACGAGAAAGTAAGCATGCACAGAGAGCTAATCCCGCACAGTCGAACTCCTCCATTTATGGACTGTTGAACACATGCTCTCTTTCTTTCTCTGGTTTTTCCAGGCCAAAGACATGCTGGCTGTGAAGCTTCCCAGCTGGCAGGAAAAGTGCTGCGACATCACCAAGGTGCCAGACACGGTGATGACCATGATAGAGGGGCTGTCCGCCACTCCAGAACAGTCACCGCTGGTTGAACGCTACAACAGAGTGAGTATTAGCTGGTCTTGTGTGGATTCAAGCTGAATTGTGTGAATCCATAAACAAAATAGGCGTCAAAATGTTACAGCTGTGCTGTGCGAGATAAGGCAGAATTTTATGAGCATTGTTCTCTTATCTTTAACTACGTGTTGCTTTTATCTCTAACTCTGATACTCATCTTACTGTAAGATAAAAGCTGTGGTAAACAGCAATCCAAATAGCACATAAGTAGAACAAATCATGTTGGAAAGACTGGCCCTGAAGGGTTTTATCTTGTCTTGTTACTAGTAGTTTATCTCACTAAGGTACTGATATGTGATGGAGGCTTTTTTGTGTAGAAGAGGCTGCTTACCATTATCTGGCTCTCAACTTTAGAGAATCCTGTTTTAGCTCTTGCTGTAAAGTCCACTAAATGCTTTTCGGCAATGGCAATTAATTGCCGATAAGAAGGCTCAATAGCTTTATTTACAGTCATGATTGTTTAATGACCACTAACGTGATGAGGAATGTATCCTGGTCATCTAAACCAAATACTTGTAATATTTTCATTATCTCTGCATCTAATCACATTCTTCCTCATCTCAGCAGAACAACAAAGAATCATTAGTGCCTCCTCCAGCACCGCCTCTGAAGGCACAGATCAGTCCGCTAGCCAACATGTTCAACCCAGTGCCCAGATCTTCACTCACCTCCTCTTCAGACCACAACTCAGGTACAGATGGTCCTTCTGAAACACAAACACAAATACACCAACAAATGGCATCAACAAGACACATCACCCTGTTCTATTTCAGGAAAACTAAGCAAGGACATCTTTTTACAGACAGAAACTCTGAGCATTAGCCATAGAATACTTTTAAGATGTCATAAGTTTCTTCTTTGAAAGTTCTGATCTGAGATACTGTGTGTTGATTTTAAAGAAATAGTTTGCTGTTCTTGGAAAATACACTTCCTGGCAGAAGTTTATATGAGAAAATCAATAAAAATATCATATCTGCATGGTACATATGAAGCTAGCAACCAGTTAGCTAAGCTTGGTTTAAAGACTGAGAGGGGAGGACACAGCTGGCATGAGTCAGTCCACAAATAAGTAAATCCACCTCTTAAAAACTCTAAAGATCAATAATTAATGTTATTTTTCATTATTTGCACTGTTACTTAGAGTTAAATCAGTAAGGCTACTAGCACTAATTAGTTAACAGCTGATGTTTAAATCGGTCTTTAAACCAGGCTAACTGTTTCCCCTGTTCTCAGCAAGAAAGCAACTCCGAAAATGTCAAACAACTCCTTGTTTTTAAGTTTTGATTAATAACTAATATCATTACATCTCTAATCTCTGTTTTTTTAAATCTCTGCTGCCTCCAGATCAGGGCAGTATTGGAGAGGGCAGTCTGTCCCGGTCGACCTCCCAGTCATCTGGTCTCAATGTGGGCAGGAAACTCAGAGTGAGGACCATCTTTCCCCACTCGGCGGGAAATAATCAAACACTCCTCAGCTTCGACGATGGCGACATCATCACCCTGCTCATCAGCGAAGAGAAGGACGGCTGGCTGTACGGAGAGCTGGAGAAGACACAGCAGTAAGTTTTGAGCTATTTGTAATATTCACAGATCGCTCAGCTAAATGATTCCTCAGTTTAACTAACCCAGCCTGTTTCTTTTAATGTTTTTTTTCTGAACATTTTTTCTGATTTTTCTTATTTTGGGTGGTTTGCCTAATGATTGTTTAAGTTTACCCATGTTTTTATTCATCTTAGCATCCCTGGTAATTAAGAATAAATCTAATGATCCTGTGTCTTTGATATTGTCCTCAAATCCCATGAAAAGACTTAAACCCAGGATGGTGTGATCCCGCTCACAATTATTGTCCGTGTAACAAAAGTTTATTTCTCTGTGCCACCGAGCTCGACTGTTGTCCAAAACCCATTAAAAATACATCAATAGGCCACACTGTTGCAGTGGGTGACATGTTTCTTCATTACCAAGGACACACACTCTTTTAAGTTGGTCTCACATACACTTGCTGCTGTGAATACTATAAATAGTCCTTCTGCTAGTGAAAATAGGACCTAACAAATGCATTTTTACTCCTGTTTGAATGAGGTATTCTCAAGACTTATGTGTCCGCTGGATTATGAAAAATTACTACTCTCAGAAAGATTAAACCACGTGTTCATGACCTGTTTTAAAAAATGTATATCTTCAGTTGAAAACAATGGGCTTGGTTTGAGAAGCACAGACAGGCTGGTCAAGTCAGAGTGTGTGAACTGTTAGACAGACAGACTAAAATTTCAAAAATAAGCTGCGGGACTAATACATGGGCGTTTTTTTTTTTTTTTTCTTATATTAGCAGCACTAGTCTGTGTTATGGGTTTGTAAATATTTTGCTGTGCAATACATCATGCGGAGTCAGTCGTGTATGTCAGGTATGTTCACCGTGACAGTTGTAAAGCTTGATCTCACTCTCTCACACATGCATGCATACACTGTCGCACTGCCCAGCAATACCAAACACACGTGAAAAATGCCTAGTGCACACACACACACACACACACACACACACACACACACACACACACACAAACAAACAGTGACATCTGGTCTTTTATATTTCCCTCAACAATGAACAAATGCTTAATTTTATCCCCCTTATATAACAAAGAGAGAAATTTTTCCCAATAAAGCAAATTTCTCCCTGCTTGATTTCCTCCTGTACAAACTCACTGTTAGCTAGCTCTGTGGGTCTGGTTTGCCTAAATTATCAGTTTAGAAAATGTTTATGTACAACAACTCATGTTGTGAGTCGCTAAATCGGCACTAAGTTGCCTCTGAGTTTGCTGTGTAATTACACTCATCTTCAGCTCCTCGCTAGATCAATTAGGGCTCATAATGCAGGCGAAAGGATTACAGAGTGTTTACAGAGCTTTTGTCATGTATTTTTTCATTCCCAGTTTGGATCAAATTAACGAATGCCTTATCTCCACCCCGAGTGTGTATGTGTATGTGTATGTGTCATTAAGTGGTACTTTGAATTGAAGTGGTTTTAATGCAGTTGGTGGCAGTTTGTCAAGAGGAGGACATGTTGGGGTAAATCACATTACATTCTGTTTCTTAGCAACAAATCCGGTGCATTGGTCTGATGAGCCATGTTTTTCTCTAGACGTGACTTGGAGACCACCTCTGAGTCTTAGTGAACAAAAAGTCTGTCAGCCATATTTTTCTGTCTAATGTGTGCATCTGATTCAAGTGTGCTGATTGTAGCAGCAATTCTCAACTATTTTAACTCACAAACACCTAAAAACAGATCTCATTGCGTTCCTCTGAATGCAAAAGGCAGTGCCAGCGCCAGCTCTGACTATTCTAAATGAATAATTATTGAATGAAGCCCAGGGACTGAACATATTTCATCATTCTGGCAGAATCAATTTTCAGACAAATTATTATATTATCATGCAACCCACCCTGGCTGAAAAATACTGATGCACACCTTAGACTCTGAGAGACGTATTATGAGAGTTACCTCAGTGTAAAGTGTGCAGTCTACTTTAATTGCTCAGGAAAGAGATCTGCAATCTGTATTGGCCTGTTTTCCTCAAGAGCTGTGTTCAAATGTTGTGCCAGATGCTGTTGGTTTCAATGACCACATTATTTATAACATTTCGCACTAGTTAATCTTGTTGTCTGCGTGTCAATATTTTGGTTATGATATTCTCCTTAAAGAATATGTTTCTAATATTGTGGTGTTTGTTTCTAAAATTAGGCGGGGCTGGTTTCCCTCATCTTACTGCAGACCTTATACTGAGCCGGTGCTGTCAAATAGGTGAGAAATCATAAAAAAAATTGCAGGAAAAGAATCAGTCATTTGTTTTGCAGCTGACATTTAATCGCATTTAATTTAATTTAACCTTTTAGCAGTAATCTGGGCACGCCAGTGCGTCGACTGAGTATAGCCAGCCTGCCAGAGCAAGAGGAAGAGGAGCCAGTGTTGCTGCCGCCACCAGACTACAGCGACAACGCCCCCTCTAGCCCAGTTGTCCCCTCAACACCCTTGCCACAAAACACGGTCAGTATCAGCCCTGGCTATGCATGCACTAACCACATGTCAACTGCTGTATTGATTAAATCAATAAAAAGGTATTAAAATGTTTTATAAACTTAAATACTTAGGTGTGACTTCAGAGAGTACAAATGTGCCATTGTTGTTCACAGACAGTACAAGGCCTCTGATGATAGAAAACAAACCATTTGTTTTGCGTCTTTGATTTATTTGGTTTGATATTTAAATTTGATGCAAAACATTACTGACTGGTAGATTTAGCAGCCTCTTGGTGTGGGGTTTACATTTTAGTGATATGATGTTGCAAAATGTTAGGTACGTACGTTATGTTCCGTATGTTAGGTATGATAGGTTATTTAATTTCTTTGTTATCAGTGTGCTGGAAAAGGCTTTGTCATGCTTTACTATGTTTAACATGGCTTAACAGACTTTGCTGGGTGTGTGGCCAAGTAATATACCAACCTACTGTCATTTTAAACAAACAAAATTTTAGTCTTTTTATTGTACTGATAGAAAAGATGAGATGCTAACTTGTTGGGGTTGTGGCTAAAAGCTAATTTATGGGTGTGTTCAAGTCTTTAAAATGAGCGTGCTTATTTATTGTAATAATATGAAAGTAATTTGCAATAGAATACAAACAAAAGCAACAAATGCTGGTATGTTGCATTTGAAAAAAAAAATCAATATTAGAACAATGAAAGGAACAAAGCACCCAGGCAGACAAAGTTAGCATTTAGCTTGTACACTTATGGTTGCAATTAGTATCTTATTAGACAGGAATTTCTCTGAGAAGCTACAGGACTACAACAACAACAAAAGCTAAAAAGGAGGAAAAAGTAGAGCTCATATTGAAATTACATTTAATAGATAGCAACAATATTTCTTGGAATGAATGCTAATGTTGCTTTGTATCCAACATAAGCTTATGGGTGATATTGTGTCCCTTTTGTGTTCACAAACTTGCGATATTTTTCTATGTAACAATAAAAAAACCTATGCACTGTTGATAGCTAACTTATTAATGCTGATGTTATTCAGATAAGAAATAAAGAAAGGTAAATTAAAGTTTGCCAACAGAAATGTACACCATCATTATGAAAGCTAAGATTTTAATAGTAGTTTCTCACCATCTTCACCTCTTTATGTGGTCAGTCACTGACCAGACCAAATTTAACTGTATACACCAAAAAGAAAAATGAAAAACTCTCTAATTTTTTTAAAAGTAGCCAAAATTAATGTGCCTTTAGGCCAGCCACTTTCACTCTATTTGCATTGCTAACAGTAGCCCAGATGACTGTGGTTGTGTTTAACAGCTATCATGTTTAAAAGCACATGAGGGGGGCGATCACCATGATCATCGTTATCATGTTCTGTCTTCGTTTTCTTCACAGCGTATCTTTATTACCTGTCTTCAGTCATCACATACTCAATGGCTAAACCACAAAATGCCATCATACATGTTGAACAAATGACGCGTTATCGAAATTACCCTGCTGCATTGACAACACCTCCACGCCCTTTAAACATAGCTCTGCCAGAAACACACCTTAATTCCACTGTGTGGTTTGAGGAAATAGACTTTATTTATCCAAAGGGTTATTTCCCAAAAGGATGTGATCAGGATGAAATATTTACAATCTACAGGACACTGTTTTGCAATTTGCCACTGATACAGTCTTAAGCTCAAAAAAAGTAGGTGTTGGTAAAAGTTGTTGGCTCATCTCTTTTCTAAGACATTTGAAAAATGCTCCCAGCCAGGTTTAGCCAGGTTTTGTTCAGGAATGGAGAGATTGGAGGAGAAGGAGAGAGTTACAGAGGGAGACAGAAAGGGCAAAAGGGTACAGACACAATTTCATTTCGTTCCTACACTGTGTCGCCTGATTGTAAATGAACTAGTAGCTGTCCAGCCCCAGCAGACAAGCCAGGCACACTTCCTTCACCCTCATCATCACCTTTCCTCACTGTACTCTGTGTCCTTTGTATCTGCTGCCTCAGGGTTTTAGCATGAAATAAACCACAGTGAGGAATATACCTTTCCATTAAGAGAAATCCCACTGCTTTTTACTTTCTTTTTCTGATCTCATCATATTAAAGAATAGCCAAGCATGAACAAAAGCTTTAATTACATCACTAAAAAAAGTTCTTGTCCACCCTTTGACAGTATTTTCAGAAGGCAGAGGGCTGACTGTTGTGCTTTGTTTGTTATTGTGACTGTGGGGCAAAGGTGGACTTAGTCATTGTTGTGGACCTTGTGCCCTGAACTAAGCCTCTCAGGCTGTATTCAAATCTTCTTCCCTGTAGAAGGGATCCTAATTAAAGGTGTGTCAGTTTCAGTGACTGGCTTAAGTATTGTAGTGGCATAGTTAGTACTGTTTCAGTGACTTTATTCAATTCAACATGTTTGTTTGCTATGAAAACAGCACTAATCCTGAAGTAAATGTTGAAATTTTGTGGATTCATAGTGTTTAGAAAAAAATTTATGTCAAATGCAAGTTAATTTGTAATATTCTTTTATGTTTACAAATATCTGGCCGTTTAACTAGATTTGTCAGTATCGCCATGATGAAAACATAGATTCTCAGGGAAGTTTTGAGCTCTGTACTGTAAGGAAAATAGTCAAAAGTTAAACTCTAGTATTGTTGTGTTTGAGATTTATTCATGAATGAGGCATTGGAAAGTTTGTCAAGGATAAGGTGCCTCCTGAAAGGCTGACTTGTGGAAATAAAAATCTCTTAACAGAGGCACAATGTGCAGACTCATGAATGTTGTCTGCCCTCTAATGGAGAAGCAGGGTAATTGAGTTTTTTTTTCCATTGAATTGCAATGAAAACCATTCCTTAGCTGGTATCATAAAATAAAAATCATCTCAACTCCAATTCATGGGTTGATAGAAGTCCCTCCCACTGCTTTAACACCCCTATAAACCTCCTTTACAGCTTTCTGTAGACAAATATGTCTTGCAGTTGCCCTTAGGTATTTGTGTTCCTAAACTTTATCGCCCCCATGCTCACCTGGCTTTGTGGAGGCAAAAAAAGATTATTGATGTCAGGTGAGAATGAAAGAGGAGTGTGTCTCCTGCCAGCCTTTCTACATTGTCTAGATTCCAGGCTTGGTGAAGCCTAAAGTTGCAGCTTAGGTTTGTGTCATAGGACGGTGGACAGCCGTTGATGAGAAGTCCTATCAAACCAGTCTGGCCACCCTGACTTTCTTCATTTCTGGAGGGAGGGTGTGGATTAATGGTGACTGTGGTGTGTGTTTTTAAATTTTTTGGATTTTAAAGGGCTTTTGTTCTGTGTTTTCTGATAACAGGTTTCTTTAGTCAATGGGACAGCAAAGGCTCCTTTTCTAGGGTGAGTGATCTAATACAACTAACAAAAAAGTCAAAGGTTTTCACACAGCACTTAAAAGTTGGTTGATGTTCAGATGATGATGAATTTAACATGTCAATCCAGTGCTATGATGTTTTATCACTTTCTCCCTGCAGGGGAGGGAATCCATTCGCCACGGTCAAGCTGAGACCAACTGTCACAAATGACAGATCAGCGCCAGTCATCTAACACAGATGAGGAGAATTTCACCGCTGTCATGCCTTCAGGGGAAACATGGGCCATGTGACCCCTGCCACACACTGAATTTCACCACAACCTGACATCTCTGCAGCCTGCATGCTAGTCACTTAGTACCAGTCTGCTCTGTTAAAGGGATCCAATGTTTCTTTGCACAAGTGTGTTTTACATTAGCCACAAAGGAGACTCATTGCATAATCAACAAATGAAGAAGAAGGAAATGACAAGCTTTACTGCACAAAGAAAATATTTGTGGTTAAAGTACGCGTTATAGTAATTATCCTCTCAAATAAAATATTTTCACTTTGTGTAATCTCTGCAAGTTGCAATCAAATTTACAAATTGTGTTTCAGCAGTTGAGTGCTTATAATGTAAAATCAGTGTGTTGGGTTTGCATTTGCTGTAACATGAAACAGCTCTGACACAGTGTAAACACAGTAAAAAGTAAGACCGATGTTAATGAGATAAAATTGGCAGCCATGCTTTGTTTCTTGTGAATGCCCCATGCATAGACAGGAAGGAAAGGAAATGTTAATGATGGACTCCACTGCTATTGCTAAAGGTTACATAAGTATATGTAGAGACAAATAATGAATGAAAATACATGAAGTGGCTAATGGAGAAAAACACTGACCATTAATACTGTAGTAGGGAAATTTGGTCCTAAGGATAAAGTTGTTCACACACCGACAACAGAATCGAAAATGCCTCTGATACTGTTTAAAATGCCTGATCCGTTAGCAGTGAGAACATGACTCTGTACACCATTGCAGGAATAAAAAATGGGATTGGGAGTTCTCTAATTAAGGATTATAACTTTAAACTTCAGGAAATAAAACTAGCCAAAATGTCTCCTCAGTTTTTAATTTATCAAAAGGAACATCCAAGCTCATTGAAAATGGACGCGTGAATCCCAAACCTTTTTTTTTTTTTTTTAATTTTCTATATTCCAGTTTCACAAAACTTCTCAAAAGCATCTGTCCACCAGCATCCAAGTGTTCTGTCGCTTTTATAAGCAAAAAGAGAAAAAAATAAGATCAAACTGTTAGGCTTATTTTGTGTCTGATTATCCCAAAAAATACCAATGGAGTTGCCACATACATAATGACAAGAAGAAAAAAAACCTGAATCTTCATGTTGGGATGGATTATCCCTTCAAGGAGGTTTCTGTATGAGGTAAAAAGACAGTGTCAAACGGTCAGGTTTATGCTGCTATTAGAACAATGGATGATTAAATTAAGATGTATACACAAGTGAAATGATGGAAAAAGATCAGCACACGGGCTGTCTTCCTGACTTACTTAAAAAATATATTGTTATTTCTATTTTTATTACTTACTATTGTCTTTCTTTTTTAAAAGGCATTGTAATATACGAAGGTTGTGAGAATGAAGGGAGAGTGATGTGTTGGGAAAAAGGGTTTGTTGTTTGAGTGATGGCAAAACAGTATGTTGCTGTTTAAAATGAGAAGGCTATTTATACACAGCGAGTTTGTATTAGATATTTAAAATAACATGTATTAGAGGCCCATT
The DNA here is from genome assembly GCA_029814665.1 of Acanthurus lineatus. Classification (NCBI taxonomy): domain Eukaryota; kingdom Metazoa; phylum Chordata; class Actinopteri; order Acanthuriformes; family Acanthuridae; genus Acanthurus; species Acanthurus lineatus. The sequence continues at coordinate 13,678,219 of JAPZDV010000014.1, read as the reverse complement.
CTGTGAAGGTGCCCCTTTGAATACAATAGCCACTGTGCTCATGATCCCACACTGACCTTAATTCGACTGCTGGTATGTATTTTTAATGGGCAAAATGGCCTTTTGATGAAGGTAATATTTTTTCACTCCTCATGGTTTCACTGTTGTTTCTGTGGATTCTGTGTGCAATGCAGTGTATGCAAAACAAACGTGTACCTTCAATGGTAGCAATTGCATTGTTTAAAACCAAGTGGGTTATTGTTTGAAATCTACAAAGTAGACTGTTAACTGTTTGATGACTTTTTCTGCCATGTATTTGCTTTACATAATTTATATGTATGATGAACTGATTGATGCAACAGTTTATTGATCCTCATAGACCCACTGATGTTTAGTGTATAAATAAACCCATAATACTGACAGTTATTGCTTCATGGCTTTCTTGCCACTGTGTTTACCAGTGTAGTCTTTTTTTCTCAATAAAACAAAGTAAACTCTACATGGTTAACGTTTTTTTTTTCTGCTTCTCATCACTGGCTTCTTTAACAGGCTTTTTATATTTCTGTAATATTTGTGATGAACATACAAGGGTAAGCATGCAAATTACATGCAAATTAAGAGAAAAGGGAACTCAAGGGAAAAGCCAAAAACATCTGAACAATTAAAAGACAAGAGGCAAGTAATTTAAAAATGCAGGTGTTGATGATCAAGGGGATGGTTATGG
>JAPZDV010000014.1:13615414-13671177 GCA_029814665.1 Acanthurus lineatus | reverse complement strand
TTCTCCCTTTTCTCATCTAAGTAAACGGGGCGCTGTATTGTGGTGACCCACAGTTCTTCCGCTCCTGACCTCCTCCTGTTATGTGTCACTGTCTATTTATGTTTCTTGGAAGGGATGTAACTGGAAGGCAAATTTCGTTGCAACACTGTTGTAATGACAATAAAGCACTTCTCTCTTCTCTCTCGATGGAGGGGATTGTGAATTAGCGGTGTATTTGTTATAAGAGACACATGGATATTAAGTACAAAACAGAAAAGGTCAGGTGCTGTCAAATCAATTAAACAAATATAACAAAAGGAGGACTCCGTAAAACAAAATGGAGCTAACTATCTTAATGACTAAATGACAATAACTCAAATATCTCTAAACCAAAATCTAACTAACTACACTGGAGAATCGTGGAAAACAGAAACACAAATGACCAGCACCCCTGAACCTAGTGAAACCAAACAGAGACAAAAACCTATAATGAGTGCACTTCAACAGAAATCAGTGGTTAAGTCTTACCCTGGCCCAAATCTGGGACACTCACTAAAGACAAATTCACACAACAATATCACAATGACGAAGGTTACAAAACAAATGGTGTCTGCCGCCATTAGCAGCGCACACCAGCCTTTTCTCATAGCGATCACATCAGGATTGGTGGAGCCCAGCACTGACCAGCCGCACCAATCCTCCGCCGCCAGGGGTCCGTTCAGACCAGAAGGACACGCCCTCCGGAGACCTGACCGCTGTAACTCAAAAGGGCCATCAGACACACAAATATAGACACCCACACGTACACACACACAGTGGGAGGAGAGGTTTACGGGCCTTACAGCTCAGGGCCATAACAACATGCGGCATCTCAAGCTTCAAATAGTGGCAAGTTGAGGCAAAAGATTATATTAATGCTGGTACAAAAAAAGGACTGATTTTAAGGCTTCAGCCAACATGCTTCTTTGCTTGCCTTTCCAAAAGTTCTTCTTCTCCATCATTAGTGACATCTTTTAGAAAAGTAATATGAGGTTTCTTTATAGAAAACATTAATAAAACAGAGTCTTCAGAGATGATAACTCTATGTTCTGAAAATTTCATCCAGTCTGTTTTAATGCTCTATATCATAGCTTGGTATGGTAACCAGATTTTGCCAACAAACACTGGCTCAGCAGCCTGCTCAAAGTGGTAAGCAAGATTTTGGAAGAAGTCAGGTTCATCTTACAGATCTCTACAACAGGCAGGTGGTCAGAAAAGTGACCTCTATCCTGAAGTGCCCAGATCAACGTCTGTATATCACTGCCATGGTATATTTCTACAAATGCAAGCTCTCCTAAAAAGTGAACTGTTTTTTGCCTTTGTCTTTACTTTGCAACACTAGTTTTGACAAAAATGTCTATGAAACTAGAACTTGCGTAGTATTCAATTGCTTCAACAGTAGTAGTAACAAGGTTACATCACTGTTTTGTGTTGCAGGTCCTGAAAAAAACAAAAAACTGACCATACAGCTAGTTGGACTAGTTCAGGCTTCTTGCGAAAGTGGGATATCTGTCACTGTCAGACAGTGCATTCACTGTGTTGCTGTGCGTTTTAAAAATCCTATAATACACATGTAGTGTCTCTATTTTATCTTTGGAAGACCTGAGAGAAACCAGCTAGTTGAGGAGTGAAACCTGCTGGTTGTGTCCCCTTTTCCACATCAACATACTCAATTGTCCCACCTTTTTATTTCTGTTACAAATTTGAAGAAAAATAAAGAACTAAAATCTTCAGTTAAATTCATTGTTTATTTAAAGTTAAATGTTGATTTGCAATCTGCAAAGCTCAAGAATGGGCCTTTTCATTTAACTTATTAAAACTGACATGCTATAATACAATCCTCCTGTTCTCTTTTATGCCTTTAAATGATTTATCTCTTCTGACCATGCCTGTTTTGCCAGTATGGAGATTTGTGATCCCAGGAACAACATCACCATGTGTCCACTGTGTGACCGCGCCTGCAGTTACTGGAAATTGGTGACAGCCTGTGGTACAGCTAGGGCCAGCCACCTGTTTGACAATCCAGCCACTGTCTTTTTCTCCATCTTCATGGCTCTCTGGGGTAAGAAAGCATTAACATCAGTCAAAGTCAATCCCAATCAAACAGCAACCACAAAGACTAGGAGCCCATTAGACTACAAGACTATAGGATTTCACGCCTGAAGTGCACATGAAAGACTTGGATTCAGCAATGGTAACCCATACAAACACACACACCAGGGCTTCATTCTCTTATTTCCAACCAAACATGCTGCCATCTGTTAGTAGCAGCAGGGTTTTAGACCAGAAAGGTGTTATGTGTGTAGACAAAGCTAGTGTTTAGCAGAGTCACAGCTCGACAGCCACTGGGATTAGCCTATGGTAGAGCTAATTAAGGGGTATAAAACAAAAACCAAATGTACTCTGAAGTTACTGCATCCACAGATTAGCAATATTTGCATGCATGTATGCAAAAACTTCATAACTCTGAAATATGTTGCCCTACTTGTTGAAAAAAAGGTCTTGATATATCCTTTTCCCCCTGTGCTATTTCTCTATTGTGTCCAAAAACTATTAAGAAAATATCAGCAAGCCTCATGGTTGCCCTGGCTGAGATGTTCTTTTATTACAATAAACATGAACACTGCAGTTGATTCAGTCTTTAATACACTGTCCAGTTGTCCCAAATTCTCATTAGAGATAAGATCATTACATTCTAGGAGTATAGGTGTGGCTGTCTAAGAGCTGTGGCTATTGGTTTTATCCCTGGCACATGGGCAGTCCTGAAGATTTCTTTTGTGCCACTGTGGCACCCCTCAGGTCTGCCTGAGCAGTATAAAACAGCGTCAGAACCTGAGATCAGCTATCAGCTAAAGCCAGCTTTTTCTAAAGCTGACAAAGGTGGGACAATGGGGTTTGCAGCTTAGAGAGCTGCGCCAAATCTTGGGTTATGATTCCAAACCAATAGGATTCGCCCTCTAATAGCTGTCGCCATTGGCACAAGGGCGGAGCTGATGTGATTCCACTGGACCACAAGAGTCCAAGAATTTACACACACCAGTTCACAAGCATTTAATGCACAGTGTATATCAAGGTAGGAATTAACTGATCCAAGGCTCTTCATCTATGTGCCCTGACTTAATGATCAAAGAAGACATGCATGTCATCAGCACCTGACAGAAATGCATACACTTGCTGTTGTGAGAGCAGGAACAAATAATTTACAATACTTAATTCCACCTCACCTCTGTGAGGACAAGTATAAAAAAACATCTAATAAAATAGCTGTGGATCAGAACAAGCTAGTTATGACTTTCGGCAGTACTGTGGGATACTGCCCCAGCACAGCAGAACTCCCATCATCTCTAAATCCAGACGGAATGGAGATACTAAGAGTGTACATAAACCACTTACCCTTTTAAACACAGTCAGGGCTAGAAGAAGTGCTGTTTTAAAGGACAGAAACTGAAGAGAGTTTTGAGTCAGCAGGGGAGATTTGAGTTAGAAGAGGGGATTCCCCACAGAGTGTAAAACCAGCGGTAATAGGCCGCTATGATGCGACAGGGCATGTAGTGGACCGTTGTCTCCTTACGCCTTTCAGAAAGTTCTTAACCAGTGGGTGCGCAAAAATTGATAACTCCGATACCCTTGTGGCAGGATGAAATGGACACAGCATATGTTTTTAGAGGTGACAATGTAAACATCTATCTACTAACAGCTGGCACAAAGTTAGCATAAGAGGCAGAGGGCACAATGTGGGATCTGTGTCCCTCTTTACTCACCAGCACTGGAAAGCGTACCATTTTGCTGTGTTAGATGCAGTAGTGAATGGAGCTCTCACACCCTGAATAGTACACAGCACTTCAGGGGGAAGACATAGCCTTTAAAACGTTCCAATTCAGGGACTAGGCCCACAAGCCCTTATTATTGGAGAGTGTAAAATTGTGTTGTCCAGCTGCGAGAGCGTGTCCCCCTGGGAGTTGCAATGGCTTCCCTGACAGCAGGTGAATCAGAAATGGGAACCACAATGCACTCCTGCTTCCCAGGGCCACAAGAATGAATGTCAGTTACTCCTCCTGAATGCATGCTAATAAGCAAGGAATCAGTGGGACTGGGGAAAAAACATAAAGGAGAACTTCCGGCCTTGGTTGGTGTGAGAAAATGTCCATATGGCATGGAGTCTTGAGGGCTCATGGAGAACCACAGAGTGCACCTTGTGCCCTCCAAAGCAAATAAATCTACCCCTGCTTACCTGAACTTGTCCCACATTTTTGGATAAGAGAAGGATTTAGCGTCAACTTGCTTTAAGATGGCCTCCTTGTGACATCAGGTCTACAGCCCAGTTCTGCTTTCCTAGGATATAGACTGCTCTGATGGAGCACAGATTTGTGTTTGACCACAGCAAAAGGCTCCTGGCCAACACTGGCACCTGGGCTGAGCAGATGCTGCCCTGGCAATTTATATATGCTCTGGTTGTTTTGTTGTCTGTCCTTACCATCACATGTTTGTCTATTTGCAGTGGGGCAAAGTGTTTCAGCACTCTCAGCACTGTGTACAACTCCAGACAGTTCATGTTAAAAGATCCCCACTTGGAAAGAGAAGTGTCTGTGTACACTGATATGTGTGACGTTATTCTCCCAAGGGTGACTCCTGCTGACATGACACCAGGGGTTTTCCTATATTACAAATCCAACTGGAAGGCAGAGGGTATAGTTAGCATACACCTTTTGTGCTGTATTGGGTTGAGGCAGAGGTGACAAAATCCTTCCCATGTGAAGGAGACCCAGGGGGACTACCATGCGACTGGCTGACATCATGCCCAGCAAGCGCACCACTGAAAGAGCCATTACCACCTTGTGTCTTGCTTTCATGTGGACTGAGATCATCTGTGCTCCCAGATAAATTATGGACTGTGAGGGGAGAGGAGAGCTCTTTTCCTAGTTCATGGCAAAAACTAGCAGAGAGAGAGATCACCAGTTATGTTGTATGAAGTGTTGCACTCTCCCTGGATGAAGCCATTATGATCAGGTTATCTAGATAAAAAAGCACCCTAATGCTTTTTCTGCGTAATAGCTCCAAGGCCATTCCTGCATATTTGGAGAATGTGTGAGGAGCCTGAGAATAACCAAGTTGAGGTGAGACAGACTGAGAATCAGCATAATTCTGCTTGTTTTGTTCAGTACAAAGAAATAACTCAAGTAGAAACCCTAATTTTTTCTCACTTGCTTGCACTTTGGAAAGTCACCCCTTTTTTCATGAGCTCAGTGACCTTTTACATCAGAGCCGCTGTTTCTGTCTGAGACAATTTGACTTGGTCAAGCACTCCGTTGAATGGTGGGGGAGGGTTGGCAAACTGGAGAATGTACGTCTTTCGTATAAAATTTTCCATCCACTTTTTCATTGTCAGTAGGCTTCACCGAACTGAAAAACATTCTGACAGTGTGTGAGAAAACATTCTGGGAGTCTGAGTGGATTTTTGTGTAAGCCAAGAGAGAGCCCTCTCCACCACTGTGTGAGCCAATTGTCTGCTTACTGCAGCCCATGGAGAGGCTGAGCAGAAACAACTGTGGTGTAAGATCGACATCTGCTGCACTTTTTTTTTGCTCTGACTACTTTATTTTTTTTCTTAAAAATGGAGCTATTGTTTTTGATCACTACCTGGACTTTGGTTGTCCTGGGCCAGAGTTTGTTTGATCCATGCTGCTCGCACACAAGGACGATACAGTATTCTCAGGATTTTTACTGAATCTAAGGGATCAACAGCAGCCACATTCCCTGACATATTCATGGGAGATCATTCTCCGTCCATCCACCTTCTTCCGCTTATCCGGGGTCGGGTCGCGGGGGCAGCAGCCTAAGCAGGGTTGCAGCGATGTTGCAGAATCATGTCAACCAAGACAGCCCCACAACATCCAGGGCCTTAAGGAACTCCGGGCGGATCTCATCCACCCCCGGGGCCCTGCCACCGAGGAGCTTTTTAACCACCTCGGCAACCTCAGCCCCAGAGATGGAAGAGTCCACTCCCGGGTTCCCAGGTCCTGCTTCCTCAAAGGAAGGCGTGTCGGTGGGATTGAGGAGGTCTTCGAAGTATTCCTTCCACCGATCCACAACGTCCCGAGTCGAGGTCAGCAGCGCACCGTCCCCACTGAACACAGTGTTTACAGTGCACTGCTTCCCCCTCCTGAGACGCCGGATGGTGGTCCAGAATCTCTTCGAAGCCGTCCGGAAGTCGTTTTCCATGGCCTCACCGAACTCCTCCCATGTCCGGGTTTTTGCCCCGGCGACCACCAAAGCTGCATTCCGCTTGGCCTGTTGGTACCTGTCTGCTGCCTCAGGAGTCCCACAAGCCAGAAAGGCCCGATAAGACTCCTTCTTCAGCTTGACGGCATCCCTCACCGCCGGTGTCCACCAGCGGGTTTGGGTATTGCCGCCCCGACAGGCACCAACCACCTTGCGGCCGCAGCACCGATCGGCCGCCTCAACAATGGAGGCACGGAACATAGCCCACTCGGTCTCAATGTTCCCCGCCTCCCCCGGGACACGGTCGAAGCTCTCCCGGAGGTGGGAGCAGAGCAGCGATCGGTGGGACGTTCCCAGCAGACCCTCACAATACGTTTTGGTCTGCCAGGTCTGTCCTGGTGCCAAGTGCACATATGGACACCCTTATGCTTGAACATGGTGTTCATTATGGACAATCTTTGACGAGCACAGAAGTCCAATAACGAAACACCATTCGGGTTCAGGTCGGGGGGGGGCGTTCCTCCCAATCACACCCCTCCAGGTCTCACTGTCGTTGCAAACGTGAGCGTTGAAGTCCCCCAGCAAGATGAGGGAATCCCCAGAAGGAGCACTCTCCAGCACTCCCTCTAAGGAATTCAAAAAGGATGGATACTCTGAACTGCTGTTTGGACCATAGGCACAAACAACAGTCAGGATCTGCCCCCCCATCCGAAGGCGGAGGGAGGCTACCCTCCCGTCTACTGGGGTAAACTCCAACATACAGGCACTGAGCCGGGGGGCAATAAGTATTGCCACCCCTGCCTGGCGCCTCTCACCGACGGCAACTCCAGAGTGGAAAAGAGTCCAACCCCTCTCGAGAAGACTGGTTCCGGAGCCCTTGCTATGCGTCGAGGTGAGGCCGACTATATCTAGCCCAAACTTCTCAACCTCGCGCACCAGCTCAGGCTCCTCCCCCACCAGAGAGGTGACATTCCACGGGTAGGGTCCTTCTAAGAGAATAAGTGCTAAAAACAGATGACTGCAAATAATCTCTTAGTGTATACTGAATATGCAGTTGTTTGTTATAAAATATTGATATTTTGTTGCCATTTGTTTTTATTTTGACATGTCTTTATTTTTGGGACAGACCACCACTAAGTGTTTGTGATGTCATAGAAATGATTTGATGGCAGATACATAATATTCTATACAGATACATAGAACGATGTAAACACCTGCACTGTCATGTTTTGTTTATTACAGTTCAAATGCATATACTTTGATGTAGTGTCAGTTTGCAAGTTGGCTAAAGATTGATTGAATATTGATATTTGTAAAAAAAAAAATGCCATGGAAGTAGTAAAAGTAAATGTTGCAGTCAAAAAGAGATTTAGTTTGAATTTTTTTTTTTTTTTGAATGATTTTATTTTAAAAGGTTTAAAGTGTATTTGTTTTGATTATATAATTTTGTTTTCTTCCAATGGCATTTTGTGAAAATAAATAAAGACTGGGCCAACTCATCCTTCTTTGTTTTGATTACTAAATTTATCCAAAGCAATCAGTGTCCTAGATTCTACTGAGTAAACACAACTGTTCGGTTAAGTCAGATTTACTTGGTTTACTTAAGTTAGTATAACTTACAATGAACAAATTACCTTTACTTGACATTTTTGAGATGGAGCAACTATACAAAATTAAGTAAATAGAACTATTTTAAGTAAACTTAACAAGTAGATATAAAGTAAATATGGCCTACGATTAATAGTTATAATTACTTACTTTTTTCAAGGCAATCAGTTTACTAGATATTTTTAAGTAAACTCAACTTATCAGATTTTACAGTGAAGAGCAACTCTTTTAAGGGTTGTTGTGTTACAGCCATGAGATATTTGACCTTGAGTTTCCTTTTGCAGGTACCTAAGCTCCACCTGTAATCATATGCAAGTGTATGATCTTCAAAAGCTTGGATCCACACCCCTCCCTCTCCTCTCCGTACTCTGCTGAATACCATTGTTTTAGCAAGACATCCTGCGTATCCTTTTTTCTTTGTTTTTGATCCTACAAACTGTATATTTTGATTTTGACTTTTGTCTCTCGTTGTGTTGCTTCTCTTTAAGTCACAGTTGTAAGAAAACCATGAGGTGTGCCCATGTCTGGGGTCATCGGTTTTTAATAGATTTGCTGAGGATACTTACTACTTTTGTTCGGTTTCCTCACGAAAAAAATGAGTCAGCAGTGCCCTCTGCTGGATGTTGAGGCTACCAACCCCTGCTGCCGGGGAAACAACCAACCAATAGGAATGAAGAGACAGCAGCACTTCCTGGTTCACACAGGAGAGATTTTGCAGTATGATGTAAATATCAGAAACGACTGGACACACTATGGTCTAGGTTAGTGGTGCTGTTCATTCATTTCTACGCGCTGCTTGAACGGCGGTGACAATCATCCTGCTCCGTTTTACATCTTATGAGAGAAATTGCAAGGTTTGTATATTTAAACTCTGTCAATTCGCTATTTCTAGAAAGCTAAGCCATGTAAGCCTGTACCAAAAGCAAGCCGAGTGTTATCGTTGAAACCTAAAGCTGGTTTTACTGTACAGTGTCCGCTCGTTTGGTGCATTACAGACTACATTTCCCTCTCGTGACATTCACACCTGCTGCATATTAGCCATTAAGTCTCATTTGAAGCTCGTGCCATTTTTAAACTGCTAGTACGCAGCTCCAAATCTTGTTATTCAGTATCAAACGTCAGGTAAAACAAACATTCTACTGTTGTACTGTAACGTCGTTATTTCTCTTATTTCAAGGAACATGTATCTATTATAGCTACAGTATTATTAGCGTGTAATTTGTATTTGCCAAATGTGAAATATAACGTAAGTAGTGACAGAGGATACGCCTTGTAGCAGCAGCATCCCTGCGACTTCCGCAGTGTTTTCAAATGGAGAATAGTCAAGCTTTAAACAGTCTGTGTTTTTATATTATTTTATTTTATTTTTAGTTTATTAGCTGCTGTTTAATTTTATCAATGTAGCTCAACTGTTGTGATGGTGTAGTTCACGGTATAGAAAATGGGCCAGTTTCATGGGGCTAAGGTGATGTAAACAAACAACTCAGTAAGCACGGATCAGTGCAACTTCAACACATGACCCTGATAAATGTCAACAGTTCTGCTTTAAATGGGATTGAGATGTTTTCCATACCTGATTATCATAGAAAATATCACTTACAGAGTAAACACATCGTGCTTAAAATGCATTTTAATAGGTTAAGAAGTAATAACAGATGTCTCTACAGAGGACAGTTTGACATAATATGATAGGGAAAACACAGGTTTGAATTATATAATTATATATACTTCCATTTATTTGCTTCAGTGTCTTGGTCCTGATGTTGTGTATGCTGGCTCACTGTAACACTACTATGACTACCTGGGACCTTCAAATACAACAGATTAATTAAATATGTTATAAGTAACACCTGCATTTTTCCTGCAACGAAAAGTCAAAATGTCTGCTGTGAGCAGGGCCAGTTCGTAAAGCATTGCGCTGTGAAAGAAAAAGCATTGAAGTTGGTTAAGTCAGTATATATGCATCCTTTTAGTGCATTTTTATGTAATGCCTTGATATCTCCCAGTTACCTCTGGGTTGCAGGGTGCATGGGTTTTTTATTTGTTCTGTTCTCCTCTTACCACTTTGAATATTTGTGCAACACTCTGAAAATCTGTTTTTTATGACAGAATCTGATCAAAACTAATCTAATTTTCCAAATCCAATGCAATTTTCTAAATCAAATCCATATATATCTTGTGCTCTCTCACACCCTCTTTCCTCAGCAGCCTGTCTAACCTTATAGACCCACCATTGGGTCTACTATAACAAACTAATTTTTATGCAGTCAAGCATTTGTGAAATCTTGAACTAATTTTCAAGATACAAGACTAGATTGCAAGTTTTTAAAAAATGCTGTTTGGAAACATGTATGATTCACATGATCCTCTGAAAAATTTGATCTGACACTAAGAATACAGCCTAAGACAGTAGCGTTGTAGGTTGAATATTAGCTCTTGAGACATACTATAAGTTACATGTACAATTACATTTGCATGCATTGTTCAAAAACAGATTGTGCTACTTTAAATTTATTACAAGTACAAGCACCTGCTATCTTTCAGGAGCAACCATGCCCATCTCCCTGCTATGGGCGGTGGATGTTTATGGGCGTGTCTACAGCCTATCCACAGCGGGGCAGCAATGGGAGCAGTGTCGTGATGCCTTGATGGAGTTTAAGAGGGTGACGGCAGCTCAGCAGTGCTGCTGGGGCATCGCCTGCGACAACAACATCTACCTGAACGTCCATGCTTCTGATCTGCCAGTCCGCTACCAAGAGGAGACCTATGAGAATCAAGTGGGTCCCTTCTAGAAACCAAGGGGTTACACAGTTTCATTGTCCCAGTCTGGCTTTGGGAAAAATATTTTATGAAATGAGATCCAAATAAAGTCAAAGTGAGAAAGTTAGAGAAAGAGAGAAAGTTAACCACGGTACTTCTTCTATGATTACAAATATCCTTAAGCTTTTCTGACACCTCTTTATTTTCAGCACGAAGTATCCTAATTGAAATTAGAAATGTGGAGTTCCCCAGGACTTGTGTAATTGTGTGTGTGAGTTACTGAAAGTGTAACATCCTCATACAGTAGTATCCCACTTCCTTGTTGCTAAGTTCAGAGCAGTGTCAGCTGTTTGGCTTAAAAAACATATTTAAAGTAGGTAAAACTAGTTTTTAAGCAAAAACCAATAACCAAGTGAAACATTATGTGATACTCATATGGGAGAAACAATAAAGAGTAGATTCATTCCTGTGAGGCCATTAGGTTGCCATATGTGATATGTGACACTAGGTCAAAGTGGGATACTACATCCTCATACAGTAGTATCCAACTTCCTTGTTGCTAGGTTCAGAGCAGTGTCAACTGTTTGGCTAAAAAAATATATTTAAAGTAGGTAAAACTAGTTTTTAAGCAAAAACCAATAACCAAGTGAAACATTATATGATACTCATATGGGAGAAACAATAAAAAGAGTAGATTCATTCCTGTGAAGCCATCGGGTTGCCACATGTGATATGTGACGCTAGGTCAATGCTCTGTAGTGGCTATTCTTGTGGCATTCTCTCACTAAAGGTGTTTTTTGGCAGTAATCTTTTCAAACACACTGAAATTGGGGAGAAGGTTTTCAGGTTGGATTCTGAGGACTGAAGGTTACTTTCACCTTGTGTTTTGACTTTATGTGTACAACACGGTGTCTCCATCTGTATGTCTTTCTGTCAGCGATGGAATCCCGTAGATGGTTTCTCAGATCGCTTGTTGCCAAGTGACCGTTGGCAGTGGAGTGATGTCACTGGTCTGCAACACCAACCCCTCGATAATTTCCGGCTTCCCTCCAGCAGCTGGGAGTGGGAGGGCGACTGGTACGTGGATGAAAACTTTGAAGGAGAGCCCACAGAGAAAGGGGTATGTGTCCTATTGTGTTGCTTGCATCTCCCTACTGAGCATTACTTTCTGTCTTTTTTTTATGCCTTCCTTGTCCTAATGTCTAAAGCATTTCCACCTGCAGGGATGGAGTTATGCCATTGACTTCCCTGCTACCTACACCAAAGACAAGAAGTGGAACTCATGTGTCCGTCGCAGGCGATGGCTCCGCTACAGGAGGTACAAAGCTATGGACACCTGGGCTAAGGTGGGTTTTATATTGTGTGTGTGTGTGTGTGTGTGTGTGTGTGGAAAGTTTTCAGTTTGTTCACCAGAGTCTCTCTTCCTATTTGTGCCAACAGATCCCCTCACAACAGACGACTCTGCCAGATCCCTTCAGCGACATCAGCTGTGGAGGTTGGGAGATCAATGAGGAGCCCAGAGGCCGACTGTCATTGTGGGCTGTATCCCTGCAGGGCAAGGTATACACATACACACACACACAAACATACATACAAACATAAAAACACTTATGTAATATCCATCATGGCTTTATATATCCACTGCAGAACACTTAAAATCTTTATTAGCTTGTAATTTCCACAAATTAAGTCAGTGATAATGTGGGGAAACAAGATTTTGCTGCCCTCCCATTCATTGTGGGACACATTTGCTGGTATTTACTGTTTTGAAAGAGCAACAATCCTCAATTAATGATATATATTCAGTTATAAAGTGCAGCTGATAGGGCCAGTAAATCTAAACTTTTCTGTAATGCAGCTTATGGAAAAATGGCTTTTTATTAACTCTGTCTGATGTAATTCATTTGGCTAATGTAATGTATTTGAAATTTTGTTAAGCACATACTTACACACTGCTGGTCTATTTTATTATTTTTGATTTTTTTCCATTTCCATAGCACAATAACACATTCACAGTCTCATCACATCAGAAAAAACATCTGTATTTGCAGTTTTGGCCCAATTTATTTACTGTTCTGTTGTCATTATAAATATTTAATCTTCTTCTTCTCTTGATCCAGGTGTGGTTCAGAGAGGGAATTTATCATCACAATCCTGAAGGCTCTGTGTGGGAGGAAGTGCAACTCCCTGGGGAGGTGGTCCAGATCAGCTGTGGCCCGGGGGACCTGGTCTGGGCCGTGCTGTGGGAGGGGCAGCTTATTGTGAGGGAAGGTATTGGCCGAGACTGCCCCAAAGGTACACTAGCTGACTGGGGAGAGGGAGATTAGTTTTATGTGTGACTGTGTTTATTAAGAACAATATTTGCTACTTGTCAGGTACCTCATGGGCGGTGGTGGACTCTCCCAGTCCTGATGTAGGAGCCACACATGTAGCCGTGGGAATCAACGTAGTTTGGGCTTTGACCAAAGACAACAAAGTAAGCAAAGAAAATATTTTTGTAACCAACTTAACAAGCATTAATAAATATCTGAATTAATTTAATTGACACAATAAGTCAAACTGGAAAATTACATTAGCAAAGTCTACACTTTTAAAATAAAGGTGAGAAAAGCAATAATTTCAAGGCATCTCTGCACTGAATTTTGAGTTTTAAGTGTAACTTAAATTTCTAAGTTTTAAATTAAACTAACAAAAGTTTTACTGACCTGTAATCTTTTGTTAGGATCAATGACTTTTTGTTCTTTGGGAAGACTTGAATCTTTAAGTTTTGGAAACAAAGAATTTTGTCTTTCAAAACCTGTCAACCTGATTTTGAAAACCCATTAAACAAGTAAACTTTAATTTTTAATGTTTCCAATTGCAACCAAACTGACACAATTGTGTTCACAGCTCACTGTGAACAATTTTTCAAAATACAGTAGAGTTTTTTCTGCTACCCCACTGTTCTGACAAACTAATGCTAAACTGGTGTTAGCCAACACATTTAAGCAGGCCTGTGTTTAATGTGTTATTTCTCCCGCTTTGCCAGGTGTGGTTCAGACGTGGTGTGAACTCCCACAACCCCTGTGGCTCCGGCTGGATCAACATGGTGGGAGAAATGATCATGATCAACGTGGGACTCAACGACCAGGTGAATTCAAGCTATGTGACATCACATCCTGCATTAAACTTTTAGGAACTAATACATTGAGTGCCTTCCTTTCTGCTGGCTTCCTTTTAGTGTCAGGTCTCCAGATGTGGGTGTATTTATGCTGTTGTTGTGTGTAGGTGTTTGCTATCAGCTGTGAGGATCGGGGGGTGTACTTCCGACAAGGTGTGACCTCCAGTGAACTGAGCGGGAAAACTTGGAAGGCCATCAGTGTCCCTCGAGACGGAGACCGATCTCACTCCAGTGCCAGCACAAACAGCCTGCAGAGGTGAAGAGGCCTCAGTAGACACACACGCACTTAGAGACACACAGATACCAACAGATTTGAGTCAACATTTTAGAGAATGGGCTGCACAAGCAGAGCAATCCATAGTGACCAGAAGCCGCAGGAAGCAGCTTAAGTAGATTACAGACATGTTTTCAGTGCAGGTCAGCATGTGTTTATGAATACCTTTGCTGGGAAAACAAGACCGCATCCATTCAGTTCCTCTTCCTCTTTCTCCATGTAACAGTGCTGGATGCTTCTTCTGTGGTGAGGTGCGTGCTCAGTCAGTCATGAGCGATGTGGAATCAGACACAGAAAAAGGATCTGCAGACGTAGCCAGTTGCCTCATCACCTCGGCCTCCCCAGAGTCCTTTGTTGATGCACCCACGGATAACTCTGACCAACCTGTCGAGACCCCAAAGCCACGTATCCCCAAAGTCACCAGTGACAGCTTCATCTCTGAACTCGTCTCTGACCGAGAACCAGCTAAAACCTCAAGAGAGGTTGGATCTGCTGGTGAGACTATTCCTGAAGAAGGAGAAGTCAAAGCCCCCGGTACTGGTGTAGCTATTTCCTCTAGCCAGTCTGGAGGTCCTCTTGACCCGCAGTGGAGTAATGTGGATCTGGAGGAGGCCCAAGGCCAGCAGGTCCAGACGGGGGCGCTGGTGGACTCTGCTGACACCTGCAGCCTGTCATCAGTGGCCACATACACTCTGGCCATGGAGGATCAATATGGGGTGGACGAGCACCCCTTGTGGGCGTGGGTCAGCGGAGGGGGCTGCTCTGTGGACAGTCACACCCAACTCAACTGGTTCAACAGCTCTATGAACACTTCAAGTGAGTTAAATGACAAAGCTGTTAAATGATTAAGTGACTATTCATGTGACATCTTAGCACCAAAATCAAGGCTTAATTAATCGTCTACAGAAAACCTGCAGTTTAGTTAAGATCATAACTCATTCCATTTTGTTTTCTTTTCCTTTTTTTTAGTTATTAATTCTTCATTTCTCTCTTTCCCAGCTTTGGTCCAGTCAGTCCAGTCCTTGAGTCTGTCTGTAACTCCCGCTCAGACAGCAGCCTGGCGGAAACAAATTTTTGAGCAACTCAGCGAAAGAACCAAAAGAGAGATGGATAATTTCAGACATTATGAACAAGCCATAGAGCAGGTACACGTAGTACAGGAAAAGTTTCTTGTCTCTCGTCTGACAGAAGCAGCTTTCATATTTATCTTTGTTAATTTAGTTCTGATTTAGATATTTTTGCCCTTATTTCTGCCCTGTTCCAATGCAGTCTGTGTGGGTGAAGAAGGGAAGCATGCAGTGGTGGAGAGACTGGAAGCCACACAAGTGGATAGATGTTCATTTTGCCCTGGAGCAGTTCTCAGGACCAGAGGGCAACAAGGATGGCATCCTTTTTATTTATTACAACTTTTATGAGGAGAAGAAGGTGAGCAAAAAGTGTGTGTGTGAGAGTGTGTGTGTATATTTGTGTGTTTTAGGTTGATGCTGTGTAGATTACACTGAGAACAATTTACTGTGTGGCAGTTTTATATGCCTTCTTGAGGAAAATAGTTGTTTTGATAAATCAGCGTCAAGGTCAGGCCTGTGCCTATAAACACATGGGACCCTTCTGGCAATGAAATGACTCATTTAAATGAATCACTGTTTCACTGTTACTGTCTTACAGTCACTACTGCTTTTCTCCTTTTCTCTCTTCCTCTATTTACTTCATGTTTTACTCCCTTTTTTCTAATCTTCCATTTCTGGTGCCACTTTCTTTAGTACCTTCATGCCTTCATAAATGAGGTCACCATCCTGGTTCCTGTGCTAAATGACTCCAAACACACTTTTGCCATCTACACTCCTGAGCGGACCAAACAAAGGTGGCCAATCAGGTTGGCAGCAGCCACAGAGCTTGAGATGCATGATTGGGTAGGTATGGAAGCAACTCAGCATTTTTACAAGAAACCTTATTATTCCCATAGTGCAGTCTGTCTCATCTGATGTAAGAAACTGTAGCCTAGCTCATGCTGTCATGTGCTAAGCTGTGCATTACAAAATTAACTGCCATTCATAGTCTAATTTTTAACCTAAAAATGGTATACTTACAGGCATTGTTTCATTTAAGGACACTCAGCAGCCAGTGCCAAGGTATATGACAATCAATGCATTGTTAAAAATTAATGTTTCATGTGCAAATGCAGAATTTTTTCATTTCCTTTCTTGTAATGCACCAATTTCCTTCAAATAAAAGGTGTTCAGACAGCTCTGATGCATTAAAGTAACACAACAAATGTCAATTTTGTAGGTGGTTGGATGCATGTATAATATGCACTCAGATTTCTACCATTATCTTTTTATTGCCTCCCCCTTGTCTCTTCTAATCACTCCTCATTTGTCTCTCCCTCCCTTCCCGACCCAATCTGTTGGCCCTCACCCCTCTCATGGTCTCAAGCTGGCATTGTTGAGCTTGTCTTGCTGCGACTCAAGGGGAATCCAGGGTCCTCCCTCTAAACAGGCCATCTGGTCAATCACCTGTAAAGGCGACATCTTTGTCAGTGAGCCCTCTCCTGATCTGGAGGCCATACCTTACCCCACACCCTGCGACCAAATGTAAGAACTGCCCCAGCGTCACCAACATGCAGGAGAAAAATATCAAAATAAATTTAGATGAGGATACCACTAACTGCCGTCATCACTTCACTTATGAAGCATTTTTTTTCCTTTGTGCAGGTTCTGGCGACAGATTGGGGGTCACCTGCGTTTAGTTGAGTGTAACAGTGTTGGCATAGTTTGGGGGATAGGCTACGACCACACTGCCTGGGTCTACACAGGAGGCTATGGAGGAGGCTTCTTCCAGGGTCTGGCTAGCAGCACAGACAACATTTACACACAGACAGATGTTAAGAGTGTCTACATCTATGAGAACCAGAGGTGGAACCCTGTCACAGGCTACACCAACAGGTACAGTACTGGCTCAATCCTGAGATTCAAGTTAAAGATGGAAGTCTGTACTTTCACAGGCTGCATCTGCAAAATGCATTTGCTGAATTTTTCTTTTTTGGAGCTGTTGCTGAAATGTTTGGTTTCCTTGGTAGCGTAAATGCATCATTCCAAAGACAGAACATTCTAATATGACTGACTCTGAGATGTGTTGAGTGTCTAAATCAGTGGTCCCCAAACTTTTTCTATTGAGGGCCAGATCACTCTGGTTGGCTCAATGGGAGGGCTGGAGGTTAGATGTAGGCCTATATCAGTAATAGCAAACATGCGTAGTAGGCTACTGTGAACAATATCTAAGCTAGGCCTATCTATAGTTGAGCTTTAGCCCATTAAATGGATTAATATTGCAGTGTAGTAGCATTGCCATCTGATACTTGTTCATTGTGATTTAGGCTATGTTAGGCTATTATGTGATAACAAACAGTGTGTAAAAATCACTGGAATCATCATCATTAACAATTAGGCCTAAACTTTTATAAACATTTCAAAGATTTTATTCAAACTCATACATTTCTGAAGTGCATCTCAAGTAGAACAAGCATTAGGTCCATAATTAACTGCCATAACACCTTCTTAACCAGCTGTTTATCAGTAAATGATAAAAAAAAAAAAATCATTCAGTAGGCTACTCTTTTTATTCTGATAGGCCTGCTGTGAAGTCATTTAAATTTGATAAACATTAATTGACAGTTTGTTTGTTTGTTTGTTTTTTTTAGAGAATTGTATTGCATTGTTAATAAACTTAGATTCACAGACAACAACATGGCAGTCATCATATTAGTGTGAACTGGGGGGTTGCATCTTTCCAACAA
This sequence comes from Acanthurus lineatus, assembly GCA_029814665.1. Taxonomy (NCBI): domain Eukaryota; kingdom Metazoa; phylum Chordata; class Actinopteri; order Acanthuriformes; family Acanthuridae; genus Acanthurus; species Acanthurus lineatus. Next base: position 13,653,345 of record JAPZDV010000014.1, on the reverse strand, counting down.
GGAGGTTGATGTCAGGTTCAAGTCTGGTCACAGCCAGCCTCAGCAACTGGTGCAAATGTTCATCAGTGAGTCTTATTCTCTTCTGACTCTTCAGGAGTTTCAGCCTTGAGAATGTTTGCTCGTAGATGTATGTGCTGCCAAACACCATGCACATCTTAACACCGTGCTTTTTAATGTTGGGATAAGTGTCTGTGGGAATTGCAGCATAAAAATCAACCAAACCGGCTGACTGGAAGGTATCCCTCAGTGCGTCACAGTTCTGCAACTCAGCCAGCTCAAACTGAACAGATGGTGGTGCCTCATACAGGTCTACCGCAAATGGGTTCTGAAAGAGGCGGATGTCTTTTGCGTTGGTATGCAACACACAGAATCGCACCTCAAACTCGTTCTCGAGCATCTTGAGCGCCTCCAGGCACTTTGCGTCGGGGAATGGCACTGATGGGTTCTGCGTAGCTACAGATTGCGTTGTGACAAGATGAGTAAAATATTAGTATTACAGTATTACATGTGCTCTATTAATATAAATGAGTTTGATGGTGCTCCTGTGAAATCTTTTAGAGGGCCATAAAAAATGACCTTGTGGGCCGGGTGCGGTCTGCAGGCCATAGTTTGGGGACCGTCAGTCTAAAGAGACACCAGAGACTTAAAAAAATTTGGATATGCACATAACGAACTAGGATAGATTCAAAATAGCCACATATTACTGTTTCTAAGGTAGCAACATGTTAGTATTTCTCATTTTGTATCTCATTAAAATTAAATGTAACAAACACTTCAAAAAAGCCATCTGTCACTGCAGCTTGTAGAGATTCCAAGAAATTCGATTTTTTCTAATCATTCAAACCATACCATAACTATATTATTTGACAAATAAATGCGAACATTAAACTTACAGCTGAAACACATGTTTTGTTTTGTTTTTACAGTTTGATTTGGAGTGTAAAGTAACTCTCGACTCAGTTATAGTTTGTTTGGTTCATTTTAGAGGTCTACCTACAGACCGCTACATGTGGAGTGATGCATCAGGACTACACGAGTGCACAAAGACAAACACGAAACCTCCCTCCCCCCAGTGGACGTGGGTAAGTAACAGCTACACACATGTACCCACACAGTGAGAAAAGCCATGTGATGATGTGAAACCAGTCCTGTGATGCACAGGTTGACCGCCATCCTTCCATTCTGATCATTAGTTAAAAAACTATAAATATTTGGTCTTGAATTATCACAGGCAAGGTGTGCAGCCAGAAATATAGATGTGTTGATAGGGTTTCACTTCCCATATGTGCTGTTTTCAGGTGTCTGACTGGGCTATCGACTACAGCGTCTCTGGGGGGACAGACAGAGAAGGCTGGCAATATGCAGCTGACTTTCCAGTGTAGGTTTCATCTGTCATTCCTCAAATCCACCTGCTCTGTCACTTGCTGCAAACTAAACTGCCCTATTATTTATGCCCATCATTTAATTTCTTTTCCTGCAATACTTCCTTCCTCTTCCCCATCTCCCCATGCAGGTCGTATCATGGCCATAAAACGATGAAGGACTTTGTGCGTCGCAGGCGATGGGCCAGGTACTATAAAAAGCAGCACGGGTGTATTTAGTCCCTCTGACATATTTGTTCAGTGGGTACACAGTGGTCTGAGAGGGCACTTGACATTCGCAGTTTTTGTTTGTGTATTTGTGTAAGTTAAATTGGTATACTGTATATTTATTCGGGAACTGGACAAGGAGAATCTTAATGGCCACAGATTTTTTTAATCCTTACAAATTGTGGCTGTGACTTGGTGTTGTATTTTATTTTTTAATAATGTGCAGGTGTTGTTTTCTATTCAGAAACAGGTCACCTTAGCCCTTGAATATATATTAGGTCATTTTAGCCTGTCAACAGAGGTAGTTTAACATTGAGGCTGACAACCTGACACTTAAATGGAAATTTGTCATTTTTACACTCAGGAAAGTTTTTGCAGGTCCATAAAAAGTTAGAAAAAGTCAAATGTCTTTAATACAATTTTGAAATGTCTTCTTGGAATGCTCAAATAAAAAACAAAATAAAAGCGCATTTTCAAGCAAAGGTGCATATATGAGTTAATGGCTTTACTAGAGGATAATAGATCAGAAAACTCCACGAATCTGTGCCCCAGTGCATGCTGGGATAGCTCCTAAAAACACCTTTCTCGTGTAAGTGCTTCACATGATCAGCCCTCAGTCAATCATGACCGTTGATACTGGTCTTAGTTACTGGATGAGAAGAAACAGGATTGTTGTAGAGTGATAACAGCATGCCAGCCTGAATTAGTTACAGAACATTTGAAGAACATTTGAAGAACATTCTGCTGCAACATCTTAAGCTGCAGAAGGTCAAACCATGGACAGCTGAACATTTTGTTTTCCTCCTGCACAGGAAGTGTAAACTGAACACCACAGGGCCATGGCGAGAAATTCCACCCCTAACACTGAGCGATGTGACGATCTTGCCGTGTGCAGCTCAGAGCAGCGTAGATGTGGTTCCTCTGTGGGCCATCAGCAACAAGGGTGACGTGCTCTGCCGACTGGGTGTCACTGCACTGTCACCTGCTGTGAGTCATGTTTACTGAATGCATACAAACACCCCCATGAACAGGTTATGAACTATTTAATGAGTCACCCTTAATTATCCAGAACCATTTTTCGTCCTCATTGCTGCTGTGCAAAGCAGTGCCACATTGTTCTTCCTTGCTTTGAAAAGTGTATGAAATTCTTTTCTGACAGTTATCAATTATGTATGTATGTAAAGTGTCTTGAGACAACTTTGTTGTGATTTGACGCTATATAAATAAAATTGAATAGAATTGAATTGAATTATGACTTTGATACAAGAGCACAAGTAGACTTAGATACTTTGAGAAAATACTAGACTATTTAAACAGTATTTAGGTAGTAACTGATTTAAAATCCTCTTGTATGTCTCTCAGGGATCCTCGTGGCTCCACGTGGGAACTGACCAGCCTTTTAAGTCAATCTCCATTGGGGCTGCAAGTCAGGTTTGGGCCATCGCCCGGGACGGTTCTGCATTTTACAGGGGATCCATCTCACAACAGAACCCAGCAGGTCAGTGTGTGAAACTGTGATATTGTGCATGCAGGAACAGAGAATATCATTAATTTCAAATTTGTTTTAAAGAATCTAAGATTTAAGTAAAAATAAACAGAGTAAAGGAAACAATATTTTCTGACCCTGATGCTTGAAAGAAGATTTTCACTTGTAAATTATTATGTGCTCTGTCTCTCTCTGCAGGAGACTGTTGGTACCACATCCCCTCCCCTTCAAAACAGAAACTGAAGCAGGTGTCTGTTGGGAGGACATCTGTCTACACAGTTGATGACAACGGTAAAGCAGCTACATATTTGATATACCTGATACTTTCATTTTGTGGTAGAATAACTCTGATCATGTGTCTGACGGGGCTGTTTCCTGTGCAGGTAACCTATGGTATCGACATGGTGTGACCCCCAGCTACCCCCAGGGCTCCTCCTGGGAACACATCTCCAACAATGTTCGCAAAGTCTCTGTAGGGCCTCTGGATCAGGTCAGTTACAAGATAACTTTTTTTAGAGTGATGGTCATCTTATGATGGATGTAGAAGCAGGCAAATCAGCAGTTGGTATTATTGTTTGGAGTTTCTAAGTTGATACAATGCAGCTTTGATGAATATTTATAGATAGATCATTTTTCCTCCATATTAACAGAATTTAAAATGCATGGATCCACTAAAATCCTCTTAAGAAACACAACTTTAAGGTCATAAACAGTCCTTGTGTGTTGTTGGGATGTAGGTGTGGATCATTGCAGACAAGGTTCAGGGCAGCCACAGTCTGAGCTGTGGAACAGTGTGCCATCGAATAGGCGTCCAACCTGTGGAACCCAAAGGGCAGTCGTGGGACTACGGCATTGGGGTAAGACGCTGTAGAGACCAAACTGTATGACAGGGTTGTCAGGGGATCTTCATGTTTTCAAAGGTGGTCTTAAAAAGCATTTAATTCAGTTTTTTTCTTTTCTATAAAGCAATAAATTGTATTAAAGAGTCAGTTAATATTTTTGCAAATGTCTTTATATTTATACTTTAATAAATACGTACTTTAATTTGCCTGATGTAAACAGTATTGTTAAATAAAATGCTTATTTCTTAGATTGCTGTTAGAGATGTAACACACCTGTAAGTAAAACTCTGACAACAGCAGAAGGATGTTAAACTCTTTTTTTTTGGTGTTTAAAGCCAGATATTAAATTGGTTTACTTTCCTGGAGCTGATTTCTCCCTTTCTGTCTCTCTCTCTCACCCTCTCTGCTCCTGTGTTTTAGGGTGGATGGGACCACATCACGGTGAGGGGAAACTCAATGGAGCCATCCCGCATTCGTCTTCCCTCTCTAACAGACCCATCGGCCCCTCGCGGCCCCCTTCCAGTCAGGAGCACAGAGGCCAACAGCAGTGCTTTGGGAAGCTAGACACACACAAAGCCATCCTAAACCACATTCCCTTTGTAGTAAACTTTTATAGATAATTCAGCTTCAGTCTCTGAGGGGCAGACTTTAGTCCTCACATCTCTGCAGTCAATGTGACTTTTCTGAGCTGTCTGTCTCTCTCTTAAAGAAAACCTTTAGGGGTTTAAGCTGAATATTGTTTTTACTGAGCAGACATCTCTGTACCAGTATTTTAGTTTAAATGTTTTTGCCATTGTTGTTTGTTTCTGGTCATTGCCATTTAACTTAATGGTCTTAAGTCAATTTTTTTATCTATGGATCAGAACCTGATGTTTCTTTTGGTTTATGTAGTTTCTGTGTATAGATAATCTTAATTAAGATGGAAGGGATGTACTTTAATAGACATTTTATGTTTGTTTTTTTTTAAAGGGGAGAAAAGTGTGTACCTTAAATTCAGCTGCTTAAGTGCTGTACTGTCAGCTCCAGGGCTGGTACACTGCACATATAGAAAATTAAGTTTCATTACAACCTGCAGGCAACAGGTTAACATATATTCTGACAGAGTAAAGTCTTCTTATTCTGCAAACAGAAAAGTGATAATAGAGATACTGTTTGATCCAGGATTCACTTGCTCCTCCTAGTGTCTCACACAGTCCTTGTAAACCACATACTGCAGAAAAACTCAGATGCAGCGGCGGTCGGGCTCTGGTTTCATAAATTTCATGAAGCCTAATTTTATTTTATGTTTTGCTAGAAATCCTGCCAGTTTATTTAGAGCCAGATAATCAATTTCAGGTTGTTGTGGTGAAACCTGTGTGAAGCTGAGTTTGAATGGGTGAGAAGCACCATGGGTGTAATAGACTGTAAATCAAGACAAACACTTCAAGGCAAACTGCTCTGTAAGGCTGAGTTTGTTTTAGTGGCAAAACTTTGTGAAAAAATTTACCTTTCAGGCAGTCCTCACTGACTTCAATACAGCTGGCATGTTTGTTAGAGCCAACATCTGTAGCAGCTGTAAGACCTGCACTGACTTCATCTATCTGTGGGGGTGTCTGCTCGCCCTGTACAGAGAGTTGAGCTGGTTTTTATTATGGTCTTCATGTTGTTTTCTAAAAAATGTTCTAATTATGTTATTGAGTACTGTATGTGCAATGGTTAGCTATGTAAATAAGGGAAAGTAGTGGATTACTTTTAAAAGTCTTGTGGTTGAAATTCTCAAACTAAACCTTCCTCTTTCTCAGGAGAGTGTTTGCATTTTCACTCAACTTACTTCCTTTGAGTGACAGTGGAATGACTAAGCAGTGAGAAAAAATGTGAAGAATACACTATATTTTTGTTATTAATCTGTAAAATAGTCATAATATATAGTAAGTATAGTGGTTATATATTAAGTTGGAGTTGCATTTATATATTTGACAAAGAACAATTAATTAAAAATGCATTTTTTCATTAAGAAAGAATTATAAACCACACACTGGTGAATTGCATTTGGTCAGCGATGAATTTATTTTAAGCTGCCTGCATTCTTCCATATCATAATGTACTGTCTAAATATGATGCAGCACGTGTGTGTGTGTGTTTTACCTGTGAATAACATCATAATATGTCACTGTATCACATCAGTGCTGTTGTCATTGTGAAATACATTTCTACAGTATTGTGCATGGTCAAAATAAGAGTCCTGGTCAATAAATAAATGTGTTTATTGATATTAACTCCCTAAAAGTTTCTTTTCTCTTTAAACTTCCATGTGCTGCCTCAAGACGTGGAGACACAAAAAGTCAAAAAAACATGCTTTGAAAATCTTCTAGGCCTTCCAGCTATGGGCCACAACCTGTAAGAGGACGAATAAATTGTGTGCTCAACTTGGAGGCAGATTTTCCTCAGGAACAAATGAGCAAACACATTTTCTACCTTCAGTATTTCAATTTGTGTCTGCTGCCTGCCTTTCTTTTTTTTCCTGGATGTGACAGTTGTGACTGGAGGCAATGCTGGGCAGGTTTCTCAACAGAAAACACACAAGAAGATCACAAGATAACATAAAAGAGAACAAGGTCCTGCTCCAGCTCATAACATAAAACGTGAGAAATAGGAGACAGAAAAAGCAAAAGATTAGCCCTTCATTTCTGAGCACAATAACAAGTTTCACTCTTCATAAGCATGATCCATCCTGTTTGCCTGTCCATCATGCAGTCTGCTAGGTGAATTGTCAATATTCCATATTTTGCATGAAAAGGGCAAGTTAAAGACAGCCCATCTCTTGCTCTGGTGCATGGGTTTATTTTATCTCGCAGGTCTATGATCCGGAACAGCATCCAGTTCCTGCAAAGAACTGGATGTCATTTGAGATTTGGCCCTAAAAGTCTTCCCACGCTTTGAAGACATTCTTCTGCTGACTCTCCTGGTCTCCATGCCACCTTGCAGCCACTGTTAGCTGCGCTGGCTGAAGCTGTGCACTTGGGAGAGGTACTGGGTGAGATTGTCCTCCTTGTCCTCCTCCAGGTGCTGTTGGTAGCACTGGAGCAGCTTGGCAGCACTGGCCTCTGACGGGACGCCACCAGCAGGCAGGCAGGCCCCTGACATGTCCAGGATGATGGTGGTTAAGGATTTGATGTAATTCTTTGCCAGGGTCAGTGTCTCGATCTTGGATAGCTTCTTGTCAGTCTTGATGTGAGGGATGGCCTCGCGCAGTGCTTGGAAGGCGTTGTTTAGCTTGTGCATGCGTTGGCGTTCTCGCTCATTGCTTTCTAGTCTCCTGACACTACGTTCCTTGTTGCTGGAGCCATGTTGCCTTCGCCTTCTGCCTCCACCCACTCCTTGGCGCTTGCCTTCCCCACCCCTCAGCGACCCACTCCAAGAGCCACCGATCCGGACCGAGGCCTCCGAGCCCTCCTGCTCACTGGAGCCTGGTTCTGTGTCTGGTTCCAGTTCTGGATCAGGGTCAGACCAGGTCCTCCTGGATGCTTTTACTGCCTTTCCTTTGGACTTCATCCTGCTCCTGCCTTTACTTTACTTGATCTCTGACAGCTTAGATCTCACAGCTTAGACAGGCCTGGAAAAGAAGACGGTAGTTACAGAAATGAAAGAACTGAAGCATCAAAAAGTGTCATTTTAACATGAAATAAAAGGTTTTGCCTACAGTTACCCCCCAGTCAGACAGTAACAGCCAAAGCCCGAACAAGTCTCTCCCAAATTCAAACAGCCTTGCATCCTGTTGTATCTAATCAGTCTGTTGCAGTGTGAAAACTCCATGTTGGACTGTTAATCTATGCTGCTCTTATCCCCACGGGCCTGCGATAATGCTCTTTTCAAGGTTACACTCACAAAAACACAGAGACCAGCCAGCAGCACTTAAAATATTCACCTCCAGTCCTCTATTACTCTATTTTTACCAGTAAATGTTTAACTATAACTTCACATATTGGGGGGAAAAAAACTCATTAAGCTGTTAGATAGCTTTGATTAAATTTAATGTTGTTTGCTTTAGTTGTGGATTTATTAGTGAGTTCTCAAGCATGAGAAATTTCTTTAAACCAAATAATCACATATACTAATGTGCTTAAACTGCTCAAAGAAGACTGTTTTGCATAGATTAATGCACTCAATGAAAAAATTACCATGTGACTGCAGAGTATTTCTCCATCCCTCTTTATTTTCCTAACCCAAGTTTAATCACCCCAACGGTAGTGTTGTAACTGATATGAGATAAACAGGCGGGAGTCAGTCTTTTAAACCACAGTAATAAAATGATACACACAATGAAAGTGAATGGAACAGGACGACGTGTCAATTAAAAAAAATAAATAAATAAAACAAAAAGCCTTACCGTGGAAGTTTAGCAAACTTTCTTGCTTCCTGAGTGATTACAGCGAAAAAATCGTGACCATGCAGCCGGTCATCCAAAGCACCATCATGCAAAGAGCAGTGAGAGAAAGCAGCAGAGCGTCGCCGCGCCGCAGACGCAAACACACTCAGATAACTGTCACATGTGGCCCACCTGTAGCCGACTGATGTACACGTAGCGCTGCGCAGCCAATCACAGCGCAGGACCTCCCTCCCTCCAGCTCTGCGCTCTGCCCAAATGTCCCGACAGGCTGATGCTACTGCTGCTGCTGTTTCCTCATCTGTGTCACAACTACAATGATGTCGACTTAATGATTTCTGCAATGTCTTCACGAAGTATGTGTCGAAATCTGTATTTTTGACCATATTACATGATATCCTGATACTCAGATCGAAGTAGAAATACATTGCACGATTAAAACTGCTCCATTACAAGTCCTGCCTTAAAAATTTCACTTTACAGTATGAGACGATCATTAATATGATGTACACAAAATAGTAAAAGTAAAGAATTAATTCTGCAAGAAACCTCTTATAATACAATCTGTATGCAGTAAGCTGTGGTTTATTGTTTATTTTAATTTTTTGGTGTAAATTTGATAGGCGCATCTATTCTTTATAAATAAATGTAGTGGTAAAAAGTAGTTTTAAAAGTAGATCATTACAAGAAATTGTTTCCCTTCAAATAATTCTTATTACAGCTGTAGAAACTTTGTTGCATCATATTAGCACCATTTTGTTACATCATAGTGTCACTGTCTCCTTTAAATAACTTTTCTTTGGTTAAATGCAGCAGGAATGAACTGATTTTCTTGACATACTGTGAGTAAAATAAGACAGTAAACAGAGACAGAAACAGTCTGTTTTGGTTCCTCGTCTAATCCTTTAACTACAGGCAGTTAACATAATTTCCATTGTGGCTTATCACCTCCCACTGCTCCATTTGAATAGAGTCCTTCAGGCCACACCTGAATGTACAGAAGCAGAGCCGGTGCTCACTAAACTTTGTCACATTATTTACTTTTTCCCAGACAGTTTTAAACTCTTGGCAATGCACCCTTCAGAACACAAATGACATAATTAACCTTTTTTGTGTTATTACTACTGTCCCCACTTGTATTTGTAATCTATAGTATTTCACTATGTCTGTTTGACCTGCAGGCCAACTGTTGGCAGTTGGGATTATTGTGATAAATAGTGTGGTAGAGATAGGACAGCGTCATGGCAGTGCAATATACTTAATGACCATTCATACAGTAAAATCATGTTTCATAGCATGTTTTATATAACAGTAATCAACCGCACACTCTCATAAAAGCTTTTTTAAAGTCTTTCCCAGACCTGTAGTGGGTCTGTGTTTTCCATATCCTCATTCTCAAGCTTTCAAAGATCTACATTTTTAAATAGCCTTTCACAAATAACCCAAGATGAAAGTTCTTTAAATTTTACCTTATCAAAAAATTTTAATTAAAAAAACTAAAACCGATCTCATGAAAGTTTTGTTTTTCATCCACAGCTACTCTTTTATCTTTTCTTATTTTTTAAAGCAATGTATTCAACTAAAATGGCAAAATTTTCTATGCTAATAGTAGTAGCATGAAGGCAATAAAGCTAAAGTCACTTTACAATGATTTCTAAACTTGTGAAATTCCTTAAAAACAGATTTCCAATATGTCCATTTTACTTAACTGAGGACATTATAATAGGCTACTGAAATCATTGTAGCAGCTAGCAAGTGCAGCTTAGCAATATAATGTAAAAGCTAGTAGCTAGAGGTAAGCTAAGTACAATATTTAATAATAAAAGAAGAGAAATGTTAATAAATTATTATTTTTGTTAGCTCTGTTTCTGCCATTATTTAGATTATGTTTATGCTTTATTATTAAGATGCTTTTCTTTAAGCCTGCAGTTCTAAGGTGGCAAGTTAGCTTAAAGGAAACGTGGCTAATTAAAAGAAAAGTCAGAAAATACTTTAAAAAATGTAAACACACTTTATGGTTGACAAAAACAACACAGCAGCAGTTTATAAATTAAATCAAAAATACTAGTATAATTTGACCACTGGAAATATTAACATTCAATATCATAAGCATGTAACAACAACATTAATGTGCAGGTGTGAAGCTCCCAGCTCTTAGAGGCAAACACTTTTAGCTTTTGGTGTCCTTGAACAGTGCGTGTGTGCGTGTGTGCGTGTGTGTGTGTGTGTGTGTGTGTGTGTGTGTGTGTGTGTGTGTGTGCGTACGCGTACATGTATGTGTGTTTGTGTGTGTGAACACTGAGACTGGTCCTGCCAGGTTTCCTTTCCTCCTCAGGTACACTGTATCTAATCAACCAAACCTCGCTGATGCTGGCTCTGTGGAAACATTATCTATTACTTTTAGTTTGTTCAGTTTCTGCCTCCATTGGCCTTAGGGTTTACATTGTTTATTTAGTCACAGCCGCTGATAAATTCTGAGCTGAATACACTTTAGTAATGAGGCAAACAAACAGGCCCCCACAAGCATGCTCTGTTTGAGCAAAACAAACTGTAACAACATATACTCTGTATTCCAGGAATAACCTGGAATTTGATGGATAAAACAATTACAAATACAAATACAACAGGATAAACAGGATTTTCAGACATCACAATTTATTTTAAGTCCTGTAATTTGGAACCAAAAACATTTGTGTTTTTCCTTCAAAGGTCATGTCTAAACACACAACCTGGCATGAAATGCAGCTTCCAAAGAGGTTTACAGCTGGAAAGGTGTCCAGCTGTTATGCAAAGGGCTGTTTTATTACATCATACCCAATGATCTGGCCATACCAATAACTATGACAGTTGAATGCATTGTCGCACAGGCCTGCGTGGCTGTGATGTCATGAACGACAGGTGCTTTGAATCCATTTGGAGCAGAGAGAGAAAAAAAAATCCATTAAAATCCCTGACTCATCATAAAAGAGGAGGGAGATGGGGAGATGAGTTAGAGGTGAGGAGGACGAGATCTGGACGATTAGTCAGTTTTTCCATTAGGCCAAGGCTGGTTGTCTGAAAGAAAAACAAGTGTGGATGTCACTTCAGGCCAGGGCAACAGTGAGATGGCCTTTGGCTGACGACAGAGGTTAATAGAAAGGCTGCCACCACTGTCATAAAAATAAGCACCTGCAACTCCATATATGTTTATTTATGTGTCATTAACTCTTTATCTCACAGCTCAAGGTCTGACTCCGTGACATGGGTGAGGAACAGGCAGGTTTGGGACAGAAAGAAGCGCCTGGACAGAGCAGGGCAGCTCTGTGTTGGCAGGGAAAGGGCATAGCGTTGAGATACTGACTCTCTGACACAATGAAAATGGCAGCTCTTCTCCAAAGCTGAGAAGTCGTCTTCCCACTCCAAGCCTGCAGGCAAAACCAAGCAAACACACAGTTAATTTCAATGAAGTGTCAACACCCTGTAGCATCTGGATTTAGCAAGACATACAAACATTAAAGTTTGTAGTAGAGTGTCCCACCCTGATCTTGTTACATTGTCAGAGGTCTTTTAGTTTGAAGAAGTTAGTGACATATTTAACTAAAAAAATTACACTGCAGGTGCCAGTTTTAGTGTCAAAATGGTATCTTCATTCTCAAAAAAACTTTGGCAATATATATATTTATATGTATATATTTATATAAAATTTTCCCTTCAATCAAAACTGTCCTTTATTGTCAACAGTAATTCCTGATGAATAATCCTTCCTGATATTGATTAAAACATCCTCACCATGGCATACATCAAAAATATGGTGGGCAAAAGCTAATCTTAGTACAAAATACTAATACAGTGTTGTATTATTTGATCTTATATCATTAGCTAAAAGCAAGTTAAAGTTCAAGCAGTATTTACTCTTGCAACAGGTTGTAGTGGAGCGAATTGTACTTATTTCATATATTATTGGTTGCTTTGATCTATTACACTGATGAGTTTATCAAAAGTAGTCAGTTACTTCCCATCTGTGCGTAGGCCTGCAGTGATACTAAAAATTACTTTACATTAAAATAACATTACTGTGTAGTTAATGGGATAAAACATGCAGTCCTTCAAATTAGTACCACTGTCCTCTAATGTAACATCTGGCAGGTTGCAGGAATAGCTGCTTGGCATGGATGCGCAGGGCCCAGAGTGCAGCTCCAAGGTGGGACTCTCCTAAAAATAGTTGCAGTGGAAAATCAGTGGAAATTTAAGTGGAAACAAAGAAGCTGTCTTAGCCTTGGCTTGGATCAGTAAAATGATCACTATGTATTTAACTTTCACACTGCCAGTGGGAAACAGAGTTCAAAACCCATTGAGTTACTATACAGTGAAACAGACATCAGGAAAACAGTACCTGATCAAACAGGTAGACCATCACATCATCATCAAAGGAAACACTCTTCCTCTTTTTTACATTCTTGCTCCTCCCAGACAAACCTGCAGCACCGTACATTTGACAGAACTTCAGAGGGGTTTCAGGGTTGCACGTGTGAAAACTGGCCCTGCGAACCACTTTATGTTGGATCCCCTCAGAGTTTTCGTTGTTGTTGGGACTGAGGGCAGTGGAGTTTTTCAAATCACTTGACACGTTGTTCTCACTGAAATGCCAGCCAGTTTTATTATAACTTATAGACGTCCGACATGACTCAGTGTGGCAAGTGTCGCCAAAGAGTTGTAGCGGTATGTCCTGATCACAGAAAATGACAAACCTGTTATGTTGACTCCTGGTATCAGTGTCCTGCTGGATCTTGATATTTAGATCCTTTTTGATGAAACTGAAAATGTCCTGCATGTTTATGATAAGTCTAGTCCGTAGGGCCTCCTTTGGCCACTCTGAGCAAAAGAAACTAAAGACGTGAGCATTGAGTGACGTATGGACTCCACTGGAAGACGACAGTGTTGAAGGGGGATGGGCATGGATGGCAGCCATGTTACCAGACTTGATCTGGGGTCGCTGGTCCTCCATGACTGAGGGGCTGCACTTCCTCCTTGGTCAAGGATACAGAAGCAGGTGATCGGCCGCAGCTCCTCAACAGCCTGGATCCTCCGACCTGAGGATATCAACAACTGGAGCTCTTCATCCCTGCATGAATGATTCACAATGACACAATGAGACTTTGATTTTTTGAACTGGCTCTGTTAATCCTCACATGAAAAATAAACTATCTTTGGAAAACAGATTGATTATGGCTTATGGATTATGCATTAGAGTAAAGAAGAGTCATCATCAGTATTATTGATAACACCTGTGCATTTCCTACTTACCAGGTAAAATTGTCTGCTGTGAAAAAAGCCTGTGAAAAGTTTGTACTTACCAAGCTAACTGCTGAAAATATTAAGGGAATATAATGAATGAATGTTAAGGGATAAGGAATATTATTGAAATTAGCAGCTCCTCATGACTCTTTCTGAGCTTTATAGTGAGTGCCTAAGTTTAAATCTCAACTTTCCCAAAGCATTTTAGGCTAGTCAGGCAACTGTTTCCTGTTAAAGAAAGCCCTAAAATCAGCAGACAGTAAAAGTCAATGACTAGCTTGTGAACGTTAGCTAAAGAGGCAGATTTTTCCCTCAGAAGTTGGTGGAGACCAAAAAAGGGCTAAAAGGGAATGAATGAGTGAATTGCAGGTTTTAACTAAAACACTAAACTAAAAATAGTCAAAAAGACTAGAGGTCAGATTTAATATTTCTATTATGTTGTTAAAACCTTGTTCCGACAGCTTTTGCTAGCTAGCTTACCAGTAGGCCTAGTTACCAACCACAGTTGGCAACTGTGATAAAAAAAAAAATAAGATGAATGAAAATAAATCTGACTAGAGATTATCTACCAGTATAATAGCGAAATGAGTCACCATTTTAAATGGCACCTGCATACTTTTTACTATAACTGCTTAGTGTCCAGTCAAATAGTACTTTATGGTACTTGATAGCATACATTGGCTGGTTTGGAGATAGAGCCTGCCAAGGCTGAATTATGACAGGGGCCTTGTAACATGGAGCCATTTGTTTAACACAGTCTAACAAGCTTGAAGTTGGGGCACTTTGACCAAAGATAATAAATTCACTTTGTCTAGGGATAATCTCATTTTACACACAAATATACATCCCTTTTTACATCTGCTTTCTTTTTTTTAATTCACTGGCCATTTTAAGAGCACAGACTGCCCTTCAGTGTCTGGTAACAACAGGATGTACTAAAACTGATTTGTCAGCCTTTGTCCATTGGATGAAACGGTGCACACACAAACGCACGCATGCACACAAACACATACATTATTTGGCCACTCACTCCTGAGCCTGAATAAATATGGGAGCCCATCCATCCGCGGAGACAAAGACGCAATAGGAAACTTTCACCGCTCTGCAGTAACCAAGCAACCGCTGGATGAGTGACTCAGGAAAGGAAGAGAGGAGCTGACTCACAGCAGCTGTGACGTAAAGGATGTAAAAGGACACACACACACACGACTGTATGGTCTCACACACTCAAAAACACACACACACACGTATGCAGTAGGCCGTGAAGGCTGTAATCTGCCCTGTTTCGGGTAAATTAACACCTCTCTGTGTAACAGGTGGGGGAGCTCAGGGGAAAGACGGATTAAAAGACTTTTCCAAACAACTAATACACAAACACACACCTTTAAATCCTACCACCATAAGAGGGGGAAGACAAACACAAACAGGCCATCAACCACATTGTAAAAAAAATAATACCTTTTTTTGGTTTTGTTTTCACTGCATCTTCTTTTTGAACCCCAATTTAAACAATCCAATGAAATCACCAGAGTAGCTCCATCCCTAAAGTATTTAAACTCTGCAAAATGAGGAGAGGAAACACGGTTATCTGACATGCATTGCCTAAAGATCTTGCTGCATCATGACACTGCAAAATGCACTGCAACAAACTTAATCTCTCTGCATTCACCATGCATGACACCGACATCTTTCTTTCTCTTACCTTGCATCGTGTGAGCCCTACTTATTCCCCCGGCTTTTACTGCACGTCAGAAACCTCATTTAGGGCACCGAAAGAGACAAGCTAAACATAAAGAGAGAACGATAGGTGCATGGTAAAGAGAGGAGGGGGGAGAGGGGGGTTCAGGTGGGAATAAGGGGAGTATATCAGAGGAGGTAAAGGGGAGGGTGGGAGAAGAGTGAAAGAAGGCGATGAAGAGGATGAGATGAGAAAGGATGTGAGGACAGAGAAAGGACAAAGAGCTCATATATACAGTTCTCTCCCTGGAGGCTGCCGGCCTCTCTGCAGCAGCAGAGTGTAGGATGGGATCAATAACTTATCTGGGCTACTGTAGGTTTGATAAAATAACTCTCTGTGTCATCATATGGAAATAATAAAACTGCTGGATAATTTTGCCCAACATTAAGAGATTACTGATTACTCACACTCATACTTACAGTATGAGAGGGGGTACTGTATGCACTCACACTCTGGGAGTCCCTGTCAGCTGGTTTTAAATTATTTTTCCAGAGATAGATGAGTTAAGTCAGTGTTTAGTTACAACATTGTTATAACATTTAAGAGTCACATGCAGTAAATCTGAAGATTTTCATCTTCTTACAAATTCAGCTTAGTGGTGTCTGTTTTCAGACAGAGGACAAAAAAAATGTAGTAAAATAACTGTACAATCAGTGGTACGGGGTCCTGGATGACTTTGCCTAGAGTCAGCAGTAAAGTAGATTATAGATTGTCTTTTCTTCTCTGTTATTAAAACAATCTATTATTTTTTAATACAAATAATTGCTAAAAATAGATTAATTCATAAATGATGAGCAGTTTTTAATTTAAAAACATTTTAAAGTTAAAACTGACTTGAGTACTGTATAAAGGGAGACCACAATCTTGTGTGATTGTAATGCATCATTTTGATGGTTAAAATTGAGATTTTAAATAGATAACTGTGTGTATTTAGTTTAGACTTAGGTTCATTTATACTGCATGGTCTCACAAAATGCAACAGTGAGCATTAGCTCCCTCTAGAGGTGGAGGGCAGAGCAGCAGGGAAAGTGTGAAAAAAGAAAAAGAAATGAAGGAGAGCACCCAGCCAGTTCTCAGGCTGTCCTTTCCACTTTATATATATATACACATTATATACATAGGAAGATGGAGAGATATTTAAATGTATATGTATGTATGTATGTATGTATGTATGTATGTATGTATGTATGTATGTAGATAGATAGATAGATAGATAGATAGATAGATAGATAGATAGATAGATAGATAGATAGATAGAGTATTCGCTGCTTTAGTCATCCCCCCGGCAACAAAATCACTGATGCTGGAGTTCTGCTTTACACACTCAGGCAGCATCAGGATGTTGTTCACAGGAGGTGACAGTACCACCATTCAGTCCACCTCTGGTTCCCAAGAGAGGGGAATTAAAGAGACAAAAAAACCCAAAACAGATGAGACTAGAGACATAGAGATGGACAGATGGTGTTTAAATTTAATTTTTTTTCTTTTTCTTTTTCTTTTTCTTTTTTTACACCTTAAACTTCATCCTTTACAGTCCTTTCTGTTAGGCATCGTGTCATCCAGGATCCATATCAGGTCAGCCAAGGTACTCTAACTGCTTACAGTACAGAGTTTCGATATAGGCAACTCTTTTTTCACTGGACTTAGCAGTACATATGAGGATGTGATACAGTCGCTGAGCAGAAAACCTTCTCAGCGGCACAAAATGTGAGCCTGTTCCGGTCTGTCCCACTTTCTATTTTCACATTGGAGAAATGATTGATGCATGCTGTCTGAGTTGCTCTTAATTCGATATCTCGACAACTTCTGCACCAAATGCCAAATGAAAGAAGGATGCATATTTAGTTTCAGGCCTTCTAGCCGACTTGATTGGAGCTGAAAGAGCTTAATAGTTGTATTTTATGATCTGTTGTAGTTTATTTAAGTAGGATAAAGCCCTGAATATCATTTCTCCACTCTGTGTCTCTGGCCAGAGATGTGTTGAAGCCATTAAGATGGTTCATTGGACTGCCAACCAGCCAGAGATCCAGAGCCAGCCAACTCTCTTTTCTGGCTCACTCCCACAATTCCCCACAGCACACAGGGAAACCTGACCTCACAAGCACCAACAGGTGAATGAGAATAAAGAATGTGTCTGTTGTGCTAAAAATGGTAATAATGTGCCCACGCACAGCAGTAACATTTCAGCTGGAATTTTTTAATTAATTGCTGCGATCCTGTTATGTTTTATGGCTTCAATTGAGTTGTAACGAGAACAGTACATGCCAAAAGAACTGTAGCACTATCTTTTTACACTGCAGGCGCAGAATCATCACATCCAGCCGGCAGACGGCGAGTGACACCAAACAATCCGTGAGAGGAGGGTAATTGGAGCCCATTGGGCTTATTCTGAGCATGATACACTGTGCTCAAGGCCTGGGGAGGAACATATGGAGCAAGTCACTGTCTCTATGGGCAATATGGGAAAATGAAACGTCCAGTCAGGACGCTGGTGGTGCTGTTTGCAGCCTTTATTTGGACACAGCAGGGTCTCACGGCTGCAGAGGAAAGGGCCTGAGAGGGAGTGAAATGTGACACTAAAATAACTACATACAGAGTGGTAAATATGTCACCGTTGTGTGCATATTTGTTGAAGGGGTGTGGTGGTAGTAGTAACAAAACTGTAATTTCCTGAGCATGTGAAGTAAGCTCAGGGACTTTACTGCAGCCTCTACATTTTAAATAACAGAAGCCAGGATGCAGCTCTGCATGTGGTTGTGAACTGAATGACTAATTTGTTGCAGATCAGCACTGTGCAGCAGTGATAAACTCCCTTTGTAGGCAGAAGACTTTTTTCTTAGGCGAGAGATTACAGGGTCTTAAAGGTGTTTGCTGACAGAGTGTCTTTAATACGATGACATAAATGTGTAATCCATCTGAGATAGCTGGCTGAGTATTTATGAGGCCCTGTTGACAGCAGTACACCTGCTCCTCCCCAGTCCAGACCTGGGAACAGTGCCCGCCTGAACTAGCACCACTGCTGCCAAAGGCACTGCCATATTGGGAGAAGAGCGAGTGTAAAGAGAGAGGAAGTGTGTGTTTGTGTGAAAAGGTGTAGTGAGAGACAGAGAAAAGAGGAGAGAGATCTGTGTGGTGAATCTAATGAGAATCAGTCAATCTTTTCTCATAACAGTGTGAATTATTTATTGAATCATCGTGCACCCATATAAAATAAAATTTCACAGCAGAAGGAGTATTGGTCTCTTGTTTAAAAAAATGATTCTGACCTGATAGAAAAAGACATAAAAACAAAAAATTAAACTGAAAACACTACCCAGACGTTCTGCTGAGTATAAACTGCATTCACTGGGCTAGTGATAAGTAGTAAAGTAATAGTGAAGGAATTTGCTGCCGTCATTATTTTGCAATAATAAATAACAAGCACACGCACTGGCACAATGATCAGAGTGTGAAATCAGAGTAGCATCAAACCTGTGTTCGCTCTTAATCCCTCATTTGCATGGATCCTAATAAATTTCTTAACTTTAGCTCTGCAAAATTTAAAACACAAAAAATATGCAGAAACAACACAACACTTTAAGATCAGATGTTCAGACTTTGAAGTAATACATGTTAACATACGGTAGCCGTACGTATAGATTAAACTGTAGCAGAGGATGTTTTTGCATTAAGATACCTTACCATACTGTATAAAACAATGCGTTAACATTCAGATTTGCAAAATAAATGCATCAATCATGATCAAAAGCTACACTTGCACTGATAAAAATGGTTATTGAATATAAATATTGATAAATTTGAAGGACAAATTTACAATTTTTACAGAGTCTGCATGAGTGTGATTTCAAGAGGAGAGCAAAAAAATTTAAAAAATCAATATATCAACATGAAAACTGACAGCAGAAAAAGTTATTTACTTAATAAATCCTTATCTGCAGCATGTGTTGTTGCAGAGTTCTACCACTAGTCAGCAGTAGAGTGTAGTAGACCATAAGCCCAGGTTGGGGATTTCACACACAAGCATGAAAACTGTAAACCATGTTGGAAAAAGGAAGCATAGCAATGGCAATGCTTTTTTTTCTTTAAAAAAAAAAAGTTTAAAAAAGGACTTAAAATATTTCATTCTCTTTTTTTGCATTTTTCTTATGGGTATCCTGTTCTCTTATCACACATGCACTGGTTGTAAACAGGCAGCGAGGAGCAAGAAAGCTTGCAACACCAGTAGTTATATCAGTCTGGTTCTAAAGCCAGTGGTAAAAGATCTGTGCCTGTCTGTCACTGCTCATTGCTGTTTCTGCACTCATGCCATTTGAAAGGCTGAGCGATGCCTGCCACTGTGTACCAATATGTAAACACTTACCTCACCCTGTCCTGTAATCAAACCACAGCTACGGGAGCAGCTAATCGTGGAAAAATGATATTTCAGCCACAACATTAGGTTAACACACAGTTTACACACACACACAAGCAAGAAGGAATTGTACTTGAAATGTCAGGACTGCTGGCAGGCTCAGACAGTGGGAAAAGTGTTGAAAAGCAGGACCCTGACCTCTGACCTGTACCAACATACTCACCCACAACCAGCTGAGACAGCTGTGGGACTCCTCGGCTGGTTTAAAGTGTTTATGGAGGAGCAGATTTTGAGCGCTCGTTGACAGAGCTCATATTTACACATACACACACACACGCAGAACCCTGATCAGATCAGATTTGTTTCAGCAGCTAATCTTAAATGTGATGAGGTTCACAGGGGTCTGCAGGCATTGGAATATACATAAATTTCTTTATTTGGGAATCAGCCGTTGCCCACGGGGTATATCACACTAGCTCACACTATAGGATCAGGAAAAAGGACACCAAGCTTTCGTGTCAATGGAGACTTGTTTTGGCTTGTGGATCTCAATAACTGCCATATGGAGAAAAGGTTGCTAGAGGGAATATATTCACATAGGTCTGAGCTTGTTATCATGAATGGTTCCATGTTCTTTATTAATCTGCATGTCATTACAGATCAAGCCTCTTTACCTGACAAAACTGTCTTGCTGTAACTCCCAACACTCCGCCCACCCACACACACACACACACACATACACACACGCACACACACCACCCTCCTCTGCTCAGAAACCACAGACGCCTGAGGGAGTCCCTGAGTCCCCCCTCACAAACCCATCTAACCTATCCTGTCCCAGCACAGGTCCTATCACTTGCATCTTAAGCTGACTGGTATTCACAGGGCTCTAAGCCAGTTGCACAGCAGTGACCAAATTTAAGTCCAAAATGTAATGAGTCAGGATTGCCGCTTAGTTACGGCTCAAACGAATAAGGAACGGACATGAGGTAGAAGTGGCTGCACTGCTGTGCTTTCACCAGGCATTTAGCCTCTGAAATTGGATGAGAAGGATTGAGTTAAGACCTCACAACAAGATACAAAAATGTGTTAAATGCAAATAAGGGAGCTTTGAGACGCGCTGATCGGCAGATTTTGTCAGCTTTTGATGGAGCCAGACTAACTTTTACCACGTTTTCAGTTTCAGTAAGCTAAGCTTACTTTTAATTGGCATATTGACATGGGGTTGCTTATGATCTTTTATCTTCATTAAAACAATTAGAAAAAGAGTTTTTGAAATAAAATTTCATTCTCAAAGTACATAACAGTCCCGCTGTTTTTTTAATCAGAAAGCTCTCACAGAGGGTAACATGTTTAGCTCATATCTTAATTGGAGATAACTAGTCTGAATGCATATTGACATTATTAATTCGGTATTTTTACAGGACAGTAGTTGTTTATACAGTATGGAGGAAAAACCTTTCAATTCTGATACAGTGTGTGTGTGAATGTGTTTGTATGCATGTGTGCTAGAGATCTGAAAGGCGACAGCATGCACATGCACACCTTTCAATACATGCGGGAACACATGCAGTGACATTCAGTACAGAGACAGACAAATAATATGCATGTACAGATACAAACTCACACACATCAAGTCACAAGTGATTAACGTCAAAACAGCAACACACACACGCACACACTGAATGCCACAGACAACCACAGTAGTGCCAAACAGAGGAGCGAGACAAAACTGTTAGCAAGAGTGGAGAGTGGAGCCTGAAGTGTGTGTTGGAGGGGGTATCTGGGCTGAATTTGAGAGTGTCATTGGCATGCCCACACCACAGCTGGTCAGATAGAAATAGACGAGGCAGTAACTGAGCCCGGGAAAAAGGAGAAGCGACTACTTTCCTCGGGGATGCATGCATGGAGGAAAAAGGGAGCTCTCTTCTTCTCCTTGTCTGCGTCTGAGAAGCCAAACGTTTCAGACATTACAGAGGGACTTAAAGACTTAGTTTGGTTAGACATAAAGTCTATCCTGATGACAACCTCATCAGTTTGAATTAAAAGGACTTTCATGATAAATTATTTCAACTACACTTGTAAAAAACAGAGGGGACTTTTTAAAATGTGAAACACGCTTTTAAGAAAATTTTTATACATATTTTCTTCATACAGACAAGGTTAAAAGTTAATGTGAACATGACAGAAAAGGCATCGTACAAGTTTTCTCACTGAGCTTTTATATGATGCAAAGATGTGACAGCGTACTACTTATCTCTTTCTATTTTTTTAAACATTCATTTTATTATGCATAAGTGGTCACAGACCAGTCATTTATATGGATAACTTGCAGTCAGATGTGGATTATGACGAACCAAAGTTTAAAACTAGCTGAATCATAATAATAAAAAAAGTTTTCATGTAAATGCTTTCTTGATATGGAGCCACAAAGACTTTTTTTAAAAATTAAACACAAAAGCAATACAAAACTATTCATGAAAATGATTAAATGGTAAACTTGGTGCACCTGTATGGCACTTTTTAACCTCTAACTGAGGGTGGCGGCATATTCACAAGGTGCTACTTTGCTCACTGGGAGAAATTTGTGGGACAGAAGGAGCCAGAAACAACCAAATTAAATCTATTGCAATAATATCAAAAGTAATAAAGAAAAATTAAACTTAAGTTTGATAGAGAAAAAGGACAGGAAAAAAATCAAAGATACTGGTAAACGGAAAGCAAAAAAATGAAATTAAGAGGCAGTTTTCTACGGTAATCATCAGCCAATGTTTGAAAGACTTGGCTATATGATATAAGTCAACAATCTTTATGGATGTTTATTACTTACAATAAATGACTGAAAAAGTGCCCTGTAAGCCAAATTTCACACAATAAATCCCCTCAAAAGCCTTCATGTGTGAAAACTATGCAACATCCTGTCAAAGTGTCCTTGAGCAAAACACTGAATGTCAGCCAGCTCTTTCAATCAAGTCACTCAGGATCTTTTTTTTTATCAATATATCATAGATACACAGACAACAAATACATCATAAACTGAACCCTTTCTGAGGCTGTCTAGGTTTAAAATTTATGTAAAATGCAACCTACCGTGCATTTGTCTAATACTTACCTCTGCTGGTTTCCATGTTGTTTGCTAATTGTCCCAATGCTCAGAACAAATGAAAAAAAGAAGAGTTTGTATGTAAGGCATGTGAAAGTACAAAACTCCATCACTTGGTCCCTACATGATACCAGATACACATGAAATACATTTGTTTCTTCTCGAAATAATAGCCCATTAGGCCACTCCCTTTCTGCTTTGCTCATTTTTATCAGGTGCACAAGACAAAAAAAGTCAAATGTTCTGTTCAAATCAAAGTTTGTATTGTAAGCCTGATCTCAGACTCCCTCACAGCTGCCCGTACCTACCAGAAAAACAACAAATCCCACAAATTCCCCAAAATCCCTTCGTGCACAGAACCGTCATCCCATCCCTATCCATCTCTCTCTGTCTGTCTCTTCCTCTTTGTCCCTTCCCCCTCTTCCTCCTCTCATCCACCACTCCATCACGCAGGAAGCCTGGTCTTCCTGAAAACAAGCATCGGAGCATGGAAAGGGACAAGGCTGAGGGGGGCAGGTACGTGAGGGGGATCAGAGGATGTTTTTGTCGTTCCACTGCCCCTCTGGTTGCTGCAGGCCTCACTGTAGTCCATCCTGAGGAAACCAGGCTCACGTCACTCTGGCCAGGCCTTGGGCCCACACGTGCTCCCTGTTAGGGCGAGTATGACGCAGTAACTTCAGTGCTCCAGCAGCCCCTCACGCATGGGAGCCATAAAGACATATGTGAATTAAAACTATAGAAAACACTGCTTTTCAAACCATTATGAAGTTAGCAAGCAGGAAGAGTGGAAACAAAATCACAGTGTATTTCAGTGACACAAAGGGGTCAAATGTGGTGTAGAGGGACATTGTTAGGGGGATTTGTGTTTTGCCAGAACAAATGACTGTAACTTTGCCAGCTAGCCACACTTCATTTCCTGTATGTAATGGCTACAAGCTGCTAAAACACACACAAGTGTGAGAATTCCTCAGCAGGTGGTTTTCCAGAGAGTACCATTGACTGATTTATTGCAAATCATAAAATGTACACATGCAATTATCAGGAACTCTCTTTTGTTTGAAGTTTCAATTAGAAACACTGTAAGCATAAGAAAATTTGAATTTTTACAAAAAAATGCAAACCTGCCTCACATTCTAATAACATCCTGTCAGGATAAGATGACCCTACATCCAGTCTTGGGGTTTTGATTTTAATTGTTCTGCACAAGGGCACTATAAAGTCAACTCAAATTTTATTTGTTTTGTACTAATTAAAAATATTGTTTCAAGGGGCTCTACAATCTGCACAGCACACAACATCCTCTATCCTTTGACCCTTGATTGAGATCAGTGGAAAAACTCCCTTAAAAATACTTCATCAAGGAAAAAATGGAAGGAACCTCAAGAGGAGAAAAAGATTAGGGGTATTTATTCAAGGACAGATAGATGCAATAGATGTATGTGTAGAAGAGATATGAAGTCAACTCTAAATTAAATGCAAAAAAGGACACAAAACACATTTATTTAGAGTCTCTTCTGTATTTATGGAATTTTAGAAATATTCAACTTTAACAAAATCTCTATACATAATAATTTAAATTCGATGAAAGGTAACTATTTTAAAAGATGGAGTCTTCACTTGGCCAATTCAAATCTTTTATTATAAAGCGTTTTGTTCTATAAAATATACTTTAGTCAATAAGTGAATCAGCTGTAGCCTTTTTCCTGATGAATGTACATTGGAATACTGTTGCACTACATCTTTAGATGTTCAAATGTAGCTAGCCTAGCTTTATAATATAGGTGGGGATTTAGGCATCACTAAATGAGAAAAGGTTGCATATCATGAGAAGTAACATTGAGATTTATTGTTGCTAAATATTTACACACAGCAGCTACAACTTGAAACCATTTTATAGCTATCTAAATTAACTGAAAAAAGCTAATATTAGCTTGCTAACACATTCAGAGAGTGAAAGACATCTGGTCAGCATATGAAATACTCATGGAAATACTGTAACCTCAGAAAAGTTTGTAAGTTTCTCAAAAAAACAACAACATATCTGAAATTATGGGAATAATGTTATATTTAGGACGCAGTAACTCAGCTAGGTTAGCATAGTCATATCACGCTCACTTTAAACTTAATGAATGCTGATAACTTTAAAAAGGTTCATGCGCCATACCTTTACAGGCAAATGTATATATATATGGATATAGGCAAAATGAAACAAGTCAAACAGATTCAAAAAATTGGCAGAAAATTTAATAAATTGCTAGCTTATGCTAAGCTAGCTACACTTTATGACTTTCTGTTAGCATAGTTTAGTCTTTTGATGGAATGATGTTACAGATGTTTTCTAGCAGCCTTTTTACGTCTTTATTTACATCATACGTAACTCTTTACTAATTAAAACATAACCAGATTTAATGAGAAAACTATCTAATAGATATTTAAAGCTTAGGAGGGGCTTTACAGACTCAGCAATGAGTGTACAGGTTACTTGTAAATCTCAGTTGGATATCCACCAATGAATGAATGAATGAATGAATGAAACTGTAGCCCTCAACGTGTGAGTGTGACAATACATGTCTATAGCATGTTTAGCATGTTATTAAATGAATACTCAGAGCTCTTCAAATTTAAAATGTAGCACATGAGAACAAGGTGGCTGTGAGTGGAGACAGCTCCATGGAGTGCAGCCTGAAAGTGACAGAGGCCATAATAACAGGATGTTTACAGCCTGCGGAAACACTGCCAGAAACGACCACAAGCAGGCAGCAACTGTGGCTGGAAACAAGAGCGAAGAGGAAATGCAGGTCAGCCAGGTTCCCTCCAGATCTACCAAATATAACCTCACTGACTTGCTTTTTTGTTTACAGACACTTCCTGACCCACGTCTGTTTAGGCAGATTTAATTTCCAATACGACCTCTGACCCCCCCCCTAAAGAAACCACTCTTGAAACAAACAGTTGTGCGATGACAAGATTCTCTGTCTTCCAGCCTTTCTTTTTACACATACACACACACACATATATGCATGGGGTTTGATGAAGAGGTCAGCTGCAGGTGACAGTGGACAGAAGGACACTGGTGGTTTCTGACACCAGGCTGGTGAAGTCCATTCACTGTCACCGGTGTTCCTCTCTGCACATCAGTGGTCACATATTGTGCCAGGCTGCAGCATCATCCTCAGACCACAGACTCTCCACCACCATGGCTGTTACTGACTTTCTAGCTGCCTCGGACATCAGTTCGGCTATTAACGCTTGTAAAGGTCAGAAAATGGCTGTGCATTGAGTGGGACTAAATGTTTAAAATTGCTCTTGTCACAGAATTCAAGTCCTTTGTTGTTGTGCATTTTGCTGTAGTAGAAACCTTAGGATATCATAATTTTAACTAACTGAATCTATTCAATTTTTTTCTCTGATTGATCTTTCAGCAAAGGATTCCTTTAACCCAAAGATGTTTTTCAAGACAGTGGGTTTATCCAAGAAAAGTCCAACAGAGATTGAGAGGGTCTTTAAGATTCTGGATCAGGACAAAAGCGGCTACATAGAACAGGATGAGTTACAGTTGAGTACACACAGCAAACAGCCAACATTTAAATGTATATGTATCAAGTTTTTACGGTCCATATCTTTAAATTATAGTTTTCTGCAGTTTTATATTTCAGTGTGACAACATTTATCCATTCTGTTCCTGTTATGTTGTGTTTTCTCGATGTGGTGCTGCATCCCTGCTCTTCATCAGACTTTTCCTGCAGAACTTCGCCAAAGGAGCAAGGCCCCTGACTGCAGCTGAGACCAGAGCTTTCCTGCTGGAGGGAGACTCTGATGGAGACGGGAAGATTGGCTGGGAAGGTAAGCCCATCTGAGGGGCATTTCACCTGTAGGCATTGATCAGGAATCCATTTTTTTTACTGGTTTATCAGGCAGGAATGTTTGATTTGCCCTGTTGAGTTGCCATGAGGGGGAACACCGCATTTCTCATAAACTGTGGGGGGAATTTAGATCAGAACCTGTTTGAAATACACTGAAGACTGTTCCAAAATTCAAACTATGTCACATTTATTAAGTGACTTCATACTTCTTACTGCTGTCTGAGAGTTAATTTTTAAGAGCATCTCTAAAATGATCACATGATTTCTTAATATATATGCTAAAAGTTAAAATAGCCAATCAGATTTTATGATTCACCACATCAACCATATAAATCAATATGTACAGAGTAAACTGCATTTTGCAGCAGCTGGTGGCAGATTTGTTGACTTGAACAAGTAAGGAAAATAAGTAAATAAATAAATACAATAAATGAATAAAATAATGGTTGTTAAACAACTTTTTGTGTGAAAAGTATTTTTTGCTCTGTTTTCATTATTATTATTTTGTAATTTGGAGTAAATTTAAAGAATTTTTATATCTATCTTCTTATCATCAGAGTCCAGATTTTTCAATTAGCAGTTTATAAAAGTATAAAAAAAGGGCCTAACCCAATTAGCAAAATATTAAAAAAAACTTGAGCTGAGGATGATTAAGGTCAATCTTTATAATAAATATACAGTTAACAATGAATCAATGGCCATAAAAGTCACCATCCAGTTATCACTGTGCTGTGCTTTGATGCGTTGCTAAACAGCTTCTGTTCAGCTAAATCAGCGACATTATACAAAGTGTCGCTCCCCCAAACACACTTGATTATCTTTGATCATGTTTGTAGAAAAAGAAAGAGCAGATCTGAAACATGTCTAAAATTATGTCTGTCTTTCTGTCTCTTTTTTTTAACAGAGTTTTCTGCGCTTGTCAAGTCCTCATAAATCCTGTGTGATTGCTAAGACTTGCCGTACGCTGATAGTCTCTCGGTGGACCTTTTTTTATAATGTTTACTAGCCATGGTAGACAGCATGGGCTCATCCAAGGATTCCTACGTGTTTAGAGTAATAAGATATGTTGTAGATTTAATAGAAAGTAATGTAATAAAGCAATTAAAGTAGACCACAAATTAAATCAAGCCTCTCTGCTATGTGTCCTACCCTGCCAGAAAAGTGAATAAATAAACACTGTCTACTTTTATTCCATGAAATGTTAGTAGTTTTTTCCTGCTTGTGAGACTCTTGTCAACAGATGAGCAGAGCCTTGTGTTATGATGTTATATTGAGCACTGGGAGACATCCAGCCTTTGCAGGAGGCTTTGGTTTCTCCAATTAACAGCATGGGCAACTTTCCACTGTGCAAATTAAGTGTTGGTCATTCCGGCAAAGCTCAATTTGACACTTTAGATGGAGTAATTTGGTGTGAATTCCCAAACATGAGGACAATCTTTAACCAATTTTCTTTCAAATAAATCTTAGAAATAAATCCTGGATGTAAAGTACTTCAATGTAAAGTTTATATCATTATTCAAACCATATAAATGCTGACTTTGTTCAGCACTTTGCAGACAACTATCATACAGAATACAGCTCAGGCTGAACATACAGTTTGTCTCTCATGTTTAGTAAGAGATTGCATTGCCTCCTCTGATTGGGCAGCTTTATTTAGGAAGGTGATAATAAAGTAAAAGACTTTCCACACATTTTAAAACTGAATTTAGCAAGTAACAGCGTTCAGCCACCAAGTCCATGTTTAGTTACATGTTTTAAATAACATTCAGAAATAGAGAAGTATTTAGGAATAAATAATAATATATATTAGCAACAAAAATAACTTAAAAATACTTAAAACAAGAGTACTTAGCATGCAGGATCACTCATTCCAGAATAATTTTGTATTATTATAATTATTATTATTAGGACATACACACTACTCTAATGTTGCAGCTGGTAAAAGTGGAGCTCATTTTATTCAATTTATACACCGCTGGCAGCTTGTGAGTTTCCCCTTGAATTAATAAATTTGCATCTTTTCTCTTCTAAACCTATAATACATGAATATTTATTTATTGTTTTTATTTTGAATTATTGATCTGAATCTCCAACGTAGTAGTAATAAAACACCTATAATAAATTTAGTAGAATTCTAGTGGAATTATATGTGGTAGCAAACTCTGTGGTAGCACAGGTACATCAGAGCTGTGCTAAATAAGTAGAGTAATTGAGTAAATGAACTTTCTTTCCACAAATGGTCATGTGCGTCTAACTAGATCACACCTTTTATAGATCACAACATGTGAAACTGATATTGAAAGAAAATTTTGCAGTGTGGGTATGTACGCCCCTCTGTGTAGGAAAGTAAATGTGTATCATAACATAAAATGAAAATACTGAAATTAAGTACAAGTGCTGCAAATTTGTACTTACAGTAAGTACATTTGGGGGTGAGTTTGATTAGGAGCATCTCTGGCAGACAGAGAAATGTCTCTGGCAGAGTGTCAGCAGTAGCTGGTCTGAGGAGGGGGCTACTTGCAGTGACCCAGCACAGGAACTCTGGTGCTGGGATTAAGTTTCTGTCCCGGTACATTTGCAGGACTTCTTTCAATGAAGCACATTTATTTGCAACTGTTTCGCAGTTGGAAAGCCATGGCGTCAGAGTAATATAGGTCACTTCTATTTCTGCTGCAGCCTGCAACTCCTGCTCCCAGGTGGAGCATTAGAGAAACCAATAATCATAAATTATTTCACATAGGAAGGCAAAATAAATATCTGCTGCATCATTTAATTACTTAACATTACATCATATTCAATGTGGCAGCTGATTTTTTAAAATTTATGTAAAAAAAAAATATTTCATTGTGTTTTTAACAATCCTAAAGTACTTACTAAAGCAAGAGAAATAACGTTGAAGCATTAAATTATTACAATTTTTAATACAAATGTACATTTCAGACATAATGTTCCAAATATCATGGTGGGGCATCCTTCACCTTCTTCAATTACAGCCGTTCATAGCCTGTCTTGATGGGTTTCAGTTCTGCTGTGAGATATTTGTAATTTAAACCTGATATAGAAGAAGGGCAGGAATAGTTACAGTATCTATGGCTGAGTCGTTTGAGGTGAGGGACCTCATTTAACCACAGCAAATGTTAAAGGCCAAAGATTAGTTTTACAGAGCTTTGAAAGATTCAGCTTGAAGATTTTCAAGCTGAAGCAGAGTAAAAAAAATAGATATTGCTGATTGATTTGTGAAGACATCACACACTTAAACCACCGAAGTGAAGGAGTGATTAATTTGACAACATGTATACCATTTTAAGAAAAAAAATTCATTTATTTAGAACTAAAACTACAAATAAGTAAGAATTTATTATTTTAACAGTATTTACAACTAAAATTTGCTGATATTTTAATCTCAACTCTGTGACATATAATTCATAAGATCGTTTCAACACTGCCACCAGATGTACAGAGGGAGCATTACAGTTTGCTGTCGTCACAAGAGCAAATATGGGCATGGAAAGACCCCTGGACAAGATCCTCATTGCATTTCATTGTTTTCTGAGTGTGAGACCAAGGTGTCATTACGCAACCAAAGTGTTAAGATGATGATAATGGCCGTTAAGATGATGATGAGGAGGAGGATGATGATATAGGTTTACAACGTTTCCCAAATTAGCCTCACAAATAGTTTCAACACCATATGGAGAAATGGTCTGAATGGGTGTAAGAGGACCAGAAATAAATCCTGGCGTTCAGCCATCAGCTTCGTGTAAGCAGATGATGACGATGAACTTTTAAATGAGAGCATGTCGACGATTCCCACTGGTTGTTCAGTTTACCCCTCTTCTCTGTAGCACTGTAGCTCACAGCGAAATCTAAAGTCTTACTATCTTGTTTCAATGAAAATGTTCATATTAGTTCATTTTTAAGGTTGCTGACAAAGACTGGCTTTATGTTTAAAAAAATAAAGTTATTATAGTAAAAAAATGACACTCTGTGGAACATATTTGCAACATTAAGCCAAATAATGCAGAAACTTTAACAATGAAAGAGGCCACAAATGCTTTTATTATTTGCAGTAATTTGCCAAACAGCATGGAAATTCAGCTAGAGGCTTATAAATATATATTTTTGACATATAATAGGAGAATTGTAAAATATAATAGGGGAATAATACATATATGTTCTCCTTGAAAATAGATTTTATTTAAACCAAAAAAAAAAAAAAACTGTTGTGGGCATAATTATTCTCCGCAGCAATTCATGTTCCACGCGTAATGTCTCAGTTAGTGAAGTAAGTTTCATCCAGCCTCATGTCAAAAAAGTTGCCATTAAATTGAGTCAAACGTAAAGACAAACCATGAAAAATGTTGATACTTTACTAATGCCTTTTTATATATTTCGGGATTTTTTTAACAGCGTCACAACATTACCATGACTGGCCATAATCAATCAAAACACAACAACAAGACCTTTCTGACACTGGAATGCCCAGAAAGTCATTGCTGACATTTTACGCACGCCGGTTGGACACAGGCTCGTTTTCACCAAAACGACAAAGTTCAGAGGGCACGTGTAGGGTAATCAATCACCACGGGTGATCATGGTGTAAAAGCACAGGGTGGCTACATGATCAGAAAAACTACTTTATTAATCTCTTTTATTAAGAAAATCTTACAATACTTTAAAACATAGCAGTGCACAAAATATATTTTGCAAATATTACAACCATCATAATAAATATAAAACTGAAAATATATCATCTTGGCATAATAAAAACTCTTATTATTCACAAGAGACAGTCTTAGATACAAAGTAAAACTGATATTATAACTGATATTATAACTGGTCCTTGATATATAAACCTGTCTAACAGATTCAGCAGCTGCAACATTTTACTCTCCAGAAAACTGCTCGGTCAGTCTGATCTGCAACACACAAAGTAAAACTTTACCTCATTCTTCTCTCGTTGGTGCTCGGCACAGTTTAGCAGTTCAAAACTACATGGCCACAGAGTACGTTTCACCCAAATCAGCAGCGTATATTATTAGCCCTATGCAATATCAAGCACTTTTGCATAGGCCTACACTTGGCCTACCATTTAAGCATCTTCATTTATGTGCATATAAATAGAACAGCTCTGTCTACTGGACACATTTTTCAACCGACTGCTTCGACTGCTTTGCACATCGTGTCTATTACATAGCCTATGCATCATATTTCGGGCAAGTGAAGGTATATAAGCTTGCAAGAGTGGCTGGAGGCTTCACTGCAGTGAGCAGATTCATCTGAGCGAATCCACTTTAGTCTAGGTAGACATAACCCCAAGGTGAGTTTCACTGAGGAGCTGCAGACCTTTAGGCACCGCTCTCTGACTCAAAGAAGGGTTCAGGGCTTCAGCTTCATGCGACGGGATATAAATCGAGGAAAAGGGGCTGCACAGGGCCAGAGTCTGAACATCAGCTCAGAGTTCGGCTTTGGATTAACTGAGGAACCAAATGGGGAAAAAAAAGATCTATTTGCCAACAAACCACAGCTGCAAAGGATATTTGATCTTTTGCCTTGGAGGGCTTGGTTTTGGAAAAATTGGACTACCTTTTCTGATCATTTGTGCTTTATCTTTTGGGGCTACCAGAAAGGAATTACTCACAGAGAGGAACTATTAAATTTACTGCATGTCATAATGAAGGTTTTCTATAGCTCTTTGACTGTGATGCTGTATTGTGAAATGCAGTGAGGGAACTTTATATTCTTGCTGTAGATTCAAATTAAAACTGCTTCATACTGTCTGATTTGCTGCAGCTGAACTGATGACTTGTCCTCTGTTCTCCTCCCTCAGTCGAAAAAATGGCATTCGCTGGAATTCTGAATGATGCTGACATCACTGCAGCCCTCGCTGCTTGCCAAGGTGAACCCCACCACGAGACAATCACACAGCACACAGTGCGACACCTTAAAGCTTAGAGGGTTTCTACACACAAAAAAAAATCATGCACAAGAAAAGGATCTAAATTTTTACTTTATTCATTTTTTAGATGAATCACTAGTTGCAAAATCCAGTTTCTGGACATTACATTAGCTAATTTTCAAAATTTTAAGATGCCTTTCGCATAATTTTATCTTGAGGCTGGATCAGTAGTACAAAATACATGTAGAATGTGACTTTAATGTAATTTGTGTAGTTCTTAACATAAGGCTGGTGATCTCTAATGTAAAAAAAATACCTCTGCAAATTTTAGTATAGGCACAGGTACTTTTTTACTAAATAAAATAACAACTCTACAGTGTAGAATTACTGTTACAAGTACAAGTCCTGCATTGAATATTTAATTTTGGTAGAACTACAGTATATGTATCATCAAAATAAACCTAGATCACTTAAACTAAACATAATCATTATATCAGAATGCTATATATTCTATAAATACAATTAATGATGCATCATGTTTACGCATCACTTAAATGTTGCAGCTAGTAGATCTGTAACTACTTTAATGAACAACTTTATTTACTGCTGGATGGCTTGGTATATAGCAATACATCATAATTCATTTGTTAATTATATTTTGATTAACAGGAATCTGCAAAGTAACTCGAACTTAAACCAGCTGTCAGGCTCGAACAAGACAAACACACTTTAGTCTGTGTGTGACACATCTGCAGTGTCTCACACGACTTCTCCTCTGTCTCCTTACAGCTGCCGATTCTTTCAAGTACAAGGATTTCTTCGCTAAGGTCGGCCTGGCTGGCAAGAGCGCTGATGACATCAAGAAGGCCTTCGCCGTCATTGACCAGGACAAGAGTGGCTTCATTGAGGAGGATGAGCTGAAGTATGCACAGTCTCTTAGAACTCACTTCAAGCTTTGTAGAGCAGGGATCATGTCTCTTTGGACCACAGTGAAGTCAGAGTGATGTCAGTGCCCCAAAGGCTCTGCTGAGCTAAGGCTAACTGTGCTAGCAGAGGAGAAAACAGAACAAACAATTAGTGCATTTTATTCAGAGGTGCCAAATTATTAAGAAATGAACACAGTGGGAAGAATACATTGAGATTTTGAAGTTTTTCTGATAGATAACCTATTTAAAATATTCACTGTGGTCTTGCAGAAGAACTATTTACAAGTTTATTTTTGTTTCTATAGGCATTTTTACTGCAATACTCAGTTTTTCTCTCTGATCATCTTCTCCAGGCTGTTCCTGCAGAACTTCTCTGCCGGTGCCAGAGCTCTGACCGACGCTGAGACCAAAGCGTTTCTTAAGGCCGGTGACTCTGATGGTGACGGCAAGATCGGAGTTGATGGTGAGAAAGAAGTTGATTTTTATCTTGAAATATAACCAGATATAACCAGAAGATCTTGAAATAACTCGAAATTGTCCCTTTGTTTGTCTCCCTGCAGAGTTCGCTGCCTTGGTAAAGGCTTAAATTGAAGAAGCTGACCAACATCTAACTTCAATACTCTAAAGGAACAACTTGAGCCAAGACATACTCTTCCTCTCTTCTTCTCTTCCCTTTCACTCTCTCTCTCTCTTTTCAACTCTCAACACCACTTTTATACACTTGACCTTTCACCCCTCCCACCCGACCGTACACAAACCGTTCTCTCTCTCTCTCTGACAGTGCTCACCCCTTAGCTGTCCACGATGAATGTACCTGACTAAGTGAATAGCATGGTTGACTTGTGTCTTTCTCTCTCTCTCTCTCTCACTTCTGTCGTCGTTTTACTATGTGAGTTTTGCTTACCGTGAGATCAGATGATGCACTTTTATGGGAAACGGACGGACGATGAGAAAACAATAAAGGTTCTTTTTCAGTAACACAAGCCTGATCTTGGTCTTTCATACGCTTGTGAAGGAGTGAAACGAAAGTGACAAAGAAGAGTTTTGGTGGTAAAGCTAAAACACTGGCAATCCAGGAAATGTCTTGACACTTAACACCTTAGTTTTAACACTAAAGAAAATGAATTAAATGAGGATTTAGGGAAGAGAAACACATTATACATTTTATTTGTTCATTTCATACAGAAGAATTTACTAACTTAGCACCTTTGAACAAGTGATTTGCAATTATTTACATATTTTCATAAAAAAATAAGATCCACTGATGACAATAAGGACAACAACAAGTATGGTGACTGCCTCACAGTGGTGCTAAATGCTGCAAAAGTGGCTAAAAGGACGATCTAATGTGACAGCAGCACAAGTGGAAAAAGGGAATTAAGTCAACAAGGGGACTGACTTTATGAGCATTATTCACTTAAAGTTTGCTAGAGTTAGCTAACATTAGCCACCTTATTCAACCAGCTGAATCCCCTCTGAGTTCTATACTGACCAACGAACAGAGGTGCAATTAAATTACTGTTGTACAAGTCACAAGTAAGTCTCAAGTGTTTGCAGTCAAGTTTGGATCCAAGCACAGAGTTAATATCCCTATCCCTATTATTTATCTTTATCATTCATTTCCTTTGGCATCACTCGACAAGTTCAAGTCTAGTTTTGTAATTATTGGTTTTATTAATTGTCTAAAGTCATCAGATTTGTGACTTGTGTCTGATTCAAATCCACATCTCTGCCAATGGAGTGATTTATTTTTTATGAATTTAACTTTTTAATTTTAAGAGGAAAAATGTTTTTCTCCTTTCAAAAGTTACATAGTGTCACTTTAAAGTTGTCTTTTACACTAAGTAACAAGGACATTTACTGAAAGTCTCATCCTATTGTGGTGATGTCATGTATAAAAAAGGAAAAGAAACTTATAATTTATTTCTTAATCTGGACCCCAATGCACAAACACTACCTAGCTCACCTAGCTCTATCTCAAACAATGAGCATTATTTCTTGAGCTCCAAGTGAAGATGGCTTTGCACTCATGGGAAGTAGCCACAAGGTGGCGCCTATAATCTGTCAAGGCAAAACAAGGGTTTCAAATCTCTGAGAGTTTCACACTGCAGGCAAACTTAGAGCCTTGAAAATGCAGTATTTGTGTCTTCTAAGTTTCATTTGATTTAAATACTTCACTATTTAAAACAACTGGCTGTGGGATTATTGAACATGCTGTCACTCTCATCGTGTTAAGTCAGAGCTTCACCACTTGTGATACTTTGAACAGTAATGAGATGTATTCCCCTGGTTCTCGTTACAAAAAGCATCTCTCCCCCCTCGCTGCTAATGCCATTATTGCTGAGTGGATTCACCAGAGACGCTGCTGTGTCAGAAGGTTTGAAGAGCCTCCCTCTGCAGACAAACAAACTCATCAGTTTAGAGTTCATGGCCAGTTGTCATGGTGACCAGGTGACATCCCTCGGACTTTGGTCCTCGCCCAGCCCTTCACTTTACTGTAGGTCAGGTTTGTGTCAAAGCTTTTCCAAATGAAAACCAATTATAATAGATTAAATTTACCCAGTACTTAAATGTTTTCACATGAAAATTAATGAGCCAGATGTTTCTTACACGGAAACAGCAGTGGTGTAACTCAACATCTGGAATTATACTAACTGAATATCTTCTTGATATTAGTATATTCATCCAGTTCTATTTTTATTTCAGAATCTGGATTATATTTCGTAAAATATTTCCTTTGATTCAACTTCCTTTCTCCTTTCCAAAAGAAGACAAAATCTTGGACATCAACTTTTAACAGTAAAGATATCAAGGAACTTAAATGGAAGGAATGGAAGGAAGTTAAATGTTATTTTTCTACACATCTTTCCTCAGTTTGAGTTAGATTTACACTTAAGTTGTCTTTGAACCTGTTCAGTGGGATTATGTAAGTAAATAAACATCCCAAAGACTCAGACAGTTAGGTTTTGAGTCGTTATTTTTTGCTGAAAAAGCTTGTAATACGGATCAGTGTGACACATGATGTAAGATTACAGATGAGGATAACAATCCCCCCCCTGGTGACTCATAAGATGATTTATGACCTGCTGCTCTCTATAGCCTAATCATCTGAATTTAGGAGATTATTCTCTAAAACCAAAGAGAGGAAAGGGGCCTGATTAAATTTGGGAATGGATATAAGCTTCCACGTGCATCAGCAGGGAGGCAGAGAGAGAGAGAGAGAGAGAGAGAGAGAGAGAGAGAGAGAGCGAGAGGGTGAAGGTGGGTGAGGAAGGGGAGGGGGAATTGTTGAAAGTTGATTGGACAAAAACCTCAGTGATATGACAGTAAAGGATAGCAGGGAGGGAAGAGAGTAGCGTGTAGAGGATTGATATTAAGAGTAAAGGTTTTGGCCAGGTGAGCAGGTGAGGAACACGAGAAGGAGGCGGCCGGCTGCGGAAAAATTTGATCCGTGTACAGGTTGGAAACTCAAGCATCAGTCTGCGTGTCCAACCCGGCCTATATAAGAGAGTGCCAGCTGTGAGAGGGCACCACAAAGCCTTATCTGCTGCTGCTTTGGACCAGGACTGAGAGGAGACCGAGCCCACAGCGGTGAGTCCCACAGCTGCACCACAGAGAGAATACAGGTGTTGGCCAGGTGTGCTACCTGTCTGCTCTGTAAAGCTCATCACACTCACACAGCAGCTTATATTCTCTTTGATTAAGTTTAAAAATGGAATTTTGCTGAGATTTGCATGTTTTTTTTAAAGATATGCTTAGCCTGAATAGATTTGCTTCCTCAATCCTCCTAAAGGACAAACTGAGCGGTGAATGATGTTTCAAGTTTGTTTTCATCTGATCTTAACATTTATTCCTAAAAGATGAAAAACATAACATGAAATCTACTAAATATGAGATGAATATAATATCTGAGCTCCTTCAGATTTGAGGGACTGAAACCTAGTTACTAAAATTATTATATGGGCAGCGGAGGGGCAGAAAAGTTATATATTTTTAATTTTTGCTCAAGGGAGTTAAGTCTATATTTGTTTAATGAACAGGAGAGGATGTTTCAGCTTTTC
Organism: Acanthurus lineatus; assembly: GCA_029814665.1. Taxonomy (NCBI): domain Eukaryota; kingdom Metazoa; phylum Chordata; class Actinopteri; order Acanthuriformes; family Acanthuridae; genus Acanthurus; species Acanthurus lineatus. The sequence goes on along the minus strand of JAPZDV010000014.1, from coordinate 13,615,850 downwards.
ATGATGCCAAAAATACTTTTTATTTGTTTTTCAGTTTATTCCAAAAGGAGTCGCACCCACTTCTTTAATTTAAGCCATTCTTTTTTCAAAATCGGGGAGCAGTATCGTAATTTTTACTTTAAGTTGTGATGTTAAACCTGAAGGTTTCGGTTAGCTCAGCCAAAAGGATGTTTCAGCTTTGATACTAAATTTTATTACTTTTTTTATAAGTTATTTGTTCAAACAGAGGTGGCACCTACACATTCAACCTTGAAGCCATTCATTATTCACATTGGGGTGTGGTGCCGCACATTCACAACTTGTTATAACATTAAATCATTTAAGGCTTCAATTAGCTCAGCAAACAGCTGAGAGCAACTCTGAGCAGCACAAAGTTGCAGCAATTAAGACACCACAAGGGGTTTTCTGACCAGGTAGCCAGGTTGTAATTATGGTA